>JARHVA010003924.1:445000-882500 GCA_037957365.1 Torreya grandis | reverse complement strand
TTTAGTAATGTGACTAGGAGACCACAAGTCTCTTTAGTCATGATTACTTGATCTAAAAATAATGAAGGAAACTAGACAAAGGGAAATTTGGACACAAGGGATCAATAAATAGAGATAAAAATATTGGCACACTCACAACCTATGATTGAATGAATTTCAACTATATTACAAAGTCTTGTTATATGATAGTATATTCAAAGTACACCTAAGTAAATTTTGCATCAAGTGGAAAGGCCCACACATTATTCATTAATTATTATAATAATTCAATATCATACTTAAATACCTTTAAGGAACCATTCTTTTTGTTACTAGAGGCTCCTAGAAAATCCATCAGAACATGTTAATATAGAGATAGATAGTGTGATACATGACAAAAGAATTAAATAGATTATAGATCAGATTTAATTTATCCATTAATTAACAACATATGAATAAAGAAGTAGAAACCATATGCTTATTAGATATAGAACATTTGATAAGATATATACAACTAATAAATTTAGAAAACTAAACATTACTACACTTAGAATAATAATAAAATACAAGGAAAACCATTATAGAACTAGATATTAATATCTATCACATTAGAACCATTTCACAATATAACTGAGTGCTATTTATAGAGTTATAAAAATAATTTCCACTTCATGTTTCCACCTTTATCTACATTCATAGTAAATATGCTTCACACTCTAAAGCCTATTTATATGCTTACAATAGTCGAGTACATACAAAAAGGCATATAAGAGACAAAATAATGTAAGTTATACACGTGTCCATAAATTACATTCAATGATTTTGGTAACACTATTCTAATCTTAACATTTTCCAAAGCTTAAATAATTATATTGTCCCAAGTCAAAGTCATAGCAAAGGTTTCATGAACTGAATCTTGAAAAATTTAATTGTGTTGAGGAATTGAATAAAAAACAAGAGTTATGGGTATCACTCTATGTGTTATTTACTAGTTTTCACCCATTTTTCACTACTTAGCTACCCTTTCAAGTTTTCAACTAAATAATTACTGTCATGAAATTTTATATTTCATGAAAACACCATAATTGCACTCATACATGCAATTAAAGGTGTTTTAAGGACAAGGACAATAATTTTCTTTAGGACATTAACTTTGCATCCTAATAGACAATGCTTAGTTCACTTGCTAATATATTCGCTATACTTCAATATTTCAAATGGTGAACCACTTAGTAGTTTTAAGAGTAACATTGTGGATGTATATTCATTTGAGGAGAATATTTTGGTCATCCCTAATTCATGAGTTTTGAGTCACAAATTTGGGGGTGTTGAGGATATCTAGATAATTTCTCTTTCGTTAAAACAAGATTCTTGTCATCATGGAAAACATGATAAAAATGGATATAGAGTAAAGGATACAAATTTAGGTAGATAAAATGAATAATATTCTTAAATATGTGATTGAGTGATTTTTTTAGGGTCAAAGAGAATAGAGGATTTGATATCATTATTGAATTCTACATCTTTTTCATTTGGATATAAAATAAGTCCATGAGGAATCATATAAGGTATGTTGTGCATTATAAAATGTTATGGAGGATCATTGTTCATGATTTATATATCATATCTTGTAGCTAAGTCCCACACTTGAAGATAAGGTTATAGATAATGGTTTAATTGGATAGTTCCAACATGATTTTTGATGGTAGATGAAGCCATGTACATGTTTTCCACCCTTAGATGTATGGAGGATAATTCATGAAGAATGATATACTAAAAGATAGCTTCACCATTTATCACATAATGAAGGCACATATATAAAATTTAGGCTCATAGATATTGTAGTTTTCTAGTAAAGAATAAATATAATGTACAAAATAGATTATGGTTAAAGCATTCATAATAGTGGACTACCTTAGATAGTACATTTACAACTTTAATGTGGTGTCTAGAGCTAATCCTGACAATACCTAAATACTATGATGCAAATAAAAGTGAAGTCAAAAATTATTTTGACCTAATCAACACCAAAGTGAAAATTTAATACAAAATCAAACTTCTCAAAAATCCATGATTTTTTTCCCAATGCGAAGAACAAATTTGAGAGATGAATTTTGACCATAAACACTTAGTATAAAAAATTAATATAGACCTAACAAAATTAAAAGGTATAATTACATATATACTAGTAGAGGGGTAAGAATATAACACCCTACAAGTAGAGGGATCATAATATGACACCTCTTCAACTAGAGGGGTCAAAATCTGACACCCTAGTAAGCAAAAATTGTCAAAACAAGGTCAAATCTCCCTCTAGGCATAACTTTCACATCCAAACTCAATTTTTAAGCTTGTTCAATGCATTGGAAATATAATTTGATGAATAATAATTTTTTTTAAGGACACATGATAATATAAGTTCATATTTAAGTTAAAAAAATTAATGGGGAGAATAATAGTTGTCCAAGTAGCATAAAATTCCAAACTGTAAAACTTGAAACTGCTTACCTCAAAAACATTCTCAATGAGTTCCAAAAGAATCAAGAAGAAAAGAAAAAGTTTCCTAAGTATTTTGATTGTCATAATTTGACATATATACAAGTAGATGAGTTAAATTTCAATACCTCTAAACTATAGGGGTCATAATCTGACACCCCTTCAAGTAGAATGGTCAGAATATGACACCCCTACAAGTAAAAATTATTAAAACATGGTCTAATCTCCCTTGGACCATAAATTTCAAATCCAATGTTGTTTTCTCTATTTGTAAATGCATTGGAAAAATAATTTGATGAATAAAATATTAACTTAAAAATAGATGGTGAAAAAAATCATCTTGAACTTCTAAAATCAAGGGGTAGAATCATAGTTGTTCAAGCAAGGCGATATTCTAGTTGTGTCTAAGCAAGGTCTAATATCCCTCGAGCCATAAATTTCACATATAAACTCTAATTTGCATATTTTTCAATGAATTTGAAAGATAATTTGATTAATTATTTTTTCTCAATGATCGATGGTGAAAATATTTCATTTTAAACTTATAAAATCAAGTAGAGAATCACAATTTCATAAAAAGGGTGAAGTTCATAGTTTTCAAGTTGTTCAAAACAATCAAGTCACTTTTGCATGTTGTGAAAATTAGTCATTAAACTTTTACAAGTTGTGAAAAAACACCAGTGTAATTTTTAAAGTCATGAAAATTGTTTATTTTAATTTTAAAATTTGTGCAAATATGTTAATGCACTTTTACAAGTTTTAAGTTGTGTAAAAACACCAATGCACTTTTATAAGTCATTAAAAAAACACCAATGTACTTTTGAAATTCATACAAATTGGTCATTACAATTTTACAAGTTGTGAAAATATCTCAACACAATTTTTCAAGTTTTAATTTTTGTTTTTCACTAATATTCTTTTATAAGTTCCTAAAATTTTAGAAAAGGTGGTTATGTAGTGTAACCACCCATTGTAACCTATAAATAGGAGTTCTGGGCTTATTTGTAAATTTAGCTTTAGATGAAATCAGATTGGTTTTATTTGGTTGGTTTTTAGATAATATGATAACGTTTAGAAATATGGAAGGAATTATTTTTTATGTATAATTATGTGACGGATCAATACATAAATGATTTACAAGACTTTGTGCCACAAGTTTATCTAGATGAATGATATGCATGAGTATGCTAATCATCTTTTATTCTTATTCTTACATTTTTATAAAACGTTATTATTAGATAGTCAATGGATATGTATTTTTTATTTTATAAATTTATATTGAATATATTTAAGGAATTATTGTTGTTATGAAGCTTTGATGGGACTAAAAATAGGATTGTATACTTATTTTTATTAGTAAATGCATGGTTGTTGAATATCCATCTTTATAAAGATATTCAATGTCCTTAGTGTATTGAATCTATTATTATGTATAGAATATTTATTTCCCACCCCATTTATATGATAAAGTATTACCATGCTACAATCTTAAATCTTGGTCTATTCTATTGAGTCTCTATGTTTAACTACCTAGGGTTGTCATTTATCTTTTTTATGGTTATCATAAAATCTTATGTATTTAATTAGCTAGAATAATCCCATTCTTAATTTATCATTTATTTTCTCATTTCTCCCTTCTTCCCATCATTCCATTCATTTCATTTCTATCTCATTTTTTGTGAATCGATTTAAAATTACCAAACCCCCATAGAATATGCATTTTCTATAAATAGTTGTGAATAACTCTTCCTGCTTTCCCTTTTTGGTTTTCAATAAAGGTAACTCTACCTACTATTAGGAGAGAGAATTTTTACCCAAATTATTGACTGACATGAGGAATTTTTACCCACACTATTGATTGAAAGCCTACATTTGTCCCCTTGATTTTTTTCAGCCAACAATTTTTAACAACTCTAATGGGGATTGAGGTGCTTTGCACATGTGATTTTTAGACATTTCAAACAACCTCCCATAGAATGGAGGTTGGTGAATCCATTGATATAAATTTCTTTGTGTCTATATCTCTCTAATTAAATAAATGGAATTGGTTCACCCCAACCCTATTGTTCCCCTTAGCCCATGGGGAAAATGTTTTCAGCCATTGGGTTTGCCCCAAAAAAATGAGTTGTCATTAGTCTCAAGGAAGAGATTTCCAATTTTTTATAGAGAAAATGGTCAAGATACAAATAACCATATATTTTCCTTTATAATGTGATCTTTAAACCATAAGAAAACATAGTTTTTTGAAAATGCATACTAAATTCTCAAGTATTGAAGTAAATATAATTGATAATGGAAATGTTATAGGAATGAATAGAAGTAAATTGACAAACTCAGTAAATTCAATCATACATTTAAAACTCCTATTTCTGGTGTCTTTTATAATATTCCCATAATTAATCATAGTATCTCATTAATTTATTCATGAATTGAAATAAATGAAATGAACTTAGACATAACTAAAAAGGAAAGGTTAACACCAAACATGTTAATGGAGTTCACCCATCATTTGGGATAAATATCTGAGATTGCACTCAATTGCAATCTGATCTATTACAAAAAATGATGCAAATATAAACTTCTCAACATACATCATAAGTGGATTTAAGGAACTTGAATGTGATGCTAAAATGGACTTGTAAGACTCTAATTCATTCAACAAATGTCTTTCCTTTGTCTGTAGCATATTTTTATCCTTCTTCATATATTTGAACAATTCTCCATTTGAGTGTATCCATAAACTCTTAAATAAGAATAATATTAAATAGGAGTGTTCTACCTTCCCATAGATCTACAACTCCAATATTAACCTAAAAATTGTATACATCCCTCGAAGACCATAGGCATTAAAATAAATAAAGGCCATATAATAAAATAGTTATAGGTAATAACCTCTGCATATTAATACATAGTGAATCAAATAAATATTTTCCTTATCTATCATGAAGAAAGAAATAATTTAACACCAGATTCAGGTATTACTTGCATACCCTCAGATGAACCATCCTCATTTCAAAGGCCTTATAAGAATAGACAATCTATCTAGTATAGACTCAAGTATATGTTATATGCCACAAAGGATCTTACCAATAAGTGTATAATTACTTGGGTGTGTGTGTTGTAACTTTCATCTTAATCCATAGATATAAGGCTTCCCAAACTTGGTGAACCCACATACTATATTTTGGGACCATGTAATTTAAACCATCACCACATAATATTTAGTTGTGTATCTTTACCCAGCCATGGTTAAAACATTGGGCTTCTTCCTAATGTGCCCATCACCATCATAGGATTTTCCATATGAATATGGCTTCATTTCCTCACATAAATAGATTAATAGACATATCCTTTCTTAGACTAGGGTCTGTACTCTTAAAAGTATTTTTTAAATAACAATAACTCTTCACCATGGCTCAACGGCCATATATAATAGGTGTGTTATCTTATTTTATAGATAGGCATCTATTTTTATTAAATATTGCATTTATAATTCCTTACCAAGTCTTATTATCTACCTCAACTTGAATAAAGTAAATGCAATCACCATAGGATCGGTTGATGCATTTTCAAATGATATCACCTCACCATAATCTATACCTAGTCATGGATTCATTCACTGTGGCATGGATATAGAATAGGTAGAGTTGACCTTGTAGATTTGGTTCTATTATTATGTTTTCCATACATGAATTGTTAAAGCTTTCAACTCTATGATTTAAAAGCATTTGATCAACTATCCAGTTGTGATCCCATAGCTCTTTAAATAGTAGCACTCAAGCCTACAATGCCAAAATCTATCCTAAGGCCCAAAGGTTTATAAAATTGGATGAAGTCATCCATATTATAAGTGTGCTTGGCAATGTCATATGAAACTATGTAAACTGATACTCATACATATGTCACTATATGGGACTATATAAAAATGATAATCTTGCATAGACTTGGCCCTTGCAACATGCAAGATCAAAATAATCTCCTCACCATGCTTAGCATCTAACGATAAGCTTCCATTTTTATCCCAAGCTTTCCTTCTCTTGAAAAAGATGACAACAATGTAGGTTTAATATTCAAAAGAATAGGGAGGATACCCCTCATGCAGAGACTCAAGTCTCTTATTTCCATCTCTTCAAGCTGATAGACCAATGCTTTCAATCCCCCTTAATGGAACCATGTCATCCTATCAAATATATTGCCTAGCTTGTTGAGTTTTTCGAATGGTTTTGAATCCATTATCCAAATCTTTAAAACTTAACCTAGATATACATAAGTTATTTATTGTCTATGTTTATGTGGTTTCTATGTGGTGGTGGAATGATTAAGATTTACATTATAATAATCAAGGTTAATAGATTGATCCTTATCTGATGATTTTAAAATCCATGATGGGATATGAATCCTACATTTATGAGGATATAATTCTTTAAGTTTTTAGATAGGCTTCTTTGATATATTTTAAACCATGGCATAAGCCACACATAACTTGTTTTGCATGGTTAAATGAGCTAGCATGCCCATGTGTAAAATGGCATGAGCATAAAATATCCAAGGTCATAAAAACATGCACTATAATTAAACCCCAAAATAAATAGATATATGGATTGAAGATTTAAGGATCACATGTATATAGTTAAATTTGGGCATGAGGTTTAAAATATCCAATGGTAAATTAATACCATGCTAAAATTGAAAATTTGTAATAAAAGATTATTTTGGTGGGAAATATTATAATTAAGATAATTATGGTGGGAAAATAAAAGATATGTGGAATAAATATTTTCCAAACCATTATAAGAAATCCTCCAAATCACAATGTCTTATAACATCTTGGGATTTATGCAAGAAGATGTCATTATTAGGCCTTTTGTTGAAAATCTCATTAGACCTGTTATTGAGGGGTTTTGACACCTATATGATGGATGCATAGTGAATTGGTACTCATTGAATAAAATTTTCCTGAATAGATTTAAGCCATCTATCAACATATGTTCATTATTTTAAGATTTATTCCAAATATAAAAATAAGAAGATGAGAATATGAGAGAATTTTTATCATGGTTCAAAAAATTATTGAGACTAATTCTTGAAATGGATCAATCAAGTCCCAAAAACCAAATCTATGTATTCATTTGGTCTCTACACATAAAGATCAAATTCAACTTGATGAAGAACAAGGTATGACTTAAAAGTTTTGAAACACAAAGCTATCAAAATAGAAGATGATATGATTATATCTGGAATGTTAAAGAAATAAACTTAAAAACATGTTATAATTAGCATTAGTGGTGATGAAGTAGTGGAACTTGATATAATCAAGAGCCTTGAACATTTAGAAAAGACATTCTAAAGGCAAATTATTGATCAAACATGTCAGAACTCTAATCAATAAAAATATAAAGTGATTCATATCCCATATGATTGATTTAGTTTCAAAATTATGGAAGAAGGTGAATAGTTGGAAAAACTAATTATTTATTAGATAATAAATGAAGAATTTATCTTCCCACTTAGCAAAGAAGAGAAATATTTCCTTGTTTAATGAGATTGGTAAAAAAATAGAGGTCTTAGAATAAAATGGGGTGTTTGAAGAATATTTGATTGAACCAAAAATAAAAAGAAACAATAATGTAAAGTGTCATTCTCTACTTTATGAAATATAAGATAATATGGACCTAGATTTCTATAAATAAGAATATCCTTCTGGTATAAGAGTGGAAGACTTAGTTGTCAAAAGTGAAGATTCTCCAAAACTTAATTTTCATATTCAACTATAGAAGAGTTATCCATAGGATTTAAATCCAATAAAATCAAGATATAATAGATTGAATATCATGGTTATACCAAGATTTGAATCAAATAAGATGTAAACATAGATAAAAATGAATGGTGCTTGCTTTTGATTTCAAGTGAACTGGAAACTATCAAGGAAGAATAAATTGATGAAGATGATGATTATGAATCATTCAATGATAAACTCATTTCTATCTTGGGAATCACTTTGGACAAAAATATAAATACTCCATTCATTCCAAAAGATAATCATATTGTGGTTCCAACTCAAGAACAAATATGTGATAGTTATTTTTGATTCAAATACTATATCTAAAAAAAATGCATTTGAATCCACTCAAGAAGATATTAAAATCTTGTATCTATAAAAAAATGCATTCAAATCCACTCAAGAAGATATTGGTAAAGTTAATTCCTGGTCAATAATCCTCACAAAGGATTGGAAAATTTACAATGATTCTTTTCAAAGATATGAAGACATTTCTAAATTTTTAATTCATCATCATTCTTCTATGAACTACGATTCTAAGTTCATCTTCATTTTGATAAATATATTTGGAGCTCATAAGTCAAATCCATTATTCCAAAATTGTAGGTATTTCTCCTATCTAGTGAATGGTTATGTATAGTGTTTTCATTTTCCTCTGCTCCATGTAAATATCTTTGATTTCCCTATTTTGTATTGTTTCCTTTTCCTATTTCTATTTTGGTGTCATGTGTTATTTTTCAATAAATGTATAATGTTGTTTATTATTCATTCCTCTCCATGATTTAGTTATTTTTCCTACATATTATTGTAGTTGTGTTCCAAAACTTAAAACTCTCAGTGGATGATCACATCATTTTCAAGGATGTCAAAACAACCATTACCTCAGAGTGGAAGAAATGATAATAATTTCAATGGATATATAATTATTGTTTAATAGTTCAAAGTTTGAATCCATATTATTTTGAACACCTATGTTGAATCCAAATGAGTTGGACCTAGTCATATTCTACTTCTATAGTGAAAATATTTTTCAATTTCTATAATGACATGTAGAATAGAATTTTTGAAACATTTTAGTTAATTGAATCTCCAGGACATACACTTGTCAATGTATGTAGAAGATAGTTTTTGTAGTATTGAAAATGATGATATGAGTTTTCATTTCTTAAATGATAGAATAAATACATTTCTCATGGATCTCTTTAAGTGAGAAAGTGGTAAAAATGCATAATTTTCATGAGAATGGGATATGACCTGACATCACATGTTCATTTATTATATGATTGATATATGTGAACTAGATGTCAATTGGTCAGATCTAAACATGAAAATTTTTAGAATAGGTGTGATGTTCCTTTCTTTCAAATAAGGCATGTGCAAGAGACCCTTATCCTATCTCATTCTCATATGCTAATTCAAGTAATGAAAGGGAATAGTAGAGTGGGTCACTATTCATTTGTTACTATTCACCAACACTATTCATGAAAACACTATTCATTATCACTATTCATGGTGATATGGTAAGTAAAATCATGTAATAATCCTAACTAAGTCCTATATTTATATATTTATGAAATTATAATGCATGAAAGAGAAGTTCAAATGCATATCCATATACTCTTACAAAGGAGGAACATAGTTAGGAATACTTACGTTTAAGGATGAACCCATTGAGCCTCAATCTCTCCCATGGCCAAGGTGATTCATAAGAGGTTATTATGGTATGTAAGGATATAAGGATAACAAGGATAAATCATCTCTAGGATACATAACCTATCAATGCATCTAAAATACTTATGCATAAGACAAGATCTATATCTCCAATAAAATTATGAAACCCTAAGCTTACTCCTCAAGTAGAATGGCAGATAAGCAGATGCATAATAAATATTACTTATTTTTCTCTTCTATAAATAATGGAAAAATGATTATGTATATATAGGTGGATTTAACCCTAAACCCTTCTAAAAATTTTGTCCAACAGTGTCAGCTCAGTCGACCTAGTATCATTATTGACAAAAACCTACTAGGTTAGAGGCTGACCTAGACCCTAAATAAGTTTTACCAATAAGAATACAAGTTTGACCCAGTTAACCTAGTCATGTAAACTATCAAAAGGGGTTTTAGGTTATAAAAAGGGATAATTAAGGTGGAAAATGATTGGAGGAATGTGTAAAAGATAATAACAAATATTAGGGAATGGTTTTCAAGAGACAAGTGTGTAGATAGAAAGTGGTAAAAGGGATAATAATTTTTGAAAGCACCAATGGTCTGACCACCCCTTTCTTGGTGCACCCCTTATTGCATACACTTAGAGAGATTGAGACTCAATGGGTTATTTCAAGATAAAGAGTGTCATTAATTTGTAAGATTTTAAAAATATTATGTGTATACATATGCTCCACTCAAATCTCGTCACGTACCACGTAAGAGTAACATAAGATGGTACATAGAGAATAGAACATGATGATACATAATGTTGATGCTAAATAAAGTGTAGTAAAGAGAAAATAAGATAAATAAAAAGATATAATTGAAAAATATATACCTTTACTTACCTTATTTATATAGATAAAGAAGGAGATATGAGAGATGTGAAGGCTTTCAATGTGAAGAACATTAGGTGAACCTATAGAGATTAGTGAAAAAAGAGTATAAAATCAATTTTTTTAAAAATAGGCTTAAATAATGGAAAATATTCTCTACAACAATAGGATTCCATAAATTTTTATGATTTAAAAAATGAATTATTAAAAATAAAGATATGATCAAAACAAGGAATCTGTTGGTAAATATTTGAAGGGTAAATATTTGGGAATAGTAACTTTAAATAGGGTGAAAAATAATTCATTTATTATTTTTTGACTATTATGAGAGAAAAAATGATCTCTAAGAGACCTACATAAATCCTAGAGAGCCATGATGGGGATCCATGATGATGGGAGCACTCTGTGATATTCTAGACGAGGTGTTGGCACCATACAACCCCACCACATTGGATGATCCCATGGTACCATCTACCCCAACTTAGGCAAGGTAGTCTAGACTAGTAGGGGAGGTTGTGAGGTAGCTATAGGAATATAGATATGGTATACAACCAAGGGTAGGGGTGGAAATCTTAGAGGCATAGGCATGGCAGGCCTTGGCTTAAGAGAGAGCTGCATATTTGGATACAACTATTTAGTTGGGATAGGTATAGGCCTATGTGGACAACCTACAAGGACAAGTATCAGGCTTGAGATCTTGGCATCCTTGTTATATTTTAATATTTATAGGGGAATATCTAAGGCATAAATGGGCAGAATTGCTATACCATGAGTAAGACATAATAGATCTAGCCTTAGAGATGGAGTGATGTATTTTTTTATTTTGTAAAAAACACATGATATATAGAGAGATATCCTATTTTGAAAGTTGGATATTGATATTATGTGTTTGTATTATGGTTGTGGTTGTGGATGCATGGATATATTTATTTCTAGCACATATATTTTGATTTTGTTGTATATGTTATAGGAAATATATATATTGTGTTTTCTTTTCTATCATTATGTAGGACACATGCATGTTTAATAAAGAAACATGCAAAAAGGACTTTGGAAAAGTATAATTAATCAAAAATAAATGTACTACACACTATTTCACATTGGGAAATGTGTAATAAAAAATATTTTACTAAGTATAATAAACCAAAAAGTGGTAAATAAGAGGGAAAACAAATGTTTTTAAACCATGAAAAAGATTGGCACCAAAATAAAACAAGTAAAATCACACTAAATCCTGTTAGGAAGTATAAAATTAATGTAATAAAATGGAAAGCACATGAAAGAATAATTGTAAAAAAATAATCAATTAAGTCAATAAATCATACTAAATCACATTGGAAAGTATAAAAGATAAACAAAATTGGCAAAAATGGGCTTAAATTAATCACAGTAATTCAAGTTAGGAAGTATGGGAAACTTAAAAAAAGTGGTTGGATTCTTGCATGCAATCAAAAAATAAGAAGATAAAAGATGATAGATTAATTAAGTAAGCATAAAACATACTAAATCAAGATGGGAAGCATGTAAATGATGTGGAACTCATAATCAATCACATCTTATCTCATATTTGACACATGTAATTTCATCGTGATTTGGATATTACAAAATTTTGTGAGGAAGGCCAGGTCCTATCCACGGTCTTATAATAAAATTCATAAAGGGAACACCAATGAGGTGTAAATAATGTAAAAATATAGTAAAAATGGATGTTTACAATGGTAAATTTTAGAAATTTGGTAATTTGTGAGGAAGGCCAAGTCCTATCCATGGTATTATAATGTAACTCATAAATGGCATCCCTAGGGGAGTGATTAGTGAACAAAATAATATTTATTAAGTGGAAATATTAGGGTTGTATGGAATGAGAAAGGGAATGTAAGAATCATAACATAGGCATCTTATGATAATATCTTAGGATACATGAGGCACACAAAGGACATGAGAAGACACTAAGTGACTAGTGACCATAAATATATAGAGGAAACCTATTCATTATAGACACAACTATGTAGGAAAATAAGTGTGATAATAAGATCAACTCATGTTGGAAGTTTTGAACAATAAAATTAAAATGGACCTACCTTCTCACAATTTGTTCCCCATTACTCAAGACCCATTACAGAGCCATTGATCTACTATGAACATTGGGTACTTGCATGAGAAAGTAAGTAGCACTAAAAGATTTTTTAATTCTATTTTTATAATCTAATAGCCTACCACACCCAAATCGACCTCATATCTATTATGAGGCCAATTTTGGAGTTTGATATTTGAATAATAAGAGTATATGTGCTTAGAATCATGTCCTTTAGTGTGAATTGACTTTTTGAAAATTTTAGATGTTGCCTTTTAAATCACTGTCTTTTGTTAAATGATTTAAATTTTGAATATTTCATGGATTTTATGATTCCTCCTCCATATGGAATTGGAATTACCAATAATGAGAGATATAGTGATACACATGAATGAGTTGTAGGATTTGGATATAGGAAGATATGTATTTAAAGACACTATTGAATATAACACTTAGGCATAATGATGAACTAGTATGTTATCTCAAGTCTCAACCATGTGTATGATTATTTTGTGAAAGGTAATAAAGGAGGATAAAATGAGATCCAAAATTGGATTGGTAAAAGGATATTATAATGAGATAAATTATTTTCTAACTGACAACATGGTAAGGAAAGAATGACTTAAGGGAGAAAGGTTTGTATAACTAAGTAACAATAATAATTATATATTTTTATAGAGATAAGATAACAAACAATTATGAAAAAGAAAAGGGGATTCATAAGAAAATTAACCTTAGAATAAAAATAATGTAATAATGAAAAAGAGTCCATAAGAGAACATAATGACATAATAAGCAATATAAAGTGTGAAATCAAAGTCACCATGTAAGATAGATAAGAATTTGACATAATGTCAAATGATATAAGAATATATAATGTAAAGTTGGAGCACACATCTAATCCAAATGAAAATTTAAGAACACCATGCATGTGTTCATAAGTAATGATATATTTTTCCACACACATTATCCATAACATCTGATAAGTCTCTATGAATTTGAACTCAAACTAAAGTTAAAGTTTCATCAATCTTCAGTGAAAGTTAAGAAAATACTTCACGTCAAATCTCCTTGATAGAAAAGGTAAGAACACTTGAAGGATCATGATGATGAGGAGTATCATGAAGGGAAGCTTAGGAGAATACATGGGAATGGTTTCTATAAGAGATGAAGGGGTCACTAATTAAGAAGGTACCATGGGTGAGGGAATCATGAGTGGATAATGATCCATGGGAGAGGGAAGTTCCATGAGTGAGGGATTCATGAGTGGAGGAATAGTAGGTGGAAAATGGACCACAAAAGGTGGAGATATTGGGGAATAAGGGGGAACCTTATTTTGAGAGAGACCTATGGGAGGAGGGGTAGAAGTTAAAATAATGGTTAGGAGGTGATCTTTGAGATGCTATTAAATGATATGATAATTATCAGTGTGATGTGTGCCACATTGGTACCAGAGATAACATACCTCTCAGTACTTAGGAAGATACTTAGGTAATAATTTTGGAGGAGGTGTAGCCTTTTTTGAGGGATGAAGAGTAGTGGTACATAAGGTGTTGATATATTGTTTCAACTTTTGAAAATTCATAAAATAATGGTTATCTATGTTGTAGAAGAAACAAATACCCTTATGAGTAATCTTGGTAGGTTTATTCATAGGAGGAGTGGTAATAGATGTTGAAGAATATTGGTATAGTGAATATTTTCTAGTCTAGTGACCAAAATTTTTATAAATTTCACAATAAGGACGATCTACCCATTTGGTGTGAGAAAGAACTGGCTATGGTAAAGGGAACAAACCATCACCAAGAGAAGGTGGGGAGGGTGGAGAGACTAGATGAGGCTCAATTGAAGTAGCACTAAGATCATAAGTAGGTAGAGACTTAGCTATAAAGGGAGTCAGAATGGAATCCAAACTTGGCTCTATTGAGGGAGAGGTAGGGTCCATAAAAGGTTGAAGGATGGTCACAAGCATCCTAGGGATATGTAGACTAGAGGTGTTGTGGTATCTATCAAACTGAGAAGGACCAGTCATAATATGATCCATAAGCATACCCCTATGAGGTTCTTCAAAAATTAGTGGTTTTTGAGCCATGTCCACCCTAAGATAAAGATTAAAAATACTAAAATTAGGAAAAATATAAGATGGAATACTATAAGATATACTGAAAGACTAAAGCAAAAAGAAACAATAATGAATAATTTCAGCATCTCAAGCCTGAACTAGAACTCCTAAACATGGATCATCTAAGGTTTAACCATCATCTTAAGTATGTGTATGAAGATAAATGTCATTCATAGGGATGACCTTATCATTTGATGTGGTTTGATGAATGGAATGTTGAGTCTTAGTTAAGACAAAAAAGATGTCATCACAAGGTGGTTGATGGGAATGAGGTTTCAAAGAAGCAAGAAGTTGAGATATGAGATGAGATGAGATGAGAGATCTAAAGTTTTAATATTTTTATTGATCTTGCTAGGCTCAACATCATAAAAATCTAGGATGTTAGGAGGTATATACACAATGATTTTAGGGTGACCATTGTAACCTTTGGTGGAATTGACATGTAAGTTAAACTATTGAGATTCACAAAATAAAACATTTGGTAAAGATTCAAAGGTAAGAATCTTGAATATACCATAGTCTTAGATTTATTTAAAAGTTAAAGGATTGGAGTCACCCTAAATCTTGTATATGGCTCCATTGTGAGGAAATTTGACACATTGGCAAGTGAAGGAGGCAACAACTCTCATGTGATGAGTCTATGGCCTCCTAAGCAAAATGTTATAGGATAGAGAGAATTTGAAGATCATCATGTTCATGAAAATGATGATAAGTATAATATTAATAAGGATCCACACATAATGTAGAGGTATTTTCATTTGATCATAGCCTTGACATGTGCTATGTTTGGACTTAAGATTTCCTATTGATTTTATAAGGTAATTGATAAAATCAAGAGAGGCAACACAAGTGCCAAAACCCTCATCAATAAAATCAATTTTGAATTAGATATCACCAATTTGGATGCTGATAAAGAGAAGAGGATCATCCATAAAAATAATAATCTCATTGGGTATCATAGAAGCAATAGGAATTTGAGGGAAGATAAGTGTCCATTATTTCATCAACATGTAAGCACATCTCTTCGCACTATTGCAAAAATTTATATTTTTATCTAGATAAGGTGGCTTTGCATCCTTCTAGGGGAGGATGATTGATGTTCATTTTGAATAAAAGTTACATAATATGACTAAAATAACTTGGATAGGTTCACATAAGTTTGAGAAATGGGATTTGGGATGGAAGATTATTAAGCTCTATAATAGGATCCCATTAATCATAACCCATAAAATGACTATTGGAAAGAGGTACATAGTTTTGAATGAGGTCTTTGGAATGAGGAGCCAAATTACATGTGATTTTATGTTGATAAGAGGTAGAAGGTTTAATTGGAGGACAATTTTATTGATTTTCTTGATGAGATAGGGTAGTTGATGTAAGTTTAGTTTGAGAAGAAGTGTTGATAGAAGTTTGAGTATCATTGGTGATAGGTAAATAATTTTGATGGATGGTATAAATGTTATGAGAATTATTATCAAAGGTTGTGTTGGAATTGTCTCATCAAAATATGCGAGGTCTTTTTTCCCCAACTCATTTAAGTGAGATAGAGAAGAATCTTGGATAACATGAAATATGAAAGACAATTGAAGTGTGTGGATAGGTTGAGGATCAATGAAATCAAACTCCTCATATTATAAATATTTACCACATTATATTTATAAATGGGGTCATAAATATTATCAACATTATTGGTATAAGGGTTAGGATTGTCTTGGTTATCTCGGTGATTTGGAAAAGGATATTAATACATGGCCAAATAAGCATTAGTCTAGTTCAAATCTTGAGATTTAGTTTGTGTTTAATGGGATTTTAAGGAAACATTATAGGCTTTTTGGTATTTATGAATGATAAAATCATGGTCAAAATTGGTGCCAAGAAATAAATCCATAACTAAAGTATGAAGCTACCTATAGGTCTCCTAAGAATGACCCCAACTAGCATGAAACAAATAAAATTTATTGGGATCATACCAACATTTCATGGGATGAGTGGGATCAAGTTATCATGGGAGAGGCCTTACTATACATTTTTTAAATTCTACTAGGGATAAAGGTTTATGAACATTAATATTTTTTATTGAAGATAAATGAGGATTGGTGATGTGGTTAGGAGGGGAAACTTATTCTAAAGTTTGGTTGGGAATAAGAACTTAAATGGTATGAATGGTATCATAAGAGTCAATGACACCATCATTGTTAGCATGATGATTCTTATTATTGAGTAGCATGTAAGTACCCATAGAAGGATAGGATGGCTCAAATTAATGCATAAGGAAATCTTGATGGTTGTTTTAGTCAATGGCCTCTTCCAAAGTATGTGGAGAGAGTCTAGATCTGATATTACAACTTGGGAAAAATAGAATTGGTAAATAGATGAAATAGGTTTCCATCTTCCATATTTTTTTCACATTTTTTAAATAGGTTCTTCTATTGTTTAATGAAATCTTGTGTGGTTTTTGGTCTCAAGTTGATTACAATTAATAAAATGGGCCAAGATATTCTCAAAGAGATCACTAGTTTGGAATTCTTGGACTAGAACATTAATTAAATCTTCCAAAATAGTGATATAATGAGATTTGAGTTAATTATACCAATAAAAATAATCATCCATGAGATTTTTCACTAATATCTTGGTAGCAACAAAGGTATTTAACTTGACCCAATCTTTATATAGATTTCCAAATATTTTAAAATGAAGAGTAGGATCAGTGTACCCATTATAAAAAATGGTAAGGGTCATACCTCCTATATCGATATTATCAATTTGAGATATATGAGTCTCATTTTGAAGATGATTTATTATTTTATTAATAATAAGAGTTTGAGGGATAAGATTACCATGGGAATCCTGAAGAGGAGGTGGAGGAACATTTTGATTATGCATGCCCCATGGCATCTATTGAGGGTGGGTTTGAAGTTAGATAAGATGATTTTGCATTTTCATCATTTAATTTGCATTTTTAGCTTGAAAATATTTCATTTTATTAAGATTTTTTAATAGGATTTTATGGGTTTGAGTTGAATTATTATCATTGTTTAAAGTATTAGAACTAGTAGTAGTGGTTTGGGTACCATTATGGGTGTTAGTAGGAGGTTGAGAAGAACTATTAGTAAGTGAGGCACTAGTGGCATAATTTACTTGTGTGGAAAAGATGGAATAATAAAGGGATGATAATAAGTATCACTAGAGGAATGATTACCATAGGAATTAAATGATGCACTAGTAGAAGAATTGAGAAGAGCAAGTCTTAGAAGAGGTCCACTAGATGTGGAAATAGAGGAAATTAAAGAAGAATAAGTCATGGTATGAGAAGGGGTAAAGATAGAGGGAATACGATGAGAAGACAAGGAGTTGGTATCCCCAAATCCATGTGATAATGTGGGAGAAGGTGAATGGGGTTCCTCAACTTGATCACTTATCATGAGATGGTAAATCACATAAGGATCCTTTCCTTAATGTTGAGGAAACTCATTGACAAAGAAGAGCATTTATAGTGTATACTTTAATTGTATTTGATCTTCAAATGAGAAGAAAGGATTATGAAGCTAATAAGAATGAGGATGGGTCCCATAATTTGTGTTGCAAGTGGCTATATACACATTATTTTCATCTAAGATATGATCCATATGTTGCTTATGGGATAACCTAGGGTTAGTAAGATGCATCATATCTATTGAATTAAACTTAGTGTTGTCTTAAAATAGGAATTTCATGATGGAGAGAGATTAGGGAAGGCAAACTTGATGTAAAATCAAAGAGAGACAAGATGTAGACAAGAGTACAAAATCGACCAGGTCGATCTAGTACTAAAATAGGGTAATAAAATTGAGCTAATAATGATACAAAATCAACCAAGTCAACCTAGTAATGTGAGCTTGGATAAAAGGTAGTCTGATAAGGATACAAAGTTAACTAGGCTAACTTAGTACTATAACCTAAGAAGCAAAAGTGAGTACTAGGTTGATCAAGTCAACTCACTATTACAATTAGGGAAAAGGATAGACTATAAAAGACTATGTCGAATAGAATGATAGTGTATTGAAAATAGGGAAAACTATTGCAATGTAATTTAAAGAATGAAATGGAAGTAAACACACAAGCAATTGGATCAATGAGGATGATCCAATTAGGGCACACAACACGAAACCTTGCACCAATGTTGGCCAATGCAATTTTTTACAATATAACACATAATGAGCAAAGAGAAAGAAGTCAATTGCACCAATGTTGGCCAATGCAATTTTTTACAATATAACATATAATGAGCAAAGAGAAAGAAGTCAATTGAAAAATAAATGATAGATAATTGGTCATCTAGATTGTTGTTAGATTATTATAAAGTGTTATTTTAAGTGGGATAGGGAAGTTGGCTGAAAGTAGGGAATTAGAAAGCAATCTATGGATGGTTTCAATATATTTAGGCTAAAAGGAATCTATGTTGGAAATGGTACTAGACTAGATTGGGGCCTAACCCCTCACTTCACAATACCACAGTGATAAGGGTATCAAGTGCTTTTCTAATAAATACCATTAACCACATGTTTATACTTGGCTAGAAAACTAAGTCAACTTCACCCTTGGTGATGAAATCCAAGTAGGTAGGCCTTGGGTAGACAAATGTTTTAATGTGTTTTTAAGTTACGTGATTTAGTAGTGTGCAAAATAAAGATAAAAATAGTACAACTAAATAGTATTTCAAAAGAACCACCTAATTAGACTAGTGGGCTATTCTAACCATGAAAACAACTAAAGGTGAAAGTGTGAATTAATTAATAGCATACAATTCTTAATTAAAACATGGTATAGAGTGGGTTTAGATGATAGTGTATGTAAACATTATAGAACAGAGTTGACAGGGTCTCTATTGTACTATAAAATCAATATTCCTTAAGAATTAAGTCAAACATGTTGACCTAATCTTTTAGACAGAAGACATAATACAAAAACTAGGTTGATTAGGTTGACATAGTTTGTTTTATGATTGTAGTTTTGAAGACAATAAACATTGAAAAATAGAACTATAACGAACAGCGAAATTGAAAGAGAAAGAAATAAATGAAACTTGGTGGGTTAGAATATGTTGAGGACTGTGAAATTTTTGTTGAATTGTATTGAATGTTACCTTCAGTTTTTGCAAACTATGTCGAATGGGTCAACCTAGTTATATAATTCCCTATTGTTGAAGCCTATTTAAAATTACTATACTAGCTTGGTTAACCTAGTTTGTTACCTAGAAGCTAACTATGATATTAAGTTGACCTGAATGACATAGTTTGTTCCTATGGAGCTGAATATGAGACTAAGTCAACCTCTTTGACATAGTCTACTATTTGGAATTGAATAAGAGCACTGTGTCAACTTGTGTGATCTAGTAACATGTATTTGATGAAGGCTTACAAGTGTTAGATTCACATCAGGTTCAATAAAATGTATGCAATCAAAAATGCATCAGATCCACAAATTAATCCTATCATGGAGAAGATAGATCCTACTTACACATTCCATTAGGGATACATTAGATAATCGAGAACATGACAATATGGATCTGCTATACCTAATGAGGGGCTCTCTTATCATAAATAATATTACTAGGGAGGGTTCCAAATCCTTTAGTCAATTAAAACCATGAAATAACCCTAATTTCATTCTATGTTTTCATATTCACTATACTAATAACAAGTAAAGTAAAAATCTAATCTAGTTCTCACCAAATCTTGTGGCACAAAGTGGGGGTAATAAACAAAAAAAATAAACATGCATACAAGACATAAACTCATGTCAATGTATATATAATTATAATGCATGGAAGATAAGTTTAAATGCATATCTATCTACTCTTACAAAGGAGGAAAAAAGTTAGGAATACTTACCTTTGAAGATGAATCTATCAAGCCTCAATCTCTCTATTGGCCAAGGTGCTTCATAAGAGGTTATTATGGTATGTAAATATAATAAGGATAAATTAGCTCTAGGCTACACAACCTATCAATGCATCTAAAATACTTATCCATAAGACAAGATCCATATCTCCAAGGAAAGTATGAAGCCCAAAGCATGATCCTCAAGTAGAATGGTGGATAAATAGATGCACAATAGCTCTTAATTCTTTCTATCTTCTCTAAATAATGGAAAAATGATTATGTATATATAGGTATATTTAACCCTAAAACCTTATAAAAGTTTTGGCTAGTAGGGTCTACCCATTTGACCTAGTATCATTATTGACAAAAACTTACTAGGTCAGAGGCTAGGTCAGCCAAGAACTGACCTAGACCCTAAAGAAGTTTTTCTAATAAGAGTACAAGGTTGACCTAGTCTACCTAGTCATGTAAACTATTAAAATGGGTTTTAGGTTAGGAAAAGGGATAATGAAAGTGAAAAATGACTAGAGGAGTGTGAAAAAGAGAAGAAAAAGCTTAGGGAATGGTTTTTAGGAGATGTGTGTATATATCAAGTGGTAAAAGGGACAAAAATATTGTGAAGAACCAATGGTCTACTCCCCCCTTTCTCGATGTACCCCTTAAGGTATGCACTAAGAGAGATCGAGACTCAATGGGTTCTTGAAAGATAAAGAGAATTAATAATTGATAAAAGTCTAAAAATATTATGGGTGTAGAGTTGGATTATGAAAAAATTATTAGTTAATCATTATTCTAAGAAATCAAAGAGAAATGCATAAAGAGATAAACAAATTAAGCTAACCTATTCATGCAAGGTTTGATAATAATAGCAAGATACAAATGAAAGAAAGAAATAACCGATTACCTTCCCAAATGACTCCATTAATCAAAATTAGCTCAAAATCATGTTCTCCCCTTGATCAAGCATTCTTGTCTTCATCAATATGGTGGCATAACTCCTCCAATGTCTCAAGAAAAATTTATAAAACCTAGGCTCATGATAGAAACTATCTTGCCTATCAATAAAGCTAATCCAAATGCAAATAACACAAAAATAAAAGCACCAATAACTTGTGGAGGGATTTTACCATTATAATTTTTAACAATTTAAGCTTTAAAATGGTAGTGTGAGGCCTTCTATTTATATATTTTTGGAATTGGTCAAGATCAACCATGACCATCCAACTCAAGATTGAGATGTGTGGTCATGAATTAATTGAATATTTATAATTAAATATATAAATATCATGATCATGATTTAGGAAGAAGGGGAATTAATGAGGCGTGGGAGGCATTAAAGAGGCATGAGAGGCCATAATCATGATATTTGTTACAATTATGGCTTTTGGATGCCACCCTATAGATGATGTCATTTAGGTGATGCAGTTACTAGGAATACATTTACAAAAATAAATATTTAATAACCTCCATGGAAAATCCACTTAATCTCTTGATTTGAACTAATTAACCTTAAATAAGATTAATCAATATTTCAATTCTTTGGAAATTGGTCCTCAATTAATTAAAATGGTCAATAAATCATACTGTTAGGTTGTAATTTGACTCGAGAAGAATTGAAAGGAAATGTTAGATGCTTTGGAACCATATTTCCATTTAAGAAGTTACCAACACAAAATAACAAAGGTACGTGACATGGACTAATGAATTATAATAAAAGAGTGATCTAGAGCACAAGAAGACAAAATCGTCATTTCAAATCGAAATGAATTGATCAAAGTTATGAATCACATAAAATGAATTGCCCTATTTAGGGATATTTTGGACTAAATTGGAAATTTTAAATGAAAATTTTGAACCATGTAGTGTGTTTTAGTGATTTTATCCTAAATTGGGTATTTGAGAGCAATTTGAGTAAGATTGACAATTTCAATAAAAATGGTGTTAGGAATTGGATGTCTACATTTTCCCCCTATTTGATAAGGATTAACAAGACATTTAGGTGAAATAATGTCTTTTAAAAGAAAAGAGTTGTCAATAAGAAAATGGAAATGACCCATGATTCCCCCTCAAGAGGACATACTCAGATGAAAGAGAAGGATGGACTCTCAAAAAGAGAGGGAATGTGAGAGATTAAACCATGGAATATATCACATCTAGATGAGTTAATGCTTTCACACATTGATTACATCAATGATCAAAATATAATTAGAGGTATAATGAGCCCCAAATATGGGGGAATGGGAAGGATTTTATCCATAAATTTAAGTGACACACTTTGAATACACCCAATTTGAGGGTGCAAGCTGCATGCTTATGACATTGATTGATCCCAAGACAAGTTGCACACTAAAACATTTCCATTGTGGGAAAAGTGTGGAGATCTTAGAATTAGAGGAAAAGGAGAATGTAGTCTCCAAAAATATGATAATAAAAAATGCCCTATTAGGAAAGATGTGATCATTATAAGATAGTTGTGCCCCAATAAGGCTAATTTTGATAATTGATAATGAATAAATAATGGTCTTACCCCCATAGGGATGATTTAGATTTGTGACATGGTTCAAGTGTGGTGCCCAATAATGGGAAATTTTTCAATAAATTAGGTCAAGAATATAAACTAAAACATAGATTAAAGTGAGCAAGCACAAACATAGATGTGATGGTGGAATGACTGCAAAAGCCAAAAAAACCAAGCATATGAGAATGCAAAAAGTGATGAAAGAGATGAAAATAAAAATGAAGATGGTCGAGCTGACTCTAGATGTATAAAACAAGTGGATGTTACCTACATAGTTCCATGGATCCATGTTCTAACATGAACTTCAAGCCAATGTAGTTCATCTAGAAGTGGAAGAGAATGGAATGAGGGATGATGAAAACTGACAAGGAATTGATTAGATTCATGATGTATGCAAAGAGATGAACATCTAAACATTGATTCAAGTGTTAAACCTATTGAGCTTAGTTGATGCATAGTGTTCTTGAGAGTTTTTCATCAGAGTTGTGTTAACATTTAGACTTGAGTCTAGAGCACAAAGTGCTTGCTATTGCAAAATAAATTAGGCAACATAAGTATGAATAACTCATGAGGACATGGAATTTAAAATGCATAGAGTTGGTTCAAATGTGAATACCTATAACTAGGGATTATGGTAAAATAATGACTAAAGCTAGAATTAAAACTATTTACATTTAAATCAAAAATCAAAAACAAAGAAAAAAGATAAACATAAATGAACCAAACTTTAAATCATGATATGAAAAATCAAAATTCAAGTAGGAACAAGAATGTTTAAAACTAAAAGAAAAAAAATCTTAATGACATAGGATAAAGATATAAAGAATCAAGATCTATGTGGACCATCAAGAAATTATTGAACACAAAAGAGCAAAAATCAAACAAGAAAACAAAACACCAACAACAATCAAAAAACACAAAAGGGACAAGAAAAAACATACAGGGACACACAAGACCAAGATGAGACAAGAATTAATAAAAAGAGGGAAGGACAAGAAATAAATGGAGAGGTGAAAAAAAATAAAAAACTAATAAAACACAATAAAATACCAATAAAAATCAAATAAACACACACAAATAAAAACCAAGTTAGTGCATTTTAAACACAATTATTCATACACGTGTAGTAGAGGCATTACTTTCCACTACAATGTAACAAAGAGAAAGGACAAAAAATTTATTCCATAATTAAAGAGGAATAATGATAGAAGAAATGGGGGAAGAGAATAAAAGAAAGAGATAAGTTGAGCTGACTCCAGATGTACAAGATAAGTGGATGTTGCTTACATAGTTTTATGGATGCATGCTCCAACATAAACTTCAGGACAATTGTAGTTCTCCTAGGAAGTGGGATATAAGACATGTTTATGACCATAAACATATGATTAATGTTGTAAACTAAAAGGGAAGACTTTAAAAATGAGATTGGTCTTTAAAAATGGCAAGTTGGTGAGATGAAGGAGAATGATATTGGAAAAAAACAAGTGTGTGGACCTAATTTACTTGTAAAATAGCAAGAATGTAACCTGGTGGGAAAAGATGACTTTCAAAACAGAAAGTCAATAGGATAAAATTCTTATAAACTAAAAAGAGCATGAGGATTAGAATGTAAAAAAGTGTATGACAATATTTTTATTATTTTTGGGAATCATTTCCTAATGTGTTTGGTATTTTTGAGATAAAATATGTACCAGGGAGAAATAAACTTAGTCAAGGAGATACTCATCCAAGATTAGAAGTTATAATAAATAGCTAATCTAGCTAAAATAACACATAATTATAAATCAGTGAGAGTGAGGATCCTAAAAAGATAGCAATAATGTTCACCAAAGAGAAGCAAATGTAATATAGAATAGTGTGCAGTGTAAAATTAATTTGGAAAACCATGCAATAGGTAAAAATCTTGAGCTAAAGATGTGTCCTTGTTCACTTGTTTGTATAAGAAACTATGAAATACTATCCTAGATGGAATTATTTGTATAAGTAGCATTGAAGGTGTACATAATGCTTATGAGACATAACCAGGATCATAATTGGTCAAGGGACAAAAGTGTTTAGGTTACAACAAGTTGAAGACATAACAAAGAATAGGGTTCTCTAAGAGAACAATCTAAATGATATGGTTCTAAAATAGAATGGCACAAGGTAGGATAAAATGTGTTTAGATTACCAAAGGTCCAAAAAATTTCACTATCTAGAGTCATGAAAGGTGGTTACCCCCAAGTAAAGGGTCTTGTAAAAAATGGTTAGAATATATTCACATGCATAACCTCTTAAGGTGCATGATGTTCATGGGATATAGAAGTTATTAACCATTTCATTTAGATATTTGGTATGTCCTTGATCCATAGTTTTTCATGATAACAAATGGTCCCAACCATTAAGGTTGAAACTTACCTTTTTTCTTGTGTTAAGCATTTGTGTTCTTATGTTTATCTTTCAAGACCAAATCATGAATCTAATACACCCAAAGGAGAATGCACTTGTTGTATCTTCTCTTCAATTTATTATGATAGGTGTGCAAGGTTTTTAGGGTAGCTAAATTCTTTCCATCAAGAAGTTCTAGTTCTTGTAGCCTTAAGATTATATTGTCCTCATCATCTTCAATATGTTCTAGCAAAACTCATAAGGATAGAAAATCAATATCTATTGGGATAATAGCTTATGTGCCATAGACAAGGGAGTATGGAATGACTCCTATTAGGTTTATATGACTATTTTTATAAGCCTAAAGGGTAGCAAAGATTTTCAAATGCCAATTTTGGCCAGCATCATTGATAATCTTGTTTAAAATGGCTATAATGGTTTTGTTTGATACCTCATCTTATTCATTGCCTTTGTGGGTTATATGTAGTTGATTTATTTTTATTGATCTTGAATTTTATAGAAAGATATTTTACATCTTGGTTTACAAAGGATCCACCATTATCAAATATAATGCACGTGGGAATATTGTATCAATAGATGATATAGTAATGGATGAATTTGGCAATTTGCTTCCCAGTGGTATAAGTGAGTGGAATGGCCTCAAACCATTTAGTAAAATATTTAGTAGCAATCAGGATATGCTTATGGCCATTTGAAGATATTGATTTTATTTTCTTGATGTGATTGAGGCCCCATGTTGAGAATAACCATGGTGTTGTGATCGATTGTAGTGGTAAAGAAGGTACATGTATTGAATTTCCATGTTGTTGACAAGGAATGCACTTACTTACATAATTATAATCATTAGTCTCCATTTTTGGCTAATAATAGCCTATTTTGAGGAGATTCTTTGTTAAGACTACACCATTGGTGTGGGCCTCACACATTCCTTCATGAACCTCCCTTAATGCTTGCTTGGATTATATCAAAGATAAACAATGAAAAATAATTCCATCATAGCCTTTATGATAAAGCATGTCTCCAAGGAGGGTATAACATGATAAATGGTTTTGGAATAGTTTATATTGATTGTGGGATAGATCAACTAGGAAAATGTGGTCTTGGAATTAGTTATAAATTTTTTATAACTAGGGTAATTTAGGTGGGGGATTGGGACCAACAATGGTGCATATCATTTTTGAATCTAGTATAACATGTATAGGTTGAAGAAGATTTTTAATCAAGAACTAATACTCTTTAGATCTATGATCAATTTATATCATGGAACCAATCATTGCCATTTCATCAGCTCATCTATTGTTTGCTCTTAGAACTTGTTCAAACTATAGAGATTCAAATTGACGTTTGAGATTATTAATGATTTTTTTGTAAGGAATAAGCTTAATTTGATATTGATCACTAGTATGATTGATGATTAATTTAAAATCACCATAAACCTTTAAAATCTTAATATCCCACTATATGACAAGGTGAAACCCTATAATCAATGCCTCATACTCAGCCATATTATTGATACAATGAAAGCATATATGAAATGCTTTGGGAATAATATCCCCTTGGGTTGTAATAAAAAATATGTTGGATTTGAATCCATGGGATGTAAAGGAATCATCAAAATATAGCATCCATTATTCAGGTTCATATGATTCTTGTTTTATTTCCATAATAGAGTCATCTAGAAAGTTAAATGTCAGAGGTTTAGTATCTGTGATAGGGGCATCGACAACTTGATAAAAAATAACCTACTCCTTGATTAATTTTTGATTATAATACTCAATGTTAAATTCACTTAGTAGCATAACCCATTTATCCATGCATCCTTGAAGAGCTTCTTTGGACAATAGGAACTTGAGAGGGCCTACCTTCGTGATGATAATAATTTTATTATTTAACATATAATGTCACAATTTTTGGGTAGAAAACACCATATCTAAACATGCTTCTTTAATAAGTGTATAATTGTGTTCATAAGACACCAGAGTGCAACTTAGGTAATAGACTACATGTTATTTACCTTGATCATCATGTTGGTCCAAAAGTTCCCCCACTGCATGCTATGTTGTTGATATGTAAAGAAACAATGGTCTTCTAAGTATTGGTAGTATTAATACTTGTGGATTGGCCAAATATGTCTTGAGTTTTAAAAATTCTATTTGATAATCTTCATCCTATTGAAAAGTTACCCATTTCTTCAAAAGGTGGGTAAATAGGTGACACTTATCTTCTAATTGAGAAATGAAACTGCGTATAGATTGGATCCTACCTTGTAGGCTTCAAAATTATTTGAGATTGTTTGGTGGAAGCACCTCCATAATGGCCTTAACCTTGGTAGGATTGACTTCAATCCATGTTTGTGATATAATGAAACTTAGTAGTTTCCCTGATGTGACTCCAAAGGCACATTTCTTAGAATTTGGGTAGAACATATATTCATGAAACCTCTCAAATATTATTCATATAAAATTTAGATATCCAAATATTATTCTTGATTTTTATAGTATATCATCAACATAGTCCTCAACAATACCATGCATCATGTCATGGAAGATGACAATTATGGTACATTGATATGTGGCTCTAGTGTTTTTCAAGCCAAATGACATGACTTGGTAATATAATATTCCCCATAGAGTGGTGAACATAGTCTTGTTTTGATATCCTTGGACTATCTTGATCTAGTTATATCTATAAAATATATCTATTAAGGATAATATCTCATACACATCAATTGAGTCAATGATCATGTCAATGTTGGGCAGAGAAAAATCATTTTTGGGACATGCTTTGTTGATATCTCAAAAATTAGTATAAATACATATACCCGAGGTCTTATTATTCACTAGGACTATGTTTGAGATCAATTTAGAGTAATCTAGTGGCCTAATAAAACCTACTCCTCAAAAATTTTCTAGTTTATTAACTAATAGGGTGATGCATGGATACATATTCCTCAATTTTTTCTTGATAGGTTTAACATCAAGATAGACAACAAGGTGATGCACAACTAAATTTGGGTCAAATCTTGGCATGTTGGAGTATGGCCATGTAAATATGTCAATATAATCTTTTAAGAGGGATATAATTTATTCACATCCTACTTTAGTAAGGGAACCTCCAAGATAAACAATTTTTGGATCCTCATAAGTTCTATAGTTCACTTCTATCATGTTTTCTACAAGAAGTGTCGATCCATATTCTAGAATCTAGGTAAGTTATGATCGTGATCATATTATTATACCACATCTTCTTATTGTTCCTCCCAAAGTTTTGGATAGTGTGATGAATTAAAATCTACCATTTCAGGTAAAGGCCAAGTAGCGAAAAGCTCTAAAAACTCAAGAGTAAGACAATCAAAAATTTATTGTTGTTTTGAAGAGATGCTTATATTGGATATAATACTTGAGCTAGATGGCCCCTCTATATCTTGGGGGGATGAGCAAACTTTCTCACCTAAGAGCACCTGAAACAAGTTTTCACTCAAAGGCTTATCTTTTTCTTTACTTTTTTCTTGATCGATGAGAACCTCTAATAGGTTTTCACCAAAATATCTTGATATTTGTTCTTTATTTTGACCAATAAAGTTTTCCTACTTTCCAAAGTAGGTAGAAGGGTCCAATGAAAAATCAAATCATTGTTTGTGATCACTAATGGGAAATCCATCTCTTAATCCCATGTATTCTACAAGGGATTCTTCATTAAAACTCATCAAGGTATATAAATAAATTTTGTTGGTCCCAATCAATGGGTTCAGGATGGCAAATGCATAAGGAATAATGGGGGTTTACTTTAGGATAGGGAGCTTCAATGGTAAAAATATGATGTTCTACTTCAAGAGGGGAAGCATCAATACAATGGGTTCTTAATTCAAGATGGGAAGATTTATTGGTTAAGGTTAAAATGACATTTAAATAAAATAGGTCTATGTCATAAAGCTCATAAAAAAGGATATAATAGGATGATGTGTCACTACTAAGAGTCTCATCGCTATTTAATTTAGAAGAATCACTCTCAAAAGTTATGAGATCACCCTCAGTTGGTATAAATCCAACACCATGATTCAAATTAGGCAGTCCAAATGATAAGGGTTCTATGATTTTTGCACTCATGGCTAAGGCCTTTTCTTGTATAATCAAGATGATCCATGATCTGATTAAGGATAGGATACTTTGGATTCTAAAATAAATTAACAAGGCCTTTAGAATATAATTAATCTCCCTTGATAAAATCCTCTTGTTCTTTCTTTGGCATAATAGTAGGTACAAAAACCATAGGTGGTTTTTATTGTTTCTTCTTCAATTTCCAAATCATTATGGGTTTTTTAGGATTCTTTAAAGGTTTAGTCTTATCAAATGTTTTTGGAGTTTTAGGCAACTTTGTAACATGGAAGGTATCCTTAAAATAATACATGGAAATGTCTACATCTTTAATAATAACCTACTTTGTAAGAGCTCCAACAAATGAATCAATCAAAGTGGAAGCAAGATCACTAGGGTTCATATAATTAGATGGAGGTGGATGTGAAACTATAGTCTTATTCTTATTCACAAAAAAATCATAACTTGGACAATAGTTATAATTGTGAAATTAGGTATCAAGATGTTTGAAATATTCATAAGGGTGTTGATCAATGAGAATAGTAACCTCGATCCCATCATGGGGAAACTTAAGGCACTAATGTAGGGTAGAAGGAATGAAATGTACTTCATGGATCCAAGGAAGACCAAGAAGTACGTTATAAGGAAATTTAATGTTCATAATATGAAGCAATGTATGATGTAAAATGAACCTAGTAATGATTGGTAACCAAATAATACCTATAGATTCCCTTTTGGTGTTTCTGTAAGCCTTGATAGTGATTGTCTCTAGCTGACTATCTTTCACAATGTAGCCCAATCTTTATACCAACTTAAGAAGTATGATATTCAACCAGCCCCAAACCATTATCTATAAGAACCTACTTGATCTTAAGGTTTTCAATAATTAATTAAAGGTACATTGGGTTATTATGGCTTAGTCCAAGTGTAAACATGTTTTTTTGATCAAACATCACTTGATGAAATGAAGATAAATATCCCACAAGGTTGTGGAATTGTTCAAGGTTTATATCATTTGGAATAGTGGATTATCTCAAAAGGCTATTTAGAATATTTCTATGGACTTTATATGTCTATAAGAGATCCAAGATGGAAATATGTGAAATGGTTTTACTCAATTAGTCTGATATACTTTAAGGCTTTTCAACATTGGGATGAGACAACTTGGCTTTGGTTGGGATAATAGTCAAGTTTAGATCCATTGGTGCAATGTTCACATTAGGTTCAATGTAAAAAGTAGGTGAAGGGCCCTAGAGAGTAACTCATGAGCATCTAGTTGTGAATATGTAACCTATAGAAGGTGAGAGATAATATAATTAGAAGATGAAGGCAAAGGGCCTTGGAGGGTGGCTCATAGACATTTAGTTGCATTGTTGTAATTTTGAGTCAACAAAGAACCATTATAATTAGAAGAAGGGTATTGTCCATAAATAGTAACTTGTGAAAATGGAGTTATAATAGAATTTTGTGAACTTGATGTGGTATTACTAGAGAGAGATGGTGTTGACTGTATAATGATGGGTCCCGTACCATGAGGAACATGAGATGGTTCACATGGTTTAATAGTAACAATGGCAATATGAGTTATGAAAATATGTCCCATAGTATTGTTATATTCATAAGGCATGTTGTTGTAACCCACATTATTAGTATGGGTATTATGATCATGAATATGCTCATGATAATTATTATTTTGACCTTGATTATAGTTTTGATTCTGCCTCTATCCTTGGTTTTATCCTTTCTTTTGATTTTTCCTTGGTGGCAGTTGATTATATCAAGGAAAAGGCTCCTTGTAGATTCCCATATCCTAATTTGTGTCTTGATTAAGGGCCAATTTAACCTCAACTTCACCAATCTCAATAATATCTTCAATAGTATGTTCAAATTGGATGAACTAACAAGCACTATGACCAACAACATGATGAAAGTCACACCATTAATTCTATTTGTACTAATATAGTCTAGATTGATCTTGAGAAAATATCCTTAGTACTGGCCATATAATTAGGTTAGCTGATACAAGATTTTGGAACACTATTTTTATTGGTTCTCAAAATTTTCTAAAGACCTTGAAACCATTGTGGTTTTATCTTCATGGAGGTTGTCTCTACAAATAGGTGGTGGATTAAGGGAAGTTAATTGTGGATTTGGGGCCAATTGGGCCTACACCATTTATATGTGCCTTATTTTAGTCACTTCATTTCCATCCATGTTCTTGTTATTGTTAAATACTTTAAGCTTATCTTGTGAAACTTTCTAACTAGAATATGGGGTTTGATTTAATTTTTAATCCAATGTAAAGATATTAACAAGGCCCTCAACAATAATAGCCTTATCAATATGTACACCCTTACCTATGATCTCCTCAAATGAGTTTGCACAAGATAAAAATAGATTGTGCATGACGTTAGGATGTAAATTTTGTGAAAATATATCCACCATATATTTCTATAACAAATTATGTTAAAATAAACCTAATAATGTTCTCCATCTTTGTAGATATGTGGCAAAGCTTTCTCCATCATGTTGTTTAGCTTTGTATAAGTTAACAACAGTCAATTCACGATCTATGTTGTATGAGAAATGGTCGATGAAATTTTTAGATAAGTAATTATAATATATAATTGGTCCCTTGGGTAACTTAAGTATCAAATCTAAATCTTGACCCATTAAACTTCATGGAAACAATCGATGTAAGAACATGTTACTATAAGCAACCTCTTGGCATAATATGAAAAATGTCTGGATATGTTCACGTATGTCACCCTTTCCTTTATATTTATCAAATTTGAGTGCCTTAAATTGACATGGAAAAGGTAATTATAAAATGCTTAAATAAAATGGATATGGACATATCTCATCATATTTATACTTTTTGATCTTGTTTCCAATCTCCAAATGTGACACAATCTCCTTCATAGAGTTCCACTCTTACATGTTAGGTGCATTCGTAGGTGGAACATAGTTTTATTGGGGTAGAATATGCCTTATTTGATACTATTATTGGGGTGTAATATGCCCCTATTATTTTTCTTAGGGTGGAATATGCCCTTGTTATTGCATGTATGTGTGAGGGATATACACCCTATGTTCTGTGACTTAGTTTTGATTTGCTCCTAGAGTTGAGTAAATAGGTCATTGATTCCTAAGAATATATTGCCTTGAGTTATATGTGATTTGTTTATTTTTAGGATTCCTTGGTATATTCACCAATTTTTTCATTGGTTGAGATAAACTAGCAAATTTATCTTGAGGGATTTCCTCAATTCAAATTGAATGTTTGGGCTCCTATGTTTGTAAAGTGACAAGAAGCTCTTGGTGACTAAAGAATGTGTGTTCCATATCTAGTGAAACATTTTACACAACCTATTGTGTTTTTTTATGTTCATTTGATACACCTTGATCAATTTTTGGGTTCTCAATCAATGTTTGTTGCATAGGTTAAATCACATTTTATTATTCTTTAGAAGCATCTTTATGGATTAAAGTAGTAATAAGAGAATCGGTTAAGTCTACAATAATATGATTGACATAACATTGAATTATTTTCTTAACCTTTTTAACAAGATATTGATTGGTTATTTTTGAATCTATAAGTATTTCTTTACCTTTGTTAGAGGAATAAGGTACGTTTGATTTTGAAAAATATTGATCTTATTGTTCTATTTCTCTAACTAAGGTGTGAAATTGTTCCATAGGAAAATCCAAGGGTAGTCTAGCACCAGATTCTATCAACCTAAGGAGTGCTTCATCTAGGTTTTCTTGATATTTAGTATAATCCCCTTTAGATCCTATAATTGTAAGAATGTCTTCAAAGACAATAGAATTATCTTGTCTACCATAAAAGTGTTCATCCTCATAGCAAGGGTCGTAAGGGACCTCACTATGAGTGAACCTTTGAGTCATGTCTAGAAAGGTTTTCTCTATACATTTGTCTTAGATTTGGATCAATGTTTTACAAATATTTTGAACAAGGTATGGATTTTGATCCATCTCAAAAATGAATGACTAAGGTACCAAAGAGACTAAAAAAGGAGGGTGGCTTGGAACCACACATAATTAGAAGAATGTGTTCACAAAACTACTCAACCTTGGGTAGGGTTAAAATCATATAAATTGGAAAAGGGTATGATAACTAAAAAAGCCTAGATTGTCACTAATACACTAAATCATAGACTTTTTAAGATATGTCAATATTGCAAAAGCTAGTTCAACTTTGATGAGTTGCTACTAAAAAACTAGAAGAAATCACTTCAGATTAAGAAGGAGACAATGCAAACCAAAAAACTCATGATGTCAACACATGCAATAATTCCTAAGTATAAAGTTAAAACCAAATGGGTAGCACAATGCCTCTACATACTAATAGGAATGGTAGTATAAAATGTGTTCTAGCACTCAAAGCATGAGTGATACATAATATGACTTGAGTCTACCAATGATGAGAATGTGATAATGAGTCTATAAGTGAACCTAAATTCAAATGGGAAAGTGAATTTAAGTTAAAATAAGTTAAGTGTAAATGGCAAACCCAATTTAGCACATAAACCTTTAAAACTTAGAAAAGTCCAATTTTGAATTTAAATTATCAATGAGAAACTTAAGAAAATTTGGTAAATGATCTAGACTCAAATGGGTAACATCACTTCACCAAAATGGATGATATGACATAATGTTTAAGATGACAACTTGAATAAAGAAAAAGATGATCTCCACTTGGACAATGTAACACCTCCTTATTCAAGAAATTTTAGGACAATGTGTTTGGTTTATGATGTTTTGATAATAAGCAAGTTTTGATCCAAAAAAATACCAAGTAATCTAAGAAAAAGACAAATCAACTAATTAGTCATCTTAAGTCCTAAACTAATAAGGTATGGTAAAATGGGGTTAACTAAAATAGCAATTTTTTGAACATTTTTAGATAGATCAGATGCACAAAACTTGCATGTCAAAATATAAGAGAAACAACATGTCAATTGGGTATGCATCATATGGCTTTTTGTAAAAATTTCTTTCCCTTTTTAAAGCCACTACATCCATTGCTTGCTCAATGTAGTGCAATGTCCAACATGATCATACATCTCAGGCTTAGCCCTAGTGATAGGAGATGGTTTAACTTCTCAAACCCATGTCCTAATGGGGTGATCCTAATTTATATACCATTGCATGGAGAGAGGTTGAAGATGATTCTAGAAGATGAAACCCTGGGTCAAATTTTCCCTAAAGAACTTATGGGATGTGATGAAATCCCCCTCACAAGCCAAGATGTAATGAAAATAAAAACTAAGTAAAGGAGATTTAAGGGTTGTTTTTATATCACCCAAGCCATTTGGGTCTTGGGGAGATCCTTCATAACATTTCTTTTATGCCTTTGGATTAAGGCAATTTGTAATGAAGATGGTTCTTTGATCCCACAAATTCCCTATAAGGGACAAGGGGAGAACATACATGCACACCTTCCTTTTTTCACAAATAAGTATAACTAAATAAATAAGAAATGACTTTCATAAAGCAAAAAATTTGAAGTGTGTTCAATTTTAAATCACTAAAATGAAATATTCAATGGTATTCTTTGGCCCCTTGATCTTAAGTTTGTAAAATTTGAAAGAACAACAACAAAAGCATTCAAGTAAGCATCTAAGTGTTTATTTAAGCACCAAATAAAAAAGGTTTAAAAATATCTAATTAAGCATGGTTTTCACTTTTTTAAGTAAGCCCTGCAAGGAAATTGTTAGAATTTTATTTAGCTTTGAAGCTTTTTTTCCAAATGAAACAAGTAACCTTAAAAAATTTATCTTGGATTTAGATGAGCTGTCAATAGAAAGGCAAAACCTAAATAAGTAAAATGTGTTAGATTAGAATTGTTTGGAAAAAGTATCAATAAAACTTTCAAGGCAAGAATTAGACAAAGAAAATGCAATTCAATGAAACCAAGAAACAATGATTAGAAACATTAAAAAGGTTCAAACTCCTATTTCAATATTTTGTGAAAAATCTATGCAACTTGAAGCTAAACTAACAGAAACATTATAAAAATTTAAGAGAAAATATGTGGTTTTAAAAAATAATCATAAAAATGAGTCTGTATGACCCTAAATAAAGCTCCACAAAATGACCTATTTAGCTTGCTATCTCAGGCCGTGGGTTATCAAGCATAGTTGCAACCTACAGTGAGTTTAGGCCATAGATTTTTACAATAGAATTCCATGAATGCAATTTTGATTAGTTATTCACGTTTTTAGTCCTCAAACTTCAAGATTATCCATGAAATTGATTAGTAATATGATTATAGGAGCCTTGTAATCAAATTTGTAGGGTGTGGTCCTATCGGGGATGCTAAAATGTAGAGTTGGATTAAAAAAATGATTATTCAATCATTAGTTTAAGAAATCAAAGAGAAATACATAAAGAGCTAAAAATATTAAGCCAACCTATGCATGTAGGGTCTACTAATAATAAGATACAAATGAAATAAATTACTAACTGATTAATTTTCAAAATGAGTCCATTACTCAAAAGTACCTCAAAATCATGTTCTCCCCTTGATCAAGCATTCTTTTCTTCATCAAAAATGGTGGCATAGCTCCTCCAATGTCTCAAGAACACTTTGTAAAACCTTGGTGCATAATATAAACTATCTAACTTACCTATCAATGAAGCTAATCCAAATGCAGATAACATAAAAATCAAAACTAAAATGACTTATGGAGGGATTTTAGCATTATAAGTTTAAAAATTTTAAGCTTAAAAATGGTAGTGTGAGGCCTTCTATTTATATATTTTTGGAATTGGTCAGGATCAACCATGACCATCCATCTCAAGATTGAGATGTGTGGTCATGAATTAATCTAATATTTTTAATTAAATTTGTAAATATCCTCATCAAGATTTAGGAAGAAGTGGAATTAATGAGCCATGAGAGGCATGAAAGAGGCATGGGAGGCCATAATCATGATATTTTTTGCAATTATGGCTTTAAGATGCCACCTCATAGATGATATCATTTAGGTGATGTAGTTAATGGGAATCAATTTTAAAAAATACATATTCAATAACCTCTATGTAAAATCCACTTAAGCTCTTGATTTTAATTAATTAACTTTAAATAAGATTAATCAATATTTGTGAAATTCTTTAGAAATTATCCCTCAATTAATCAAAATGGTCAGAAAGTCATTACTATGTCGTAATTTGAATTAGGAATAATTGGAAGGTGATGTTAGATGCATTGGAACTATATTCCTATTTAGGATGTTACCAACATAAAATAACAAAGGTATGTGACATGTACTAATGAATTAGAATGAAAGAGTGATTCAAATCACAAAAAGGTTAAATCATCATTTTGAATCAAAATAAATTGATCAAAGCTAAGAATCACATAAAATACATTTCCCCCTTTAGGGATATTTTGTCCTAAATTAGTACTTGTAAGTTACAATTTTAAACTGTTTAGTGTGTTTTAATGATTTTGACCTAAATTGGGTACTTGAGTGAAATTTGAGGAAGATTGACAATCAGCATAAATGGTGTTAGGAATTGGATGTCGATAATGTGTATACAAGTTATATTGTGAATGAGGTGGCATGGCCCATAAGAGAATATCCCATTGATCAATAACATGTGTTTGGAGTGGGGTGTACCACTTTACTTGGGAGATAATTTACATTTGATGATAGTTCACATGGGTTATCCTTAGTAGGAAAAAGAAAGGTTAGTGAATTTCTTTGTGACTTCATGTTTAAGCATGTATAATGGTAAAAAAGGTAAAGTTTACATAAATATATGTGGCTTGTGGAAAAGTCAAAAGTGGGTGGTTGAGAGGATCTTTGTCGCATATGATCACATGGGTGAATAGTAATATAGTCTTCATCATTTTATTCCCTTAAAATGGAGAGGAAGGCACAATTATGAAGGTATGAGGTTAGTAATCAATTTTTCACATGGTAAAGTCTTGTCATATTTGGCCATTTTTATCCCCCCATGTAGATTTTTATGCCCCATCTTCTCTCTCCTCACTATTCTTCCATTTGTCTTCTCTCTTTGTAATTCTTTCTAGTATGGGTTGTATCTCATTGTAATCTAAATTTTTCCAATCAACCATTTACTCTATAGCTTGATTCACTTGTGATTCAACTTCAAGATTCAAGGACAAAACCTGTTGGTTGCTCAACTTATGATTCAAGGATGAAAACCCTTGGATGATTACAAAATCAAAGGACAAAAAACTTGTAGTTTATGGAGGTGATCTCATTCAAAGATTACAATTGATATTCAAAGAGTGTTTTAGATTCAATGTGGTTTGTAGTTATATATCTATGTGTGTGTGAGAGCTAATGGTTTATGTATTTAATATTCCTATCATAAATAATTAAAAATATTAGTTGATGTGTGTTTCCATATTTATCTCATTATATTCTTTCCATAGTTTTTTAATGTGAATTTTCATAATTTAAATGTGTTTACATAAATAACGCATTTGGGTTATTACTATGGTATCAGAGATGGTGATATTTATAGCTTTTAGGTATTGTGTGTTTAATGCTTTTGAGTGATAGGGAAATTAGGCATTGGAGAAGAGAGTAGAAGAAATTTTATCTAACAGAAACAATGGGTGATAGAGAAGATAGTACAGAATATGAGTCAGAAAGGAAGTTTGATGAAATGGTTCAAAGTTAAAAACATCTTGGTAATTTTTTTGAATAAAATCAAAAACAACTTGCTAATATGTTTGGCTAAATGTTTTAGTGGATGTAGAATAAGCCAGTAAACAATAATCACAATGGATAAACTAGCACACACAATAAGGGTAAGGTGTAATCTCAAAATCTATAAATGGGGTTCATTAATAGGCCCCTAAATCCTAAGTTTATCCAAAGAGTATAAGTGCTTCCAAAAGAGGAGGATACATTTCCAAATGAAGTCTCTCTTTTTTGTGAGTATAGAACACTTTATGCTAATGATCATGAAATGATGTCACTATCAACACACATTTTTCTAAGGAAAAACAAAGGAATAACAAGGAAAGAGGCCCAATTTCAACAAAGGCCAAAGGATCTAGAGCATACCTTAGGTAAGATAACTCTCTCCACTTTTAATGAAACTATTAAATGTACTATTAGAGCATGTTTATGGAAATTGGATACATATTTATCTCTCACACCCATGTTAGAGGAGGAAGATATCAATTTTTCCACTCTTAATCTTGAAGGTGATACACATGATTGGTGGTATCATAGCTTAATCACTTAGAATCATGATCAAATTAGATCATATGATGATTTTTGTAAGAGGTTGATTGAGAGATTTAAAAAAAAAGGATCTTGAAGAGCAATTTAGAGAGTTGGCTTGTCTTATACAAAATTTTAATGTGGATGAATATGTTATTAAAAATTTATTTGTTATGGTGACTGATATTTAAGAGAGGAGACTAGTGATTCTTTTCATATAAGGATTTTATGATCATCTCAAGTGTCTTGTGAAGGCATTCAATGCTTCCTCTATACTAGAAGCTATCAATAAGGCACTTGATTTAGAAACTTACATTCCTTCAAATCCCTCTACTTAGAATAAATCCAAAGGAAACTTCTAAAATAAGTCCATGGCTACTCTACCATAAAAATATGTACCTCTGAATGTGCAAAAGAAGATAGAAAATGACTCCAAGAATGAGCTTATAAGAAAGAAAATCTATTTATTTTGTAAGGATCAATAGACTCTAAGACATAGATGCTTTAAAAAGGGGAAAGTGCATTATATTAAGGTTATTTTAGAACCAGAATCAAATATAGAGACACCTAAAGCACTTCATTATCCATAAATACCTCACTATGAAGAAGAATAAGATCATGTTGGCACTCTTGCATCCATCTCAAGAGCATGTATGTACTATCCTTTCAAAATTCATGGAAAACTTGTTGGAGAAAGAGTGACCATGTTTATTGATAGTGGGCCTATCCAAAATTTCATTTATGAAGGATTGATGAAGAGTATGATACTTGAAGCATAAGGGTTTGACGGTTTCAATGTCATTATAGCTTATGAGTACAATATACCATGCAAGAATAAGATTCATAATCTTAATCTTGCCTTCAAAAACTATAAGGTTTATGATGATTTTTATGTTATTTTTCAAATAAATATTGATGTGGTTTTGGGTATGTAATGGCTAAATTATCTAAGATAGTAATCTAAAAATCATCAGACTATGGAATTCAAGTTTAGAATTGAAGCAAAAGAGGTGGTTTTGAAAGGAATTACAAATGGAGCTCCACAAGTGGTTACAACTAGAAGAATGGATTGACTTTTCCATATAGTCCAAATATCATGGGATGTTAGTTGTTTAATAATTACACAAGATCCTTCAAAGGGTAAGAATGTTTCAACTCATGTTGATATTCAGAATATCTTGAATAAACATAATATAGTTTTTAATGATATGCCTCCAAGATTACCTCTTCAAAGGGGATTTCAACATATCATAGAGTTATAACCAGGATCAAGGCCTATCATGACTACACCATAACATCATATAAGAGTGTAAAAATATGAGATTGGGAAGGAAATAAAATAACTATTGAATATGGGATACATCAGGCCAAGTTCTAGTCCTTTTACATCCTTTATAGTGTTGGTGAAGAAGAAAGATGGTACTATGTAGATGTGCATAGATTATAGAGCCCTGAATAAGAATACTATCAATAATAGATACCCAATACCCAAGGTTAACGAGTTTATTGATGAGCTACATGTTGTTATATGTTTTTCAAATATTGATTTAAGATCGGGGTATCATGAGTTATGCATGAGAGAAGAAGATATTTAGAAGACTACTTTCTAGTGTCACTATGGGCACTTTGAATTTTTGGTCATGCCTTTTGAGCTTAGAAATACACTAGCAAAATTTGAATCCTATATGAATAAAGTTTTTGTTAAGCATTTAAGAAAGGTTTTTTTAGTCTTCTTTGATGATATCTTCATTTACAGTAAAAGTTGGGAAGAGCATCTTAAGCATATAGATAATTTTTGGGTGTTATTGAAGAACAATCATTCTTTGTGAAGATGTCCAAATGTGATTTTAGATTGACTGAAATCCTATACTAGGGACATGTGATCAGTGATAAAGGAGTTTAAGTTGATCAATAGAATATCAAAGCCATTATAGATTAGCCACCTCTTACAAATCTAACACAACTTAGAGGTTTCATTGGTTTATGTAGTTATTACAGGAGGTTTGTTAGGGAATTTTCTTAGTTTGGAGCTCCTCTTACTAAGTTAAAAAATAAGGGATAATTTTAGTGGACATAACAACAATGATATACTTTTGATAAATTAAAATAGGTAATAGTTTCATGTTTGGTTTTAGCTATTCAAAAAATTTCACTCCCTTTTGTTATAGAGTGTGATGCTTCAAGTGTTGGAGTTGGGTTTATCTTATCTCAAATGGGACATCATAAATATTTTGAGATTATAAATATAAAAGATCATGAGAGAGGGATACACATTTATTATAAATAAATATTGGCTATAATGCATGCTTTGGATAAGTTCTTGCAATATTTGGTTGTGAGAAGTTTTTTATCAAATCATATCACAATAGTTTGAAATTTCTTCTAAGCCAACAAAATTTGAATGATAGATATCATAATTGGGTGAGTAAGATATAAACATATGATTTTGAAATTGAATATGTCAAGGTTAAGAATAATATAGTCACTGATGCTCTTTATATAATGCCCACTCTTTGCCATATTTCTACTATTTATGTCGATTGAAAATTTTATATCTTAGCTGAGTATGCCAAAAATGCATTTAATGCTAACATTATTGATGGTTTGGAGAAGGATGATAGACATACATTGGTAGATGGGTTGGTCTTGTTCAATAATAGAGTATTCATTATTCTTAAATCAAAGATGAAAAGGAAAATACTAGCGGAATTTCATGATGCACCTTTGGTAGGACATCTAGGTTTCTTCAAAACATACAAATATTTATAGAGAGATTCTCGTAGAAGGGTCCCAAGGAGGATGTTCTTGTGCATATCGAGGAATGTTTAACATGACAATAAAATAAATGGGAAAAAGTGTTTTCGGTAGGTCTACTACAACCATTCCACATACCTAAAAAAATGGGTAAATATCTCCATGGAATCCATTGTGGGATTTCTCAATGTACAAGGGTAAGATTTCATTTATGTTGTAGTAGATATATTTATTAAATATGCACATTTCTTTGCTATCTCTATTGATTACAAAGGCCCTCAAGTTGCTGATTTTTTTTTCAAGGACGTTTTTAGATTACTTGGGTTACCCAAAAATATATTTAGTGATAGATATAGTAGGTTCATTAGTGCATTGTAGTAGGAGTTGTTTCACCTGACAGGTACCAAGGTTACTCCAAGCACAATTTACCAACAACAAATGGATGGACAAATAGAAATTGTAAATAAATGGAAGGATACTTGAGAAATTATGTCTCAAGTCAATAGATAGCTTAGATAAAGTAGTTTTTTTGGGAGAATACTGCTACAATACTACTCATCACATGTTTATTAATATGTCTCCATTTAGATCATTATATGGTTAGTATGCACTGACATTTCCTAATTTGATAATTTTGGAAAGTAGAGTAACTACATAAAGTTACTTAGTTAATCAAATCCAAGATATCATGAGATATTTAAAGGAAAATTTGTAGAAAGCATATAATCAATAAAATATATATGTAGATAAGAGGAGGATAGAAAGAACATTTGAGGTGGGTGATATGGCATACCTAATATTGTATCCATATAGGTAATCCTCTATTACAATTAGTGGGAAAGAGTAAAACCCAAATTATATGCACCATACAAGATTATAAAGAAAATAGGTGAGGCAACCTATGAATTGGAACTTCCTAAAAATATTAGAATACATAACGTATTCCATGTTTCTTGTTTAAAAAAAGCTATTGGGTTTCATATAGTGCCTTCCATTAATTTTCCCCCACTAGATGATGAAGGAAATTTAATTATGATTCTATAAATTATGATTGATACAAGGGTGAATAAACTTAGGAAAAAAAACATAATAGAATATCTCATCTAGTGGAAAAATGTTCTAGTTGAGGATGGTACTTGAGAAGGTCCCACAATTCTAGAGCATCCAAATTTATAATTGCTTGTGGGAAATCAATTTTGGGAAGGAAGGACTATGATGGCCCCTTCTTCTAAATAAATTACGTGTAGGATACCCTTAGCCTATCTCATTCCCATAGGTTAATTTTGGTAATAAAAGGGAATAGTAGATTCAATCACTATTCATATGTTACTATTCACTGGCACTATTCATGAAAACACTATTCATTATCACTATTCAGGATGGCATGGCAAGTGATGTAAAGAGTGATGCCATAGTGAGGTGGATTGTAAATGAGGTGGCATGGCCCATAGAATAATCTCCCATTGATCAAGAGCATACACTTGGAGTGGGGCATACCACTCCACTTGGGAGATAATTTGGATTTGATTTATTCTTTCACATAGGTTGTCCTTATTGAGAAAAGGAAATCTTGGTGCATTTCATTGTGACTTCATGATTAAGCATGTGTAATTGTCAAAAATGTAAAATTTGCATAAATATTTGTGGGTACATTATTGGAATCTTGTGGAGAAGTCAAAAGTGGGTGGTTGAGAGGATCTTTATCACATGTGAGCACATGGGTGAATAGTAATATAGTCTTCATCATTTTATCTCCTTCACATGGAGAGGGAGGCATAATTATAAAGGCATTAGGGTAGTAATCAATGTTTCACATGGTAAAGGCTTGTCATTTTTGACCATTTACTCTCCCACGTGGAATGTTATGACCCATCTTCTCTATCTTCACTATTCTTCTATTTATCTTCTCTCTTTGTAATTAATTTAAATATGGGTTGGATCTCACTATAATCCATCTTTTGCCAATCAACCATTTACTCTATAGCTTGATGCACTTATGCTTCAAATTTAAGATTCAAAGACAAAACCCCTTGGGTGATCAACATTGGATTCAAGGAGGAAACCACTTAGATGCTTATAAAATCAAAGGATGAAAATCTTGCAGTCCATGGAGATGATGTATTTTAGATTTTACAATTGATCTTTAAAGAGTGTTACAAATTTAGTGTGATTTTTAGTTATAGATATATGTATGTGTGAAAGCTTATGGTTTATCTATTTGATACTCATATCATAAATAATCAAAAATATCAGTTGGTGTGTGTTTCTATATTTATCTCATTGTGTTCTTTCCATAGTTATTGAAGGTGGATTTACATAATTTAAGTGTCTTTGCATAAATATCCCATATGGGTTATTTCAATAAGGGATCTAGTTCAAAAATACATGTTCATTTCCCATAAAATTAAGATATTAGAATTTGATGTTATTTGGATGGATTGGGATGTGTAAATGTGAGATACAAAGAAGTTTTTAGGAATCTACAAAAATAAGGCACCAATCATCTGATATTTTGGATTTCTCCTACATTACCTTTGGAAATATAGTCCCATAGTTGGAGCCACTTATTGTTGTGAAATTTTGTATTTCATGACAACACCCCTAATTGAACTCATACAGGCAATTATAGGTTTTCTAAATAAGGGGGAAATGTTTTTTTGGACATTGAATCTATATGACAATGGACAAGGCTTGGGTCACTTACTAAGATCTGCACTATCCTTTGAGCTTCCAAATGATCAACCATTTATTGGATTATAGATTAATAATGTGGATGGATATACATTTAAGAATAATATTTTGGTTAGCCCTTATTCAATAGTTTTAAGTCATAAAGTTAGGGGTGTTAAGGATATCTCGATAATTTCTCTTAAGGTAGAACAAGATTCTTGTCATCATGGAAAACATGATACAAAGGGAGATAGAGTCAAGGATGCAATTTTAAGTACATAACATGAAGAATATTATTTCATATGGGATTGGGTGATATTTTGAGGTCAAAGAAAATAGGGGCTTCAATATCACTATTAAATTATTCACCTTTTGCATTTGGATATAAAATAAGTCCATGAGGAATCATATAAGGTATGTAGTGCATTTTAATGATGTCTTGAAGGATCATTATTCAGGATTCATAAATCATATCTTGGAGCTAGGTCCCACATGTTATGAGAAGGTTATAAATGACGGTTAGATAGTCATAATAGAGTGTTTGATGCCAGATCAACCAAATACAGGTTTTCCAACCTTATATGTATAAAGTATAATTCATGATGGATGAGATACTATAATATAATTTCACCATTCCTTAGATAAAAAAGGAACATATAAAAACTTTCAGATCATAGATTTTTCATTTTTCTTATAAATAATAAATGTCATGTATAAAATAGATTATGGACAGAGCTTTCATGATAGTGGACTACTTAAGTTAGTTACCTTTCCAACTTTAATGTGATGTCTTGAGCTAGTCTTGAAAATGGCTAAATAATATTATATAGATGAGAGATAAGTCATAAATTCATTTGAACTTATTAACACTAGAGTGAAATTTTAAGACAAAATCAAACTTCTCATAAAGGTCCTAATTTTTTTCCCAATGTGGATATAAAATCTGAGAGATGATTTTTTACCATAAAAACTTGGTTCAAAAAGTTCATCTCAAACTGATTAAATCAAGAGGAATAATTTTAGCTCTACTAGTATACAAGTTAGAATCTAACACCTCTATAAGGAAAGGGGTTAGAATTTGCCACTTGGGTAACAAAAAATGTCAAAATAGGGTTCAATCTCCCTTGGGCCATAATTTTCACATCTGATCTCTATTTTTACTGTTGTTCGATGCATTGGAAATATAATTTGATGAAGAAATTTTTTCCTTAATAACACATGATGAGAGAAGTTCATATTAAACTTATAAAATCAATGAGGAGAATCACAATTGTCCTAGTAGGGATATATTACAAACTATAAAACTTGAAATACCTTACCTCAAATAATTCCTCAATGGGTTCCAAAAAATCAAGAAGAAAATAAAAAGTTACCTAAGTATTTTGCTTATTATAATTTGACACCCCTGCAAGTAGAGGGGTCAGAGTCTGACATCCCTACAAGTAGATGGGTCATAATCCAACACCCGTGAAAGCATAAGGGTTGAAATCCAACAACCTTATATTATCAAAATAGCTTATAATATCCCTTGGGTTATAAATTTTGCATATGACCTCTATTATTTTCTCATTAAATGCGATGAAAATATAATTTGATGAAGAAATTTTTATCTTAAGAGAATATGGTGAAAAAACATCATTTTTAACTTCTAAAAATAAGATTAACAATCACATGTGTTCAAGCAAGGTGGAATTACAAATGTGTCCAAGTAGGGTCCAATCTCCCTCAAGCCATAACTTTCACATACAAACTCTAATTTGGATCTTGTTTGATGAACTAGAAATATTATTTGATGAATAGCATTTTTCCTCAAGGACCAATGGTGAAAATATTTCATTTTAAATTTATAAAATCAATGAGATAATCATATTTATATAAATAGGGTGAAGTTCACATTTTTCGATTTGTGAAAAATATCAAGTCACATTTGCAAGTTGTGAAAATTAGTCATTGATGTTTTGAAAATTGTGAAAAAAACCAATGCAATTTTACAAGTCATGAAAATTATTTATTGCACTTTTAAAAGTTATTAAAACATGTCAACACACTTTTTCAAGTTTTAAGTCATGCAAAAACAACAATGCACTTTTGCAAGTCATTTAATAACACACTTTTACAAGTCATGCAAATTCGTCATTGCACTTTTTTAAATTGTAAAAATCGCTCTACACTTTTTTTCAAGTTTTAAGTTGTACATTTTCACTAATATAATTTTTAGAGATCCTAATAACATATATAATGTGGTTATGTAGTGTAACAACCCATTCTAATCTATAAATAAGAGTTTGGGGCTCATTTGTAAAGATATCTTTAGCTGAACTCATATTGGATTTTTAATTGATTAGATTTTTGACAAAATGAGAAATTTTGGCAATATGGAAGGATGGAGTTTGTCTGTACAACCCTATGAAGGATCAATACTTAAATGATTTACAAGACTTTATGCCATAAGTTTTTCTAGATGAATGATATGCATGAGTATGTCAAACTTTTTTTATTCTCATTCTTTCATTTTGATAAAATGATATTTTTAGATAGTCAATGAATGCATAATTTTTAGTGTACAAATTTTAGTTCAATCTGTATTAATAATTCTTGTCATTATGAAGCCTTGATGGGACTAAGAATATAATTTTATGCCTATTTTTATTTGGAAATACAAGGTTGTTGAATATCCTTATTTGTAAATCTATCCAATCTCCTTAGTGTATGTAACCTTTTCTTATGTCCATAATATGTCTTTCCCATTCCATTTTTATAATAAAGGGTTCTCATGTTAAGATCTTAAATCTTGGGATGTTCTAGTGAGTCTATGTGTTTAACTACTTAGGGTTATATGTCATCTTTTCTAGGGTTATCATAGCATATTCTATGTTTTATTAGATATAATAATCCTGTTATTCCTTTCTCATTTTAACCTTATTCCCATACTTCCCTTAATTTCCTTTCTATCTAGCTTCTATATTTTTGTGTTAAAAATATGAAACCCTTAAATAAAATATTTTTGTTGTAAATATATGTGAATATCTCTTTCCCTACTTTTCCTTTTTGGTTTTTAATAAAGGTAGCTCTAACTACTAATAGGAGAGGGAGTTTATACCCACATTGTTGATTGACATATATACTTTTTCTCCATGTTATTGACTAATGTGAGGACTTTGTCCCCACATTGTTGACTGAAATCCCAGATTTTTCCCCTTAACAAAATTTCTAGCCAATAGTAGCATACCATCCTACCGCCTTCACAAGATTTTAATAGATTATATTAACTAGGTGGCTACCATTTACAAAGATTTAAACTAACCTAGCCCCACTCCTAATTATTAATTCTATCCTATTGAAGTGTACCAAAGTTTATGAAAATTAAAAAATTTAAAGTGTAAAGTACCTATTAAGTAGATGGTGGTATGCTCAGATTTGGTTTCACTTGAGGTTACTACAATGTTGATTGTACTTGAGATTCATAAGGTGATATTAGTGTTACAATTTTTTTTGGCACATGTTATGGTTTATATTGGGTTTCTAGCTAATACATAGTGGTAGTTTTCCTCTACTAGAGAACTTGTTGAAGCTCTTATAGAGGAATAAATTTAGGCTCATCAATAGGTTATGCAATAGAGTTATCGAGATGGGATAACTATTTATTAAACATTTTATAGTTAGTGAACCCTTCCCACACCATAATAATTAATGTGTACATTGGAACTTGGATCACCATTAGATTATAAATATCTTCATCCTCTATGATGGTGATGAGTACCTTTAAATTTGATACTTTCACCTAGATGTCAAGGGTGAGCTTGTCAAATCATGTTTAAATGGAAACAAATGTGTTGTGCAAAATCTCATTTTTTAGGTATGTATCTTCTACATGACATTATCTCATGAATTAACTACTTGAGTGAATTATCCATCGATGTTAGGGTAGTCGAATTATATTCCATTAAAAATTTGGTTTTGTCTACCCTATTGAACTCTAGCTCAAATTAAAACAATAAATTAGTGAGATGTTTCTAATTAAGCATTCATTGATCAATGTTTTCGGATTCAACCATAATAGTATACAAGACTTGTTCATATTCATACAAGAGCTAAAAAATTACTAATGTTTCTAATTTGATGTTCTCCCTTGATTGTGAAGGGATTACATCTTATGTGTAGCAATCTAGTCCTTTTTTAACTAGGACAAGAGAATTAAAAATTGATTTTCTTCAGACATTACTTGGTCACCCAAGACTTGAGTGACCAACATAATCCAAGTGTTATTTATGTGCTCATGCACATTGGAGAAGTGAAGTATATGTCTGTGTTGTCTTCCTATAGATGCAAGACTAGTTTCTCTAAGGCCGAAGCATTTTATAGTATTGATTCTTAAAAAATAGTTTCACCTTAAAATTAATTATCTAGTGGAAGTTGAGAAACATCTAGAGATGTTTCATGAGCTATTGTATCTAGATCCATGGTGTTTGTTGTATTTAGTATAGGTGCCTTCTTAATCTATGATATGGGAAGAGAAAACATTGCATGTCAGGTTGAATATTTATGGATATACCATAACCATTAGCTATTTATTTGATGCCTTAGTTGAGAGGCCTCCTCCTATGCACCTCCCTGAGAAAATTCTAAGCATAAAGTATGGGCAATGTCTCCTGGGTACCAATGCACCATCTTGGTGGTATACATACCTTGTTGGGCTATAAATTCTTATTATATTACATGCTTTGCTTCTTATTTGGTTGTTACTTCCACCTTAGCCTTAGCTTTAGTTTCCACTTCAACTTTGGACTTTACCTATTTATTAGCCTTGGTTTTGGCTATAACTTTGGCTACTACTTTATATTTATCTTTAGGTTCTTTCTCCTTAGCCTAATTCTTAGCTTATTTCTCCTAGGTGTGTAGAGTTTCCTTGGAATTTTGCTCCTCTTAAGCCTTTATGAGTGAAATTAATTCATCCTTATTTTTTTGTGCTACATGTGCTTCTTGATTTATTTTTCTTGTTTCTTCTTTACTACTAGTTATTTTTGCTTCATCACATTTGCTTCTTCAGCCATTTTATTTTGAGCCTTTATTTCCTCAACCTTTTTCTTATGGTCCTCTTCTACATGTTTCTTTCACCACTCCTCCTTGGTATCCTTGTGCTTATAATATTTTTAATTTTTATTCTCTTCTTCTTGTACCTTCTTCTCAGCCTCTTTTTCTAGCTTTGCTTTTTCCTCTTACTCCTGCACATCTTGTCATTGTTATTCAACATCTATTTACTCAACTTGTTGCTCAAGATATGGGAAACTTGTCTCTTTTGGATCCTCCGTGGGAGTTGGAAAGTTAGTAACTATAAGTGATTAAGAATCTTATGAAGAAGATGATTCCAAACCAATGCCTCTTCATGTGGAAGTCCTATTTTTATAAGATGAAGGGGAGTGAGGTTTTTCTTTATCCTCTTCATAGTTTGGAACTTATCCTAATGGTTGGATCCTTGTAATTGATTTTATCTAACATTATCTAATAGGTATACAAAGGACACCATCTTATATTTGATTTTTATAGATAATATGGGAGAAACATGAGTCCTTGGCCTATTCACAAGGCCTGGAGGTGGAATTTTTTGAGATAGAAGATCCATTTCATGTGCATCAAAGGATCCTATGGCTAGATCCTCTTGAAAAAGTTTTATTTAAACCTGTTGAAGTGATGCTTATTATAAAATAATATCTAAAATGATAGCTGGAGGACGTTGGGTTATATCCAATAAAAAATCTTACATTACCTATTTATACACTTGGAAAATGTGCACTACCTTCCAAAAGAAGAATTCTTTTTCCTCATCTTACTCATAAACATCATTGTCAATGTCTATGAGCATATAAATAAAAATTCATATTCCTCAAATCTTAACTCTTCTAGGTTGTACTCAAAAAATATATTTCGAACATGTTTATTATCTATTCATGACTTTGTATGGAGTATCCTCATCTTTGCTGTAGGTGGTGATGTTATTCACATTGGTGTGCTCCTCTTATCTTTCCTGGCCTATAATGGATTCACTCATGTCTATGATAGTGCCTATGATTGAGATTATTATTGTGTAGGAATATATTGTTGTTCACCTAGAGTTATTGATCATAGGGGTTATACTAACCTAAAAACAAAGGTTTTTTCCATAGAACTTCCACCTAGACATCCAACATAGTGATGAAAAAGGGTAGTAGAGTTGTAATCTTTTTAGGAAAGTCATGCACTTTGATTTCAAAGCCATTAGGTAGTTTTCTCACTAATGCATGTTGACCTAGGTAATACATAACATCATTAGGAACTATGGGGTATGGGATGATCATATATTTTATATCAATCCACCATGCATTAAATCTCCCCTTATACTCATAGTACTACCTTATCTTGGTCTAACTAATGTTGGCAAACATAGTCATAGGCCAAAAATCTTCATCTAGGTTCATTGAACACTTTGGTGACTTCCATTATGTAAATCATAAGATAAAGACTAAAAATAGATACTAAAATATATGTGATGTATTGGTGAAACCATTTTTAATGTTCATTATCATATTTGATGCCAAAAAATTAGGCCAATTTAAATCCTCATGCATCTGTATCATTCAATATGTAATGTCCATAATGCCTTTGGTTTCCCACTTGGCACTTTTGGTGGTCTAAAAAAACAATTTGGTGATTAATTCAAAGATAATGTGTATTGAATTATCTTCTATAGAATAGATGGGGATTCCCCTACCTACCCTTGAATATTTTTCCTTTGTGTCTGAGTGGATGGGTGGAGCCTTAGATTTTAAATTCAAAAGGGATTTACCTTGAGCTAGAAGTCCCATTTATTTTAACATGGTTTTAGGGTTAATAAAGATTATAAAATCCTAATAAATATGAATAACACTCTCATTATATCTAATTAGCAATGTAATCATTACCTTATCTAATTACTTGAAAGTAGGTGGATTGATAAGTTGCTTTACATTGAAACCTCATAGAGAGTCTTGAACTATTAGGGCTCTTACTTGTGCTACTTTTAGATGATTAGGTTTGAATAGAGTGGATTATATAACATTAATGAAATCAAAAGGATCTATTTAATGATACCTAGTTTTCCTGAGCTCTAGGATAATTTCCATTTCTTCTTTCTTTGCATTTGTGAGAAGAATTAAGAGTTGTGCATGATTCATGATTATAGGTTTAGATATAATGGAACAAGTTATTCAACTACAATGGCGCTACTATGAAATTAGAACTTAGTTATTGAATTAAACACAAATTATAGAGCTTCTTTATTTACAATAGTGTGTAATGTCTTTGTGCCCTTTTATATAGTTTTTCCACTCAAATCCATATGGAAAATGGGTTTAAATGTGTTGAAATGGTTGGGCATGATTTTACTTTAAAATTAATATCAATTGAATGTTTTTGATGTGATGGTTACAATTATATAACTAAAAGAATTGATCCATCTGATGGCAAGTATTTGATGTGATGAGACATCTTCCTAGCTATCCACTTTTATTTATTGTGCATGCCATCATTTTGACATATGATCTTCTTTTGGAAAGATATAATATTTCAATTATATTTATAACGATTTTGAGTGACTAATGACTATCATTATTAGCTCCTCATTCTCATACCTAATTGATGAACCTCATTTACTTGTCATCATTTTTATTTCCTTTAGGCTAATTTTATTCATAGATTTCACTTTATGACTATGATTTAACAAATTCCTTGGATGATTCTAAAGGAGAGAATGTTCTAGAGGTAAAAGCCTCTAGAGTCTCTTTGTAAGTGTAATGATAATTAGTATATGATTAGTCATGTGATTAGGGGATTATAGAGAACCTAAGGGAGTAGGAGAGACTACTCATAGGCAAGGGTAGGTGGGAGGGAATTTTAAATTTACAAAAATTATATAAATGGGTTTTTTTAATAAATAATTCATGATTATAAGAATTAATTAATTAATTTTTGGGAAGGGATAAGGTTAGTAGGTGAAAATAGAATTAGTGGGGAACTAGGCTAATAACTATGAAAGGGTTAGTAGTAATAAATTAGACATAATTATATGGATTATATGAAATAAAAAATTAATAAATGAAATTAGTGATAGAGGGCATTGAGAAAATTTAAGTGTATACACTTATCACCATCATACTTGTGCCTATTAAGAGGAGCTAATTCTTTCACATGAGCTTGATAAAATTTAACCATAATACAATAACTTGATGACATGAATTTCATGGGTCTAATATCATTATCCCAACTGTGTAGGTATTTAAACATGATGGATTATCATAAAGGTAGGAACATTGATCCTTACATACTACTTCAGAGTTAGGTCTTGGATTATATGGATATAACATGACTAGTGGGAGATAGATGACAACAAAATTTAGAGGAGCCATTGATTTATAGTTGGTACTTGATAGGAGGGGGATAATGGGTACATCAAGGAGATGTATATTTTTATAGCTAGATAATTGATTAGATGATCAATGGATATTTCATCTAGAAGTCATACATGTAGATTGATTCTAGCTGCCTATAAGATGGACATGTGACACAGTACATTGACACTCCTTGATACATTATAGTGTGCCACCACTTCACATTGGAGTGGTACCATTCAAACCATTTTTATAGGTATTTTTGTCAATAATAGGATCTTCATAAGGGTTCTCACTATTTTCACACATGATTCAAGATATTAATGAGTGAGACCCATTATTCCTAGAGAAGTAATATTTGGTATTCTCCTGATATTAAAATACTATAATGGACAAATGATGAAGGTGTAGTATATCTAGGAGTGACTATCATAAAGGCATCATTTTGGTCGTAGTTGAGACTAGTATGACTTACCAAACCCAAGACTCTAAGGGGTGAACAACTAAGGCCACATCAGTAGAAATAATAGAGACAACCTATCCTAACACCTAGATAAGTACAAGAGTAGGGGATAGGTTAGGTAACCACACATATAAATCCACCATTATAACATGTACCTTTGAATCTAGTTGTTATTATGGTGATAGATTCTAGCTTTGAGAGGACTAACAATAATAGTATCAATAGTACTAGTAATATAAGTGGTGATGAATATTTAGAGAAGGATGTGGAGATGGGAATGGCCCCAAGTCTAGTTGGAGAGGATGGTTACATTAATATGTAAGTTAATTTAGTGACCCTTGCTATCATAAGAGGGTCAAGACATGATATAAGATAGTCATCAAACTAGGCAAGGCCATCATAGCTAGAGATATTAAAGGCTAACCAAGCCACCATAGATAGGGTGGAGAGAGATTGCAACCAAGATTATCAAAATATAATTATTTGAGGAGCTAGTTGGGCTATAGAGGTAGTTGGTAGGATCCTAGGGTTAGACTTTCAAAATATAGGGGATTATTATATAGAGAAGTATTGATATTATCACATTAAGGGGGTAGGTTTACTAGATGACCACCATTCAAGTATAGCTTACTCTAAGGTATATCGAGTTAGAGCCAATGATTAATTAGTGGAATATCATACTACCATTTTGGGTTGTCAATAGACTATCATTATTAGGTGGCCACCATTTATGAGTTTTTAACCATCTTAGACCTCCTCTTAATGTTTAAGGCTATCCAAAACAATATGCAAACATTATGACAACTAAACGATTAGAGTGGATAGTACCTATTATGTGGATGGTGTCATGATTTAAAGTGGAAACATATTAGGCTAATGTTGTGTTTGTTCTGTATATGTTACAAATTAATTACTTGGTTGTGTAGAATTTTCTAGTGGGATTTATTTTTATTAGGTGTCTACTTTTTGTTTCAAGACTATATTATTATATTTTAGGATATTCTAGATTTTCTATGGTGGAATAGAATTGAGGCTCATCTAAAATTTCATTAATGGAAGGAAAAATATGTGAAATATCTTATTTAAGCATCTTCTAATATATTATAACTTCTCACACCATAGTAAGGATTATGCACAACATAATCTAGATTTCCATCAAGTTTTACACATATTCATATTATATGATAGTAATGAGTGATTTAGTGATGGATAATTTGATATAGATATACATAACCAACTCTTTAAATATATTTGCATGATTTTGAGTTTGTAGGGCAAACAATGTAGTGCACATAGTCTCATTATGCCAAGCTTGAATTTTTTGCATGGTGGCATCCTTTAAATCTATAAATTGATAAAGGGAATTTATCATTACATAAGTAGTAACTTAGTCATCCATTATATCTTTGGATTTGTTTACTATTAAAAACTTTACTTGAACAATAATAAATGAATTGTTAAGGTGTTACCTCCAATTTAGCATCCCATGTGATATCTATTTTACTTGTTTCATAGGGGTATCAAAACTTGATCATATTCCACAAGTAGTTCACAAATATCATTCATATCTAATTTAATATTCAACCCCTATTTTATTAGTGTTTGTAGTTGTTGCATAGCCATCTAGTCCTTTATGAGTTGATTCAATAAAGTTGTGAGTTGCTTTTCATCAAACATCACTTGGTCAACTACGACTCAAGCAATCAATTTAGGGTACTTGTTATTGATTATCTAAATCACATTTACAAGTGGTCAAATCAATTATGTATTGTATCTTCATAAATTTAATACTTTTTTTTCTAAGACCCCAAGTATTTTTTGAAATGGGCTCTTGAAATGTAGTTATGCCTCAATCTATTTTGTGAGTAACAACTAGGATACATCCAAATATGTTTCAAGCATAGTGGTATCAAGTTCCATGGATGTGGTTGGAAGCATTGTAGGAACTAGTGTTAATTGGTAATAAGGAAGAGAGAAGTTTTTATATTGGGTGGATGATGTGGGAACATCCCATAACCATTAGCTAGTGACTTGAGGTTTTAACTATGAGACTTCCTCATGTACACCTCCATGTGTTGCAAGTTTGTGTTGTTCAAAACACTTTGATTCTTATTTGTCTTTAACTTCTTTTTATTTTCTAGATTGAGTCTCAACTTTAACCTTAGTCTTATCATCTACCTCAACTTAATATTTGACTTGCACCTTGGCATTATCCTTAACTTTAGCTTCATCTTTGTCTTTATCTTCAACTTCAGCCTTAGTTTGGGCTTCTAACTCAGCCTCATCTTTAGATTCTACATCAGCCTTAGCCTTAATATCAACTTAAGATTTGGATTTATCCTTGGTTGCTTGTTCTTTAGCTACACACTTGGATTGTTCATATTTAATGCACTACTCTTCTTTGGAGTTTTACTCATCTCGAGCCTTTAATTTTGTTGTTGGCTCCTCCTTATTTTATTGTACAACATGTGCTTCTTGATGTTTCCACACTACCTCTTCTTTCTAATTTTTCTTGTTTTCCATTTCCTAAGATCATTTATTATGAGCCTCTAGTTGTTTAACTTTCCATAAAAATAATTCCTTTCTTCTTCATGCTCATCATAATTGTCACCAACATATTTTAATGTTGAATTTGAAACCTCATCTTCCTCGACTCCCAAATCTACTATGTTTCACTCACCTACTATCTTTAAAATGTTTAGATTTTCCATCCAATACTTTAATTATAGGGTTCTATTATTTGTCAATGGTGGTGAGTATTTCCATATTGGTGCCTTTCTCTTTCTTTTGTCCAATGAAAAGGGATATATTATTGTTTATAGTGGAGCCTTTAGTTTTAATTTTGCTTTCCATTTTTCTTGCTCAGGCATAGATCATTATCCTTTTAGAAGATGGAATGTAGAGGTTACACCTTCCTTATAGATAGATATTTATATCTCTAAAATTTTTCTTACATATATAACAAGTGATGAATATTGGTATTATAGTTATAGTTGGTGTTGATAACTCATGAACTTTGATCTAGATGCCATTACGTAGATTATTAACTAATACATGATATCCTAGATACTACATGACATCTTGGGGTATTATAAGGTGTGACCTAATCAAGGTTAGATATTCAATCTACATGAATTAGACCACCCTAGTTACTCATAATATTTCCCCCTTTTGATCTATCCAATGTTTAATAATGTGTAAGTAGGAAAAAAATCTATAGTCAGGTTGATTGGTCTTTCTAATGATTTCTACTACATGAAGAAAATAAGTAAAATAAAGATTTGATATTAGAATACCTAAGGGTACGTATGAGTATATTGTTAATGTTTGTATTTAACATTAAGGTAAAATACTTGAGACATTTGAAGTCTTTGTGTAGGCATATCATGCAATACACAATATCTATAACCCCTTTTATTTTTTACTTAGCTTATTTTATAGTTTTTTTAAACCTTTTTTTAATGATTTAAATCATAATATGCATTGAATCATCATATATTGAATCCATTGGTATTTATATACCTTCCATTATCATGTACTTATCCCTAGTTTCTAAATGAATTGGTGGAGTAGTGGATTTGTAGGGGATACATGATTTGTCATGAGTTGGGAACCCTGTTACTCATGCCATAGTTTGAGCATTGATCTAGATTATGACATCTTAGGATAAATGCATATCCCCTTCATTATAAATACTTATAATATTGAACATTACCTCATCCATTTCCATAAATGTAGGTAGTTGATCAATCTTTCCACATTTGAGCATCACATGGGATGTTCTAGAGCTAGGACTCCTACTTATGTTTCTTCTTGTGGATCCTACACAAACAAAGTTGATTTAGCTACATCAGTGAAGTCAAATGGGTATGTATCCTAGTATTTGTATTTACATAGCCCTAGGATAATCCCCATTTCCTATTTTTGTGCATATGATAGTGGAGTCAATAATTGATTTTTCTCTATAGTTTTTGTGGTGTTTGTAGTTGAATACTTTATTTGCTTGTTCCATATTTGGTATTCAATTTGTGTAAAAGGATATGTTTTAAAATTAGATCAAAAAAATATCTTGTGAGAAGAAGTATGTAATGTTTGTGTGTTATATATTGCCTTTATTATATAGTTTTTAACATCCAAATCTATATAACTAACTAGTTTAAATGAGCTGACTAGTTGTGCACAAGTTTTCCTCCAAAATTAATTTCACCTAACATTTATTTGATATGACAATGACCCTTTTGCATCTAAACTCTTTAATTCCTTTGTTAATAGTTATATAATGTGACATAACATCTTTTCATTCATCTAAATTTTTTTATGACCCTATCATTTTGCCCCATGATCTACTTGAGGAAAGATGTAATCTACTTAAGTGACATGTCATTAATGGTCTTGAAGACCATTATCCATCATTTTATTGTACTTTTATTTCTAGTGCCATCTTCTTGGACCTATTTTATGAGCATGGTGTAGTTTTTGTTATCTCTCTTCAAGCTATCTCCATGACTCAGTCATAATTTGTGATGCTCAATATTATATCTATGTTCAGATGTGTTGTGATCGAAAGATCACAATGTGAAAACACTCTAATACTAAAGAAACAAGTAAAAACACAAAAAAAAAATTAAACAAAAACCTTAATCTACATGATACTAACCAACAGTCTCTTTTTTCAGCAAAAAGAATGATAGAGACTAATGAAGGTTGGGCTTGAGCTAACAACCATTAACACATTCTGGTAATATGATTTCCTATAGATACAATGGTACCCTATTGTGTGAATTTATGAATAATATAGGGTCTATTCCATCTAATGCAAAATTTTCCTAAGAATGCCTTGAACCTATTATCATATAAAAATACCACTTATTATGGATAAAATTGCTTAGATTGTAAGTTATGACATGATGTTAATCAACACCCTCTTTTTTTAGTAAAAATAATGATAGAGACTAAAGAAGGTAGGGATTAATCCAATAGCCATTAACACATTCTAGTAATAGGGTTCCCTACAGATACAATGGTATCCTGTTGTGAGACTTCATTAATAATATAAGTTCCATTCCATCTTATGCAAACTTTTCTTGGACATGTCTTGAACCTATTATCATATAACAATACCACTTATTATGGATAAAATTTCTTAGATCACAAGTTATGATCATGCCATGCCTTATGGGTTAACTTGTGGATATCTTGCATCCACTATACCATTTTTTGACCTTCCTCCATTCTAACCAAGTAAATTAATCTTTGATTTAGATAAACTTAGTCACCTAGTCTCATAATAATTGCAATGCACATACTCATAACAATATATTCCATAGGCATTACTATCTCAAGAACATAGACAATATAGAAGGGAGTGAAACCCATGACACACTTTTAATTTTTTTTGTATTCCTAAATAATTGTTTGAATGTGATCCTCCTAATTGTCCCTTTGCACATTACAATTTTTTGTTAACATTTTCCTAAAAAAATGTTTGACACTTTAGCTTATCCATTTGCTTGAGGGTAATAAGTCATGCTCTTGCGGTATGATATCATAAACTCCTTAGTGATACTCTTGATAATGTTATTGAGTAAATGAGTTCCTTTATCATTAACTAGATTAATTTGGCATCTAAATCTTTTAATAACATTTTCATAAAATAATTTGGCAACATCCTTTACAAAAAAACTTAGGGTTGTAAAAGCTTTCACCCATTTGATAAAGTAATCCATCATAGTAATAATGTATCACACATGTCTTTGTTTTCATTAGGGACTTATAGGTCCCAAAAAAATTAATTCCCCACTATTAAAATGGTTTTTATGTGGATACTAGAACAAAAGGAATTTCATCATGATGACTTGGATTTCACATTCATTAACACACATCACAATGATTGACTACCCTTTGCACATCCTAAAACAAAGTTGACCACCAAAGATCACTATGTAAGATTTTTATTATAGTGGATTCTCCTATGAAGTGATCCCTATGATTCTCTAATGCACTTCTTGAATAAGATATTATCATTAATATTGTAATGTTACTATGCATAACACATTATTTTTCCCAATATTATATATAAATTGATTGATTAGACTATAAGGGATAGCTTTGGAAACCATTTTATTTTTATCCTTTTTTATTAATGTGTAAGGAAAGTTGTTTTCTCAAATTTTTTTAGAAAGTCCTCCATATTATCTAGGATTTCAAAAGCACTAAATAAGTGTGCATATAGGGACTCATCCTCTATTTCTTCTAGTTATTCACTATTTTTTAGTCTACTCAGATGATCTATTATAACATTTTATTGACTTAGATTTACATTGATTTATAATTAAAACTCTTGAAACAATATGAGCCACCTAGAGAGCCATCCTCCAAACATTGGCTTATTAACCAGGTATTGTAATTCTTGTTGGTTAGTAAAAAGATTAAATGGTGTGCCCAATAGATAGTGTCTAAATTTTTTTAATATAAATACCATAGCTAAATCATTTATTTTTATAGTGGTATAGTTATTATCTAATATTTATAGCTTCTTGCTAGAAAAATGCATGAGGTGATCTAACCCACTATTTCCTAGTTATGGTAAGACAACCCCTACTCCAATTCTAGAAACATCCACATGTACGTGGAATGGATTTTTAAATTATATAAAAACTAAAATAAGTTTTGTTAACAACCTTTATTTAAGATTGATAAATTTTCCATGGCATTCTAAGGTCTAGTCAAACTGTGTATCTTTGCACATTAGTTTTTCCATCAGTGTATTATGGTTGCATATCTTTTGATAATTTATCTATAGTATCTCATATGACCCAAAAAGGTACACACTTATTTAGAGTTGGTTAGGGGTGGCATCTCCACTATTATATTAATCATAGATTGGTATTAAAAAATTCCATCAATACATACAACATGTCCCAGAAGAACACTAAAAGGTGTGAAAAATAAGAACTTCTTTACATTTAGATCAATGTATAGAAATAGACACCATTCTAACATTAGTCATAGTTTTGATAGATGCTCTTTAAATAGATAAAATACAACCTAATAATCCAAATATACTTACATGAAATCATGAATGAAGTATTTAAATGAAATTACTATATCTCTAGTGAAAAATATTGGTGTATTAGTCAAACCAAAAGGCATTATTTTATATGTGAATTATCCCCATTTAGTTACAAAATTAGTCTTATCTTTGTCCTCTTATATGATTAAAATATAATGGTACCTACTAAATATAATTATGAATGAGTACACTTCATGACCTATGACCAACTCAAGGACTTCATTTATGAATGGTATTGGAAAAGTATCATTAAATTAGGCATCATTGAGTGTGCAGCAATCTCCACAAACCCGTATCTCCCTAGACTTCTTTGGTTGTATCACTATGGGACTCAATCTACATTTTCAACTAGATAAATGATTTTATATTCTTACATTTGATCTAATTCAACCTTAATTTTTATTTTCATGTTGATATTTAGCCTGTATGGATGATTTTAAATAGGTCGAGTGCGCTCTTTAAAATCTATGTTCATCTCTCCCAATGATGGATATACACTTTTAATTTCAAAGAATTTGGTTGGGAAAAAATCTTGATAGTCTCGTAGAAACTACAATACCTCTAAAATATGTTCCTTCACCTAGTAATCTCCCATAGTTGTAAGCTTGAAAACTAAATATATGCCAATGGTTTCTATGTTCTTTTTTAGGGGTTATTGATACACTTTTTTTGATGCATTGGGTAGAGCCTCTCTATTATGACCCCTCCTCATGATACTTTAAATGACTGATTTATTATTATTATCACATGTATAGCTGAATACTACACTACTTTTATCTAGTTAGAGAATATTGATGGATTTTGATATGTTGACATGTTGACTGTAGGTTGGACTTATTATGTTTTAAATTGTTACACTTGATGGTATATGGAATAGATAATGTAATTAATGTTTTTATTATAGTTTTATATTGTATAAATTATTATCATTTAGGTGTCGATGATATATATTCAATGGTTATAGGTACCCAATATGAGCTAGGCTAGATGACATTGTCAAAACTTGGAGTCTCAAAGCAGTGATTGAGTAGTCAAATGAGTTATAACATGTATACGTATGTTTTGGTTTGGTCTCATACCATTAGAAAACTATGTTATATTTTTCATTGTGCAGTCTCATTTTGTCTTTTTGTACCTTAGTCATACTATTTTTTGGTTTGTTGAATGTCTATCTCGATGTTTGGTGGGTTTTGTTATGATCTTTAAACTCCCCATTCCTGACTCTTCTCTCTCTCACCCTATAACTCATCACCACCATGACCATGATTAAGTGAACCTTTCGTGGTGACTTAGACATGATAGGGGGACTCACCTAAACCCCTCCCATTAACCCCCTCTTAGACTATTAAGTTGGTCACTTGATATTTTTTGGATTATGTGAATGGTTCAAACCTTATTTGAATATTATTATTTTTTAATGTCTAAGATTTTCTAGACTGGTCATTTATGACCATTGCATTAATGGTTGGTGCATTTTTGGTGCCTTGGGAAGTGGTTGATGGCATTGGAGGGAGGTTTGTCTCTCTTCATATTGAATTCTAAATTCAGTGGGGTATGGGGGAGATGGATGGAGGGTAAAATGTAGATGATGGTAAGTGGAGAGGATGGGATGGTAAGGACTGATTGGGAGACAATTGATAAAAATACATAGTCAAGTATTTTTATGTGTGTGCTTATTTTTGGTCAATGGTTTTGAGCTATTCAAAAGGAAAAAAAAGGTCAGTTTTAGTGGTGTATTCTTCTTAGATAACAAAAACCTAGAAATTAATTTCATTCTTCTAATATTTACCTCCAACTTGCATTTGGCAGGTAAGTAATTATTTTAATGTTGGGTTCTAGTTATTTTATTTTTAAAATAATTTATAAAAAAATATAGGACACTGCATACACAACCACAAATTCGTGAGACTTTAGGCTGGGTATCCAACGTTCGAGGGTCAAATTATATTAATCCTTTGCATATAAATTTTCAAAGTTGACTCTATTGTTATGGTTATTAAAGTAAATTTAATGTGTAATGTCCTAGTCAAATTTATTTGTTTTATAAGGGTTTTTTTACAACTTTTAAAGGGCTCTATGTGCATTCTTTTCCCTTGCATGAATATTGTGGCCAAATGTGTGTGTGTGTGTGTGTGTGTGTGTGTGTGTGTGTGTGTGTGTGTGTGTGTGTGTTGTTTTTATTGTTTTTAAACCTATTACATATATATTTGGTCATTGACCTAAATGATATGTTGTGGGTTTATTGATGACTTTGATTGCATTTGTTTTCTTCATATTGGTAACATGTCATTAACTCCTACGTATATTTTGATTAAAATTTACTGATGAGTTTTGAGCCTTTTAAATTTGTGCATACATATAGGGTTCACCATACCCTATTATATTCATCTGAATATTATATGGGTTTTGATTTAATATTAGGGTTTAAAAATTGATTTGGGTTTTATTACTATTTACTTGCAAGGGTTTTTATTTATGCATGGTTCTACCATATTAGTATAATGATTACATTTGAAGGTTAGAAATGGCTTTATAAATATTTCAACAACATGTTTCTCTTTATATAATGTATATTTATTTTTGGAAGGTCCTCCTATGTGTTTTATAAATTCATCAAACCCGCGTTAGGTTATGGGCAAATCCTTGTTGGATTTTTTAACTTATATTAGAGGTTTTGACTTTTAGTTAGATTATTTTGGAGGTATGTTAGTTTTATTAAGTTAATGTTAAACCTTGATTTTAGAATTGGGGATTATTATGAGGTCATGGGACCTCATGATTATCACAAAAATTGTATATCAATTTTACCTTGGATTTAAATCAATTTTAAAAACTTGTTTATTTCTTGAAATCATAGTTTATAATTTAGGAAAGAATGATATATGTCTAGAAGTCATGATTGTAAAGGGTTGACAAGTTGTATATGATGACTATTTTAAAATGGGTAATTATATTTAGACAATGGAATTATGGTGAGCATACCTTATTTTGGGTTATGATGTTAGTTCTTTCTATATTAAATGATTGTCTAATGTTTTTATATTATTGAATAATTATCCTTTGGCTAGACTTAAATAACTAAGTTATAGTTGTGAACTTAAAATCATGGAATGTGGATTGGTAGTCAGGATGTATAAAGGCTTACCATATGCTTGGAGGTTTTCTAATTATGATAATATTAAATGTTATGGACCTGTATTTGGTTCATAAATCCATAAAAATGACCTTTGAATCAAACTATAGTGAATTATCCCCACTTCAAATTTGTAGCATTTTTGTTTACTTGGTTATTTCTATATCATCTTTAGATGATGTATTTATTAGTCACTTGTCTATTTTTATTTTATTTTTGTGTTGAGTCATATAATGGATTAGGAACCCTAACTTGCTTAGAATCCCTACCTAACCCTAATTACTAAACTTGCCATCCAGCTGATGGATGGGGTGGTAAGGGCCACCGTTGGTTGGGAAGATTTGTGTGACATAATTACATGCTGATCATACTCTTAGATGATCTCATGAATTAGTGTGATGAATTTGGTCACATTTTATTATAATTCATTCATATGTTTATTTAGAATTAGTTGTATTATCATTTCCATATTGAATGATTAGTGAGTGTAGTTGTAAACTAATTACATTACTCTCATTAGTTTAGTTATGCATTAGAATCATTATATGCTAACGTTGTCTTGAAAATGGATCATGCTGAAAGAGGAGAAAAAGGATTTATAATGTTGACATACCATAAGAAGCTGAGGTTCACTTATGTTTTTTGAATTTAATCATTGATATATAATCCAATTTTATACCTTGGATATTTAAATGATTATCATTATTGATTTTACATTTAGTACATTGTATTGTTATCATTATTATGATAATAATTTGTAGCTGATCTTATGCATGATTTAGTGTAGCATTAGCCTCTTTATGTAGTTTTATATAATTTTTATATGGTTTTTGGGTATGAACATCATATGGTTGATAAAAGTGGATAATTAACTATGCATATATATTACCTATCATATGATGTTTTAGCATACATAACCATGCTGATCTAGATTTTTAACAGATAGAGGTTTACCTTGGAAATGATATTTATTGATGAATTTATCTGACTTATTCCTTTTGGCATACACTTATGATTTTTATCTTATACACTTCTTAATTATTGAGGTAGCATGAGTCTATATATAAATATCCTTTCTAATTTGATTTCAGCTTGCATATGAAATAATAGAAACAAGGTTAAATTTACTCTTGTTTCTAGCATATAAGGGAAGTATTGATTGGAATAACCATTAAATTATTTGGACCTTGTACAACTGTGTATATGAGTTATGTATCTATTGGTAAATAATCTATTGTTGATTAGATTACATTCCTAGTTTCACTCCTTATTACCCTATTGGAATTAAATAAAATTTTGAGTTATGTTTAAAGTAAGGGATGCCTAGCAAATGTCATGAGTTATGTTAACTAATGAAATGAATTACTCAACCTATAAGTTGAAGGTTAGTTTCTTGGAAATGTTGTAATGAAGGATAGAAATCATAATTTCTTTGTATTTTTGAATAAAATTTGTTATTATTTTATTCTCTTATGCTTGATGTTATATGAATAAGAGAAAGATGAATATGCATATAGACTTCTTTTACATTGGCTAGAAATGAGCATAATATATTGTTTTTCATTTATTAAGGAATGCCCAATCATCTTGTATTGTTATAGATACTTATATGAAATTTTATTTGGGTTCCACTTATTAAATGTATGGCTAGAAGTCTTGGTTTGAGTAAGATGATACATAAAATATGAATGTTTTATCTATTCAGCTGATGAAAGAAATATTATGATACTCATATTATTTTTATACTTATTCATGTTGAAACTCATTTAAGTCATATATGTATGTTCATACTTATGAATAATGTTACATGAAGTTGGTTTATCATTTAAATGAAATTCCTGTTGTAGGGAATGATAAGAACTAGTTGCCTAAGGTCCTTGATAGTTTTAATAAATATATGTATGGCTATAAATTTATTCCATGATATAATATTGAATGATTGTTTTGGCCTATGGCTGGAAATTAATTGGGAAATAAGTGAGTTTGTATGGGCCAAATATTTCAAACTCTTTAAATAGAATCGATTGTTGAATAATTTAATGATAGAAAATTATATACTTGGCTGAAATACATTTTATTTTATATTAATTTCTCCCTCTTATTAATTATAAAAGCATTGGCCATTTGCCAATATGATATATTTTGAATAAATAAATTATTTGTTGCCACTATATCCTATCTATAAATAGAGTTAATCACAAATCATATCATTACTCATATTTCAGATAGAGATATTCATACTTAATGAATTGGATAACTTATATACTTAAAAGAACTTGGGAAATGGTGCAATGACCATAGGCTAGATAAGAAGTTGATAACCTTATCTGGTAGCACCTGAATAATTGCCTATTATATTTCAATTTTCATTTCTCTCCATGATTGTACTCTTTTTTAGGTGGCAATAAATTTTATTGTGTGCTTATGGAATTTGGTATAACTCTGCATGTGTTTTAATCAATTATTGGTTACTAATTTTATGATTATATTTTTAGACATTAACCTGATTGTCAAAAATAACATTAGACCTTGTTCTCTTTCTAAAGACCCATTCTAACCAAATGACAACCTAGGGTGTTTTAAGTTGTCTTTCTCAATTAGTCTATAAGTAATCATTTAATAATATTAGAGTAGAACCAAAACCTACTGAGGGGAGTGAGATATTAACAAGGGTTACATACTTATAAATTATTCTACATGGAATAATAAGTGTTGCATATGGTTTTTGTGGCTTATTCATGTACCTATACATTGATACACCCTGAACCCCATAATTCATCCTTTAGGTGACTTGTTTCCCCATAGCATATTATGTGAGTAATTACCTCTTGATGCCTCTATGCATATCAAAAATACCCTTAGCCTTAAATAACACTTCTCATTTTAGAATTCTAGGAATATAGAGCATGAGTAGCATGTTATGGCAACTTGATGTTACCTATGGTGAAATAGTAGGAAATCAATGTTTAACTATCCCCACAAATTTATATTAACTAATGGTTGGGACCCATCATGGTTCTATTATTTATAAATTACAAGTAAATTATGCTAATACTTAGTGAATTATGATCAAAACTTAATCTATAGACTAATATAAATGGATATTTATAATGAAACTTAGCCTATAGTGATCTGGTTAAAAAAGAAGCAAAAAGAAAGGCTAAGGTTGAAAAAACAAGTGATTGTTGATCCTTGACTCAAATATCATGACAAAGTTTCAATTAAAACTAAACTTGCATTTACCATTATATGATGAAAGATAGAAAAATCTCATATCTCACCACACACTAGGCAAATTTCTAAGGATAATATGGAATTATATAAGAACTAGTTTTTGCTTTAAAAAATTGTCACTAAACTTAAATAGCATAAGAACATATAAATATAGAAAAAATGAAATAAATTGAATTAAATATCCTTCAACCAATTTATTATAAACACAAATTATCAACCTTATATCACAAATGAAAATTAAGAATTCAAAAATCTATTCACATTCAAGTTTCAGAACCAACAATTAAGACAAAGCTATATTAACAATTGACACATAAAATTTAGACAATATTTGCAGAATTCCTTGACTAAATTAATTGATCAAAGGTATAAAAATTCTCTCAAAATATTTCTCATTTTAAAATATGGTAATACATACCTTTATATAAAAATTAGGTAGTATACCATTCAACTACAAGATACAAAAAGTACAAAAGATAAACACAACTGTCTTTTCTCAGAAAGTTCTAGAATGCATTTACTTTTATACATCTAACTGACCTAGAGGTAAATATGATAATAGTATATCATATGCCTTTTACATAAGAATATTCCTATTTTAAACATTAAAATTTTATATAAATAGAAATGTTAATTAGATGGTAGGCCCATTATTGAAGGATCTCCTTGTTCTTACAGAAGTTCCATAGCCTTTTGATGTCATTCTTTGGCTAGATCCAAATATACAATGGGCTTCAATATGTAGACCTCTTCATGATCAGCTAAGTTATCAAGGTCCCTATCATCTCTGGCCATAGCTTCTTTGATGCTCCTAGCTTCTGCAATCTTTTCTTTAGCTATGAAGATCATGCCCAAAATCCTACCATTGTCATTGCCTGATTTACCTTGCATTTTTCCCTTTACCTCATGCATCACTAAAGTGACTCTATGTTTCTACTTTACATCATCAATAATCCCCAAGGTTGTAGTCTTTGTAGGATTTTCCAACATGTACCAAGGAGTTGTTCAATTCTAGTAATTAATTCCTTATCATCAGTCAGAAGTCTATCCAAAATCTTTGTCCACACACTTATACTTTAGATCTTATCCACTACTATCCCCAATATAGCATTTATGTCAGCCAAGTTGATGATTTTAAATTTAGGTATTCTATCCTTGATCAAAATTCTAATAAGATCACTTATCTTGGTCTATGTCTCTTGCCACTCTATTATTAATCCCTTAGCCACTTCACTTTGTTGACTTAATGCATCTTACCTCAATTTTATTGATTTCAATGAATCAAACTATCAAATAATGATGCTTCAAACATTTTTATTATAGCCTCAAACACTAATAAAATGACATGGGTCTCTAATTTCTCTTTTTCCTTTTCCAAATTTTGAATCCTTTGTTTCATGCTCCTACTACTAGCTCTGACTTAAACAGAGTGAGCCTCTGATAGGCTCTCAGTATCTTCCTCATGGATGTGTTGTTCACTAGGTTACTTCCTTTAAACTAGAGTTAAACTTATAAGAAGTTCAAATTTTTTGAATGTGAATTCCTCTATCCTCACCATAGCCTTTCTTGTTATTACCCTTTCTAATCTAGTTGTCTCTGGATTGAACTACACGGTGGTAGATGACTCTATGTATTTTTGAGGTTGTGAGACCTCTATCTTTGTGTTTCTTGATGCTCTTAGAGCATCCATATTCTTGTTATCTAGCTCTAAAATATCTATTATTCTTCTCTTTTCTTATTCTTTCATTAAATCCCTTATCCATGGTTTGATTTCTTCATGAACATTGACACTGATGAATTGGGTCAAATTCCAAGAGTGGGAGTAGGAAGGAACCTTTTTCATCTTTCCATACACTAACCAATTAGGGATGATTGGTCCATGAATGGGGAAGTTTTCACTAAATAAGTTGATCTCACTTATGGGATGAGTGAGATTCAACTTTGGCCTTTTTTGTCCAATAGGGACAATTGCTAGTTTTGATTATGTCATCTTTGGTGATGCCACTAGAACTAGGTCCAAGGAAACTTCTTTCCTTTATCTCCCTCAACTTCCTCTACTTGAATTTTAGTTTATTCAACTTGTGATTCTTCTTCCTCAAATCTATATGGCTCAGTAAGGACCTTGAGTACATCCTCTACTATTTCATTAGTCTTAAGGGTAATCATATCCAAGTGCTCAACTAGGGTTAGTGGTCTCTAAAGGTGAGCTGAGGATGAAGGTCCCTCACTAGGTCTCTCCTCAAACTTTTCCTTGCCAGTACCTTATACAATTTGTGTTGGGGGTTGATGAGGCCACCAATTTCTCTATTTTATAGCCTCATCCATACCTAGTATATATCTTTTTCTATTTAAATTTGCATAACCATCCATGACTCATACAAATGAATGAATGAATTTATGAATTTATGTGCATATATATATATATATATATATATATATATATATATATATATATATATATATATGTTATGTTGTGAATTATTGATGCTTTTTCTTTGATAGATTATACTTGTGTAACTTTAATTAACAAGCATTTGAAGGATAACGTAAGACTACAAGATCTCATTTATACACAAAACTTATAGGATACCCATAATAACTATAAGCTCTACCTACAAACTGCCAATATCCACTATAGGTTACCTATAGAAACTATAGGCTCCACCTTTAGGATTCCTTTAGTCATTCTACATTGCCCATGGTAAATATAAGCTTCACCTATAGGCTACCCATAGCCACTACAAAATTCCCACAACTATAGGCTTTACCTATAGGATACCCATAACCACTGTAGAGTGCATGTACCAACTGTAGGCTTTACCTATAGGTTGCTCATAACCATTATACAAAATAGAGATATTATTTTGATCAAATCTTAAGGACACATCCAAATATCTTGAGAACCAAATGGATGATTGGAAAGGACCATAGCTATTGTATAGACTCCCTACATCTAAGGAAATTTGGATGTGCTACCAAATATGAGAAAGATAAGGAAAATGGGAAGGAGACAAAAAGAAACAAAATAGTAAAATAGTATACCTTGTCCTTAACCCAGTCAAGCCTCAAATAAGTAACTTTAGTTACTAACCACTTGAAGGTTGACTAGGGTAGTTTCTAATTTTTATTTTCTAGTTTGGTGTATTTGATTAGAAGTTAATAAACTACCTTCTATATTTGATGGTAGAACCTAGATCAGATTAAGAGTTAGTGAGTTGAAATTGAAGATTGGATAGTTAATAGAACTATAAAATTCATTGCATTGTAATCTTATATAGGAATCTTTAATTGCTACACATTTGAGTAATGAGAAAGTTGATTCTATAAGAATATTTTACAAATATCTTAAATAAGGATTGGAAATCAATTCTAAATGAGGAAGGGCCCCCTTAGAAGGAGTTGTAGTGAAGATCATGAACCTCCTTAGTTAAAAGTGTGTAAGTATATTTCATTATTAATATGATTATATAAAGTGTGATTCATGTATGATTTATAAGTGTGAACTATTTTTGTATTTATATCATATTAGTTTCATTGTATAACTATCAAGTGAATTCAACATAAGTTTATTATACTATAACTAGTAAAGCAAACTGATTTATGAATCAATAATGCATATATACTGCTAACTTCCTTGAAAAGTGTGTGCACCTTAAATTGATAATTAATGTTAATCAAACTTAAGAATCTAGTATTCATTGGGTAATTAATCTACATAACATTTTGGTGCCATTTCCAAGGAGGGTGTCAATTATTATTTTTTAAAGTAAATCATTTTTTTAATATTGGTTAATGTACTATTCTACCTAGCTAGGCAAGTCAAGTGAGGACACTATGGTGTCTTATACTAGATGTCGAAGTTCCTAGACATATAGTTCTAGCTGGACAAGTCAAGTGAGGACACTATGGTATCTTATGCTAGATGTCTATGTTTTTCAATGTAAATGGTGCATAACCTTGAATGCCTCTTTGCAATCTTTTAATTTACTTAGTTTATGTTTTTATGATTTATTTCCTACAAGAGTGATTTATATTTTTCAAAGTGTGTCTTTAATTTTCCTACTTTCATTTTTTATTTTCTAGGATAATTTTCTTGCTTTCATTTCCTATTTTTTAGGACAATTTTCATACTTTCATTTTCTAATTCTTAGAGTAATTTTCCTAGTTTCAGTACATAACTTTACTATTTTTTATAATTAAAATTTTAATTCCAATTATTTTGATTTATGTACTCCTTTATTATACTTTTTACTTATTCTAAAGCAACCCCCTAAAATACTAAAAAAAAATACACTAGTCTTGTGCAGGAAAGAATAAGAGAGCTGAAAGGTGTAACACAATGTTTATGTAGAGAGAAATATATTCTTGAGGAAGATTCTTACCAAAAAAGCCACAATTTGTTACCAAGAAAGAACCACAAGTACTCACAGCAACTAATAATCTTGTTGAAAAATATATCATAAGATAGAGGGCCCTTAAAAAAGGAAACACTACAAACTAAAGGAAGCAACTTACATAAGAAGTACTATTGGATTTGAAAAAAGAAATAGAAGAGGAAGAATTACCTAAGTTAGTAAGGAGAAATGAAGGAGATGAACATCATGAACCAAACACTCCATAAAGTAGCATCAGAATAGCATTTCATCAAGAATTTCTTGAACAAATCCAAGAAAGATCAGGAGAATCTTTAGATTTTTCATTAGGAAAAAAGACTACAAAGTAGTAGATAAAAAGTTACTATCATAATAATGAAGGGACTGATATAGAATTTAAAGACATGATCCTGAGTACCTTTGGTGTCCATATCACAAGAAAATCTACCATGAATGAAGAAGGATATTTTACAGATAACAATGGGACTCTAGACATAGTTACTTTTGAATTTCCTATTCTAGATGCAACAGGCATAACACAAATAAAAAATATCTTTCCCTCTATTATACTCCAAAAATTTCACTCATTTTTGGGAAAAAAATTGAACTATTTTGGTTCCTCAAACCAAAATAATCTCTTCCCTTCTAGAAATTTGCTCTAAGCATTCAAATTCCTCATTTTTCAAGCTTCTCTGAAATCTACAGACTCTGCAAGCCAAGTTCAACGAGCTTCATAGACTTAAATCCATGGACTTTGTAGGCTTAAATATATGGAATCTATAGGTTTGAATCTATAAAATCTACAAGAAAAAATCTACGGACTCTATAGGAAGAAAATCTATGAACTCTATAGGCCAAGTTTAATGGACTTCACAGGTTGATTTCTACAGACTCTACAAGAAAGAAGCAAGCTCTCAACACTCAGGCAATTTCAAAGTTGGTTTAATGATAAGGCTCAACCAAAAGAGTTCATCAACAAGCTTCTAAGTAAGGATTGAACCATTGAACCATTAAAACTTGAACCATTTTGGTTCAATGGGTTCAACAGGTTCAAAGGTTCAACATCAGTAGCAAGAGTTCAATTGCTTCAAGATTCAATAGGTTCAACGACCAGATGGTTTAGCACATTTATTTCAAAAATATCAAAAGGACTTAGCCAAATAAAAATAATGAACTGATTGAACCAATGAACTATTGAACCACTTTGGTTCAAGGTTTAAGGTTCAACGGGTTCAACAAGGCTTGTTTCAAAGAATCTTGGTTCAAGCAGTCAAAGAGAATGAACCATTAAATCGTCAAACCAAAGATAGTTTAATCAATTGGTTTAATCGGTAGGTTTAAGGGATTGCCCCAAAGCCAAAGGATCAAATCCCCTTATAGAGGGTGGTGAACTAAGGCCTAGATACCCTTATGGAGGGTAGCGAGCAAAGCCTGATGGAAAGACTAAGCCAAGAAAATGAATTATTTTAGACTTTTGTCTGAAGGAATTCCTTTGGACAAAAAGTTTGAAGAAATTTGAAAAGTTGTGAGAGAAAATCCTAAAAGAATTTCTGAAGGCCAAAGACAAAGCAATTGAAACAATTCTTATAGAATTTTTGTCTATGAGAAAATGTCCGTGGCAAAAGTCTGCAAGAAAGCTTCGAAGGACTCTGAAGACAAAAGGCTGCTGAAGGACCCTGAAGGGCAAGTGCCCTTGCGGGGGTTTCTCAACTGCTAAATTGAAGGACACTTCCCCAAAGCTGAAGGGTCACCTTCCCTTTGAGAGGATGCAAAATAAGAAATTCGAAGGAAGTAAGTAACAGAAAAAGCCTTAAAGAAGAGCCAAAGAACTTAGCGACCCACTAAAAGAAAGAAGCCTAAAGGCCATTTGAAGACCACTTCAAGGGTAGATATCCTTACAGGGGGGCTCTTCCTGACCCAAAGTAGATCATTTCTCAAGGCCTAAAAGGTAGGTCCCCTCTAACAAAGCTAAAGGAATTACCGAGGAAAGTGACGTGCCCACAGACGTCAAATTTGAGATAATGAAACAATCATTGATCCTTGTAGGTTTAAATCTACAGACCCAAATGCATTTAAAGGCTTTAAGGCCAAGATCATTAGGAAGCAACTAAAGAATAGAGCATCAAATTGAATCAATGACTTGATTTAATTAACCAAAAAAGGAGGAATGATGAGGAAGGATCAAAAACATTTGTGCATCAAATATGTTTCTAGAAGTAGACTGCCAAGTGGATATTGAAAGATGCAAACTTTCAATAGCATGACCCATTTCTCTACATCAAGAAAAGAAAATGGGTAAATGCCCCTAAATTACAGCATGTCATCTTAACAAAATTCAATGCAACATGATGTGTTACTATTCCCAAGTCCTTATTGAAGAGGCTATATAAGGGACTCTCTTATTATTGTAAAATGACTCTCTGACAATCAAAAACAAAACTCTACCCAAATTGGAAGGCATTACTGAGACTTTGAGATTAGATTTTTTTATCATATTTTGTTATTATAATAAGAAAGAAAGTGACTTTTTAGACTTTGTGCTGTGATATATTTTTTTTGGAGAAACTATTTTTATATCTTTTTCCTTAATATATTTTCTGTTCCTGTAATTCAACAAGCAGAATTAGTGAAATTAGTGAGGAAGGTGTCCTGAAGTCAACTATGGAGAGACATTATCCCCCCATGATTGCCTTTAGTGTGTTTTATTTTTGTTTCTATGTAAAGGACCTTGGGATGACTTTGTGCCCTCATTGTCCTTCGTATCTCACTCTTGGGAAATTCAGGTGGAGACTTTGTGCTACATCTCAATTTGCTAGTTACTATGTCCTTGGTTACATTTTGAAATTACTACCAGGAGTATTCTTGTGGTTTGATGAATAGTACTTCTGAAAGAAGAGGAGTGCTTTCTATCATTTCCCTTGAGATATTTCCTTTTATTTGCATGAATCATCTTTGAAGAAAGAGAGATGGATGGTTTATCCTACCCTTGAGTATTATTTTCTATTTATATATATATATATAGAGAGAGAGAGAGAACCTCCCCTTGATGAGAGGATAGATTATTCCCCTTTTGATGTGGTAAACCTACACATTTGGATGACCAATCTTCCTACTTTGGCTGATCAGACCTATTTTGTTTATCAGTATGTTGATCGACAAAATATTCAACCAACACCCTCAACCTTACCTAATTTCATAAGTACATCTCATAAGACCTAGACATCTTTTTGTTGGAATTTTATATCCTCTATAGAATTTATGACTACAAGTAGGATGCATAAAAATTGTAACTTTTTCTAGCCACCCTCAAAGCTCAACACTCCATTGGTTTATGGGACTAGGTAGTAATTTAATACTCACTTGGGAGGATATGAAAAAGAAATTTTTAGATAAGTATCAGTAATATGGATGAGGAATAAGTTACAAAAAAAATGACATCTTTAAGATGACTTAAGAAGGGGATGAATCTTTGGAAGACTATGCTAAATGATTCATGTTCAGTGTACAGAAATTCATGCAAAGTGCACTAAAATAAGAACCTCTAAAAATCATCTTTTTTAAAGGAGTATGAGAAGACTTTATGAAATCTTGGGATCTAATGAGTGGTGGAGATATTTCCCATCTTCCATTTTTATATATCAAGGAATTAAGAAATAACTATTTTGTGTCTATCATAAACAAAGTTAGGGGTAACAATCTTCCACTGACAGCTACAAGTGGCCTATCAAAATATAAAGTTAGTAACTTATTACAAGACATGAAACATGATATCATTAGCCATTTGGCCACTCAACTAGATAGACTAAACTCAAGTCAAAATCAAGAAACCTTGGATCAATATTTGACCATCTATTATCTAGATTATAAGAGGAAGAAGATAGATTGTAGGTGTCACAAAGTTTAAGCTAAAGTAGCTAACATCATAGCTAAAGAACCAAAAATAGTTTAGTTTCATGCTATAGGAGGAGATGGAGACTAGGTTTTGTACGATACACAAATAAATATATGGGTTCAAAAACCATATTATTTAGGTATGGGAAAAAATCTACCTTTTATAAATTCTACCTCCTTTAACTCACAATTTACAAATACTACTCCCAACTAGACTAGTCTATGGATGAATATCCCACCTCTTAATTCCAAATGGTATACACCATAGATAAGCTATCCCACAACCTCCTTGAAACCTCCATAAAATGCATCCCCACTTTGGATACAAGTTTGGAAACTACCCCAAGGCCCACCCTTCACAAACCAGTGGTAGTAGCCCTAGAGACCTAATCAACCTTAGGAAAATCATTAGGGATGATTCTCTTAGTAATAGCAATAACAACCTCCTAATTTTATGCCCGATACACAAGATACACTCAAGTCTAATTATCTCCCTACTCAACATATGCATAACCCTAAAAATAAGTTGGTCCAACCAACCTTTAGTATTGAACCTATCCAATACCCAACATATGATGTGAATATTAGTGAAGTTAACCTACATTCAAGGAAAGTTCTACCACCTCTAGCCCCACCTATAATAATGGAGTCAGATCAAGAAACTATAGAAGATCATGATAACCCAACATAATCACCATAAAATCTCTTTGAACTATTAAATAAAGTTATTGTTGAAATAGTCTCACCATTTCTAGAATGTCTTACCTTTAGTGCTATGTAATTAGGCCTAAATTTTATTTCATAAGACAAATTAAAAATATTTGTGTTAAAATTCCCCTTTTATATGCCATTAAATATGTGCCCATTTATTCCAAAGTTGTTATATACTTATGTCTACGTAAATATGGAAGGAATAAGGATCCCAATATAGTGCATGTGATTGGCCAACTGGTAGACCTTATGCTGACAAACACCCTACCAAAGAAATATTCAGATCTAGGATGCCCAATAGTAATAGTCTAGACCCATGATCAATAGTTTTACAATATATTGATAGACTTAGGGGTTGTAACAAATGTAATGATAACTAAAACCATGAATGGATTATAGTTGAATAATATTCATCCCACATCTACAATGCTATAAATGATTGACAAGTCTATAGTCAGACTAGAAGGAATCATTGAATATCTTGTCAAACTTTAGATTCTTGGGACTATCCTAAAAATTTCATTATGTTGTAGATTAAGTCTAATTTGGGTGGATATCCTCTTATACTAGGATTTTATTAGCTTTCCATAGTTGATGCCTTCATCAACTGTACATCGAGTGACATGTTGATCTCCCATAGTAACCACACTAAGAAGTTGGTCTTCTATCCCCTAGCATAGAAAACCTTGGCACTAGAGCATATGTTATGGGCTAAATACTATGAGGTAGAGTAGTCTCCTTGGATTTTTTTATTCACCATAGACCATGTATGCACCTTGGTTTATTAATAAGATGATATAATTCTCTCCAACATTCTCTAAAATAATTACCAAACTCATTCTATAGATCTTAACCACCTATAATGTGTTTAGTGTCCCTTTTTTAGCTTCTAAAAAGTAGATAAATCTAATGCATCTATATAGGAAATATTACACCAACTAATGCCTCATATTTTTAGCCAAAATAAATCCATTATCAATATATAAATGACGAAATTACTCTCATGAAAAATTAAAATCTCTCTAGGAAAAACTTTGTTTATTAATAGCAAGTTGGAGTCAAATGAGGAAAAGTGTCTAATCAACATGTTACATGAAAACCAACATAATTTTACATGAGATTATGAGGACATGCACAAAATCATCCCAAAAACATGCATACATCATATCTATATTAAATAATAGTGCCAACCAATTAGAGAGACATAACGTAGGATGAATCTAGCTCTTAGAGAAATAGTCAAAGTGGAATTACAAAAAATATTGACCATTGGATTTATATACCCCATCTTAGATAGTGAATGGGTTTCAACTTTGTTAATTATACCAAATAAAAATGGAGAATCACATGTATGCATAGATTATAGGGAACTTAATACAACAATTAGGAAGGATCATTTCCCTCTACCCTTCATTGATCAGGCATTGGACACACTAGTAGGGAAGAAATATTTTGTCTTTTTAGATGGCTTCAGTGGTTACAACCACATTAGCATTGCTCCTAAGGACTAGAATAAGACCAACATCACTTTTCCTTGGGGTACTTATTCTTATTTTATATTATATTTTGGGCTATGTAATGCTCTTACAACATTCCAGAGGGTTGTCTTGAGTATCTTTACATATATGGCAAATGAATGTGTAGAAATCTATATGGATGACTTCATTGTTTATGGAGAAACATTTAATGAGTACCTAAACAAATTGAATAATGTTATACAATGCTATCAGGAGCACCATTTGTCTTTAAGTCATAATAAATTATACATGCTTATGATATAAGGCATTTTCTTACACCACCATGTATCTATTGAAGGAATTAATGTTGACCCTACAAAAATCAGCATCATAAAAATCTCTCTATTCCTCAGAAATAGAAAGATGTTAGGAGTTTTTAGGACATGTTGGTTACTACAAGATATTTATCAACAATTTTAAAAAAATATCAACACCATTGTTTACTCTTTTGACTAAATATGCTAAATTCATCTAGACTCTTACTTGTGATACAAACTTCAAATAATTGAAGGAATCATTGACCACCACCCATGTTCTGCATGGTCTTAATTAGAAATGTCCCTTCCATATTCACATATAAAATTAAAATACTTCCCTAAGAGATATGATATGACAAAAATAAGGAGCAATTAATTATGATATCTATTTCGTAAGCAATAACCTACAAGCAGCAATAACCTACAAGCAGTAGAATAAAATTACATGGTTATTAAAAAAGAGTTCTTGGTAGTAGTCTACACTATCAACAAGTTCCATCACTACATCATAGGGTGTCAAATATTTATTCATACAGACCATGAAACCATTTAGTACTTTATCAAAAAATCAAGTGTCCTAGATAGACTGATAAGATGGTTACTCTTATTACAAGAATTTGATATCACCATTTTAGATAAGCTTGGTAGGGACAATGTCATGGCTGATTTCTTATCATGCCTACATTCCCTTGATGAAGATATCATAGTGGATGACTCATTTTTATATGAGCACCTATTCTCACTCACCCATACCACACCTTGGAATGCCGATATTGCTAACTACCATACCATAGGGTTACTCCCATAGTACTTTTTTCCTAAACAAAGAAGAACTTTGATTCAAAAAAGTGACAAGTATTCATGGCTGTCCAGATTTATTTTCTATATTGGGTCTGACTCCATCATCAGAATATGTCTCAAAGAATACAAATTTCTATATATCCTAAAATCCTACCATGATGAACCCTCTGGAGGGAACTTTAAATCCAAGCATACAATAGTAAAAATATTTGATACAAGATATTATTGGTTCTCACTACATAAAGATGCAATAAAGTATATTACTCATTGTGATAGATGTCAGCATATGGGGAGACCTAGACATTTAGATGAGATGCCTTTGCAGCCTCAAATGTTTTTTAAACCATTTGAAAAATGGGGCCTAGAATTTTTAAGACTTTTTGATCCACAATACAATAACAAAGATTACATCCTTGTATTTACTAACTATGTCACTAAATGGGTGAAAGTCAAGTCTCTTACACATGCTAAGGATGAGAAGGTGGTAGCTTTCCTCTATGAAGAAATATCCACAAGATATGGTGTGCCATGAGAAATAGTCATTGATTAAGGACCCCAATGCACTACTAATTTAATTACTAATTTGGTCCAACAATACGAGATTAGGCATAAGAAATCAACTTCATATCATCCAAAGTATAATGGATAGGTCAAAGTCACCAACAGGGAGTTAGAAAATATTTTGACCAAAATTGTTAATATGTCTCATAAGGATTGAGAGTCTAGACTTCCGGAAGCTATTTGGACTTACCAAATCACATGGAAGACTACTATAGTCTTCACCCCATATGAGTTGGTCTATGGGAAGAAACCTATCTTGAAAATAGAATTTGAGCATAAGATCTTACAAAAAACACTAACACTTGGGATAGATATATCTAAAGCATAAAAATAAAATCTTATGTAACTAAATGCTTTAGATAAATACAAATAGTAGACATTACAGACCATAAAACTTATACATCACTAGTAGATAGTTGGCATGACAGGTACACTAAGACTAAGTAATTTAATGTAGGAGATTGGGATTTTATTTTTGATTCAAATTATAAGCATCATAAGGGAAAACTCTAAACTAAATGGTTTGGCCCATTTGAGATTGAGCATGTTTATGACAATAGAGTAGTGCAACTCTAAATCATTGATTTAGTAAGATTCTATCTACTAGTCAATGGTCACAGAATAAAGTTGTATAAAAAGTCACTCACTCAGGAAGAGTTTTCCAAGCACATACACATGTAATTACAAAATGGATAAATTATGTGTTGGATCAACATGATGTCTCACCAGATAAATGGAGAATTAACCAATACATAGATGAATAAGGAGAGGAGGACATCCTAGCCCTCCTCTAGAATGAAGACTAAAACCTTGACTTGGTCTTTAACCAGTCACCCTCACTATTGATTTGGCAAGGACCTAGAATAAACATTATACTATAGGCAATAGTCAAAGTCAAAAAAAAATCAACAATGAAAAGATTTTTTGGGTGTTGTTGGTAGTTTTTAGGTAGAAAACTAGATTATTGGCTACCCAAAACTATAAAATGGGCCTAAATAGAAAACCATCTTACTATATATTTAGGGGTAAAAATAAATATGAAAAATAAATAATCATTCTAAGCAAATTGTTCATCTTCCTCTTATTGCCAAGGGATCTTCTATAGTTATTACAGGCACCTCTTTCAGTTGCTACAAACTCTTTTATAACTGCTATGGACACTTTTCCCATAGCTAGGTAAAACCTTTAGTTGTTATGAGTACCATATCTAGTTGTTGTAGGCATACCCTAACATCTCTCTAAGCACATACAATATAGTTATTCCCAAAATCTAAGCTATGGTCTTGGCTATGAGATTTTGATCATACAAGGAAGACACTAGAGTAGATAGAGGAGGAATGGAGGATTAGAGAATAAAATTTAAAACCTTGCTCAAGCCTACCCTTTAATAAAAAGATAAAGTCACTAGGTAGAATCTACACGCAGTAAGACAACATAGAGACAAACCATGTAGGCTCATGAAGAGGAAGATCACAAAGCAACAAAACCTTTAGTTACCCTCTTCCATGTTCATGTAGCACCTAACTTGGATCACCCAACTCTACAATAACCACCTTATGGTAGGAGAACAATAATATCTCATCTAAGTCTAAGACCCATGTTCTAGTTCCATGCAGGTTGTCATGAATCACATGTAGGCATGCAAAGGGAAACATAGAAACCTACAATCTTGTGATCTCATAATTATTCCAAAGGGGACCAATTTAGTGCAATTATAACTACAAGAATAATCATTGCATTCCATCAATCACTCACATGAAAATCCTTGACATCACCTTAGGTAAATCATTAAAAAGATATGCCATATATTTTGATCATTGAAAATTATTCATTGTTTTAATATAGTATGTATGATATTGAAAAGAATATTAAATCACGAAACACATCAATCATTAATACCCCTCAACTCACACTTAAATTCACATGATGACATCTCAACCCACACTTATACCCTTAATTATGACCCTATTTTATCCCTTCCATCTTATTCACTCCACATCACTTGAGGACATGTGATGTCTCACATGGGGGAGAGGATGTTGTAGGTGATAATACCATGTATTATAAGATCCATACATGTAGGATTAGATGTCATAATTTAGAAATAATACCCTATAGGAGAAACAATCAATTTCATTACTTTCCTTTGCAAGTACAACCATTCACACAAAGCTGAAGCACACCATAACATGTAACCCTACAACCTATAACCATAAACCTTCATTATTGAACAAAATCCAATTTTCTATAGGCATATTTTTATAATCTAAATAGAGTTTGTTTCTAATTATTGGTTAAAAATATTTATATAAAAGTTGAACTTAACAAAATGGGAGGTTCAATTATGAGGAAAGAACCCACAAATTGTAGGTAACTTCAGGGAAACCAAGCTAGCTAGGTTGTCTTCAATAGAGCTGATTAAACCACTTATTTTGAGTAATTATATAATTTATTAGAACCCCTTGCTAGGGAATTTGTATGATCCTTTAATAGAGATCAACCTAATGTATATGGCATCACATTCCTAGTCACTAAAGAACTAATGAGCCAAGCAATTGGGTTTCCAGGTATAGGAGAGAACTGAAAAGAAAAATAACAAATGGTCAAGAATCTAGACAATAGTTTTGTTAGGGAGATGAAAGACTAGTACTAAAAAAAGGTGGTGTGGAGAGACTCATATTACTTATATCCTAGAAGGAGATAGACTCATGTGTCATCAGATATATGACTTATGAAGGAAGGTATTTCCTAATTTATACTCTTCAATTTAAATTTTTGAATCATTTAAGGCATGATAGAAGCATTAATGTTCCAAATAACCTATAAAACATTCTAAAAATGATGTCCAAAGAGTACCAGAAGGGTATTGAAAAATCCCTATCCCATCATTACCTAATATGGTTGATAACAAAACATGGAATAAACTCTATCAAACGTGATCTAAGTTGAGAATAGTTTTTATCCCTAGGAAATAATGAAACTTAGCAAGAAGATAATAATGAGGAGGAATACCCTAAAGAACAAGCCCAATCAATTGTACAATAAGATTTTGTAGGCACTAGTGCTACTGGATAGCTCATAACTACTGAGGGTCCATGTAAAACTACTACAAGCAAAAGAAAGAGAAGGAAACTAGTCCTACCTTATTTTGACATAGAGAAGGGAAGTCCATAATAGCATATTCCTTCTCCCTCTATTTCCTCACCATAAATGTATTGTTTCACCATGATTCTTTTAAGAAAAGTGGAGGTTCTTACATCAATTACTACACAAGAAAAACAAGTTCTACCAGCCACCCCTCCTAAAAGGAAGATAAAAACTGAAGAAAAGAAACCCACTATATCAAGAAGAAGGAGTGGTCCTCCTAGGAGATCTAAATAATTATGAAACAAAAGACAAATACAACTACCTCATCTATAGACATCAGTGAGGATGAAAATCTAAAGAAAGAGCCCAAGTTTTAGAAGGCCCTTAATGGGTTTGAAAATGAAGAATGTTTTATTGATGAGAAATCTACCAAGAAAGAAGAAGAACAGTCACCCCAATCATCTAGATTCACTGAGGAAGACATTAATCTCCTCAGACACACTAGGTATACACAAGAAGAATTGATAATGGCAAATTAACCTATAGTATAAAATGAATTGATTGAAGAAGAGACTATGAAAAAAGAAGTAGAATAAAGAATATTTTCTCATGACCAAGAGTTCCAAACATTGAAACAAGTTATGAAATAAATGTATAGGTTGAGGAATGAGATAATATAATTGAAAGGTAAAAGAGGCATTGAAACACTTCTAGGTGTGGTATAATTTGTAGAACCTTCTATAGATAGAGAAAAGTTATTGGAAGAAGCTTTAGTAGTTTCCCTAGAGGCACCTACAACAACTTCATTTATCTTGGCCATAGAAGCACCTACAATGGATTATGCTCTAGCTTTGGTGCCCTTTTATAATATATTTCCTCCTCCATCACCTACTTCAAAAATACCTACAATAGAAGAAGTTATTTATGTGGATCTTTTATTTACCACACTTGTAGAAACTTATGACCTCCTACATTTTCTTAAGGAACAATTTCATGATGATGAAACTCACTACAATAAGTTAGTACAAAGATTTAAGGTATATTTTAAAACTAGAGAACAACAAGATGACTTAAAAGGAAAACTATAAATGGCTAAAAATAGGATCAAGTGTCTAAATAAAATTATTAATAAAATGCATGAAACCACTAAAATGTTAATGGAGTGTTGATCACCTTCTAAGGTGTATGTTGTCTACTTAGAAGAGAGATGGCTTAAATTTAGATATGATAAGATCTATAATGATTAGTCTTACATTTTTTGTGACCCCAAATATTTATTTGAAGTATATAGGAATATTGATCCTAACCTCCAAGCTTAGTTAAGTAAGTTTTACATACACCAATATGTTGTACCTAGTGATGTATATTAGAATGCAAACATCTAGTTGGGGGATGTCAAGCTAAATGCATTTTATTCATATGTTCTTAATGAAATAATAAGAAGGAAACACGTGGAATAATATCAAGAAAAATAAAAATAAGCTACTATGATGATCAGGGGTGAATAAAGTAATCTAGATGCAGTAATGGAAGAATGGATATCCTTCATGAACTCAAGTACTCCAAAAGCATGGGTTATTAGAAAATAGGTAGAATTTTAGAATCATTATTTTATTCTTATGGAAGGAGATGACAAGTAAATTTTTCTTTCTTGTTCTCATAGATGGGTAAAACTCTCTGATGCTTTAAAAATAAAGGAACCTTATTCCGCTTAGAACCTTGGGAGACCATACACAGAGTATGCATGTATATTGAGCTTGTCAGGAGGAGAAGGGTAAAATGGTTAGGATTGATGTTTCAACCTCCTTTGTTTTGGTTCCTAATTCTTGACTAGAAGGGAAAGGTCCTAGCTAATGGAGAAGCTAAGATAAAAGGATAGGATAATATTGGTGATGCTAAAGGCTTCTATATCTTTAAAGGGTCAAGCTACACTAATCTCCTTGATTTTATAAAATTTTATAGTTTTAAAATGCAGCCAATGCTTTCTCGAGATTGCAGAAGAGGTTAAGTAGGGGGTGTGATGAGGCTACCAATTAATCTGTTTTGTAGATTCATCCATACCTATATATCTTTTTTTAATGTAAATCTCCATAACCATCCATGACTCGTACAAATGAATGAATGAATTTATGATTTTATGTGTGTATTGATGTGTGTGTATGTATGTGTGTGTGTGTGTGTGTGTGTGTGTGTGTGTGTGTGTGTGTGTGTGTGTGTGTGTGTGTGTGTGTGTGTGTGTGTGTGTGTGTGTGTGTGTGTGTGTGTGTGTGTGTGTGTGTGTGTGTGTGTGATGAGTTATTAATATTTTTTACTTGATTAGATTATACTTGTGTAACTTTATTTAACAATCATTTGAAGGATAATGTAAGGCTATAGGGTCTCGTCTAGGCACAACACTTATAAGATGCCTAAAACAACTATAATCTCTACCTACAAGTTGATTGTAGCCACTACAAGTTTCCCACAACAATTATAAGCTCCACCTACAGGCTACCCATAGCCACTACAAGTTACCCATAGTAACTATAGGCTTCACCTATAGGCTATCTATAGTCACTGTAGGTCACTCATGGTAACTATACACTTCACCTAAAGGTTTATTGTAGTAATTGTAGAGTGCCCATAACAACTATAAGCTTCACCTATAGGTTTCTCATCGACACTATACAAAATAGAATTATTATTATGATTAGATATTAAAGACATATCCAGTTTCCTTGAAAACCAAATGAATGATTGAAAATGACCATAGTTATTATATAGACTCCCCACATGCAAGGAAATTTATATGTGATGCCAAAGATGAGAAAGATAAGGATAATGGGAAAGAGACAAAAAGAAATAAAATAGAAAAATAATATACCTTGTCCTTAACCCAAAAAAACCTAAAATAAGTAACTTTAGTTATTAACCATTTGAAGGTTTATTAGGGTAGTTTCTAAATTATTTGTATTTTTCTTAGTTTGGTGTCTTTGGTTAGAAATTAACAAACTATCTTCTATATTTAATGATAGACCTAGATCAAATTAGGAGTTAGTGATTTGAAATTAAATATTAGATAGATAATATAAGTATAGAATTCATTGCATTGTAATCTTATGTAGCAATATTTAATTGATACAGACTTGAGTAATGAGAAATTTGATTCTATAAGAAGCATTTCCAAAAAATTTAGAAAAGGATTAGAACTTAGTTCTGAATGATGAAGGTCCCCCTCAGAAAGAGTTGTAGTGAAGATCTTGACTCTCCTTATTTAAGAGTGTGTAAGTATATTTCATTATTAATCTGGTTATATAAAGTGTGATGCATGTGTGATTTAGAAGCATGAAGTATTTTTATATTTCTATCATAATAGTTTCATAGTATAACTATCTCATGAATTCAACATAAGTTCATTGTACTGAAACTAGTAAAATAAGTTGATTTTTCAATCAATAATGCATATATAGTGTTGACATACTTGAAAAGCATATGTACCCTAATTTGATAATTAATGTTAATTAGACTCAAGAATTTGGCATTCAAAGGGTAATTAGTCTGCACAAGAAGGGCTATGATCCTTCCAATTGGGGTTGTTCTTGGGGTGGCCTAGAAGGTCTAGGAAAAAAATGGTATTGAATGGGATACATATACCATATGACCCCTATATTATCATCACTAGTTAATCTATGCATAATTTTGCGGTTGGCTTTCTTATATCTAGCTAGCACTTCTTCAAAATTGTTGGCCTTTATGTATAGGGTGTCATTGTGGCCCATTTGGTGCTCATAGATTAGCTTGGGTAGGTATTTCCTCTTTAAATAGTTTCCCATCACATTGTTAGGGTTTCACTATCTAATTTAATCCAATTTAAATAACAAAAAAGTACCTATGATTAGACATGGTGTCCACCTACTTCCAATCCTATAGAACTATCCTTTGAATTATCAAAGGAAAGGGATAGAAGAGGCCCTTCCTTTTCTCTTTACAGACCCCATTAACACTATGAAAGAGTTGAGATGTAATTTATTTTTTTGATAGCTTTGGGGGAATTTAGATAGGCAACTTGTATGGTTGAGTTAGAATTCCCTCACTTATAATAACAATGCAATATGGGTAAATACAAATGTCTCTCATCAGCTCTACATAATTTGTTATTAAAGGGAGAATCTTAGGCATAGGAATCCTTGTGATGGCTTCCACCAACATAGGATAGACATAGTCATATATGAAATACATATGGTGTTTATACTTGAATATATGTAGTTTTGAGTAATGGTGGGAAATTGTGGTTCTACCCTTAGGAGATAAGTTCTTGATGTTGGGGACCTTAGTAGAAGCTAGAAGGGCACCTATAAGATAAGACATCATGAAAAACTATTTTCTTGTCTTCCTCTTGATGGTAGTAAATTTTTTCCTTAAGAAGACACTAATCACATCCCTTATTAGAGGAACAAGATATTTCTCTACGATAAAGTGGACATAAGATACCCAACTCTTATTGACATATGTAGCTATAGCAGTTCCAAATATTATATTTAATAGGGTCATGATTACCCTAATTCCCTTCCTAAGCTAGAGAATTGGGATTCTTCCCTCAAATTATTATAATACATGGTTCCCTTGGAGCAACCATGACCTAAGGATGGTATCTAGGTCATTTTCACTAGTCCATCCTTTAATTGTGCATATGTACACATATAGTTTTGGGATCTTCTAGTATTTCTCAAAAGCTAGTGGGGCAATGTAAGAAACCCTCCTAGAGCTTCCCTCATGGATAATCTAATCATTATCAATTCTATAATCAGTAAAGAAATGGAGTAAGGATGTCAATGCAATGAAGTACCTCAGGGCTAGAAGTAGCATGGTAGGGGCTAACCATTTAAACTACAAACAAGTCATTATATCTCTTATTAACTATGGCAATCCTTTGTTCTTCTTTGGTGATGGTCTTTATCTCCTCTATGGTCTAGAAGATCTCAAACCGGTGCTTATTGCCATTGTTTAGGGCTATGACATCCATCTCAGTATCCTTGAAAACCCTCCCTTCATTATCTGTAGATAAGTACAACTCTATCTCATATCTCAATTTCTACCTTTGAGTTGCCATAGCTTATTTTATTTCAAACTTTCACAACTAGATCACAAATGGTCTCTGGTTAGCTCTTTCATGATTCAAAACACAATTAAACTTATCCTGAATTATTTGTAATCAATATTAGTTTACTTAGGATATTTTTATGAAGTTTAGGGATTTAAATATTTAATGGTGGTAGCTTATTTATAATTTGTCTCATACGTGCTTCATATTTGATTTAGACCTTTACCTTTATATTTTTACATTCTTAGGCACACAAGATATTCTCTGTTATCATTTTTTACTTACATGACACTTATGTGGCATCAATATTGGACCTTTCATGAATTTTTTCATAAATTCCTTTAAAGCACTATCCATTGGCATTCAAAAATTCCTTTCATTTCACTCTATTAGATCAAGATTAGAGGATCAACATGAGCCATTGATTATGGTACAGGTCCTTGATTGTCATTTGTCTTTTTTGGTATTGAGCCCTATGGTTGTGCCACTTGACACCTCTATGGGCCTTCCAAGCTTTGTTATCTTTGTCAATCATACATCAAACACACATTCACAATGCATCAAGCCCATGACCTCTGGGAGTTTTGTTAAAAATTCATCAGTGTCCTCATGTTGTTAGATCATCCTTATATGATGAAGCATGAGCTATAAGATCTGTAAAGATGCATGGGCCTTAAGTTAGTTCATAGACATAAGATATCTTACGATAAAATTCTTTTTCCTAAGTTTATTTCATATTAATAAACATACAAAAGACTCAGGTTAAAGAATTTTATGCTAAGTTTTAAATCAAAAGACTTAGGTTTAAATATCTTAGGCTAATGATTATTTCACAAAATAAACTTTAGGATGAAATATTTATGCCTAAATTTTAGGATTTATAAAAGGGGACCATGGTAAATATTTTAGGCCAAAGTTTACATTTTGGTTTATAAATAAATGCATACTTTGGGCTAAAATACTTAGTTGAGCTTTAGAACATGTCCAAAGGTAGGTCTAAGTGATACAATGATTAAGTGCCAAATTTTGTCACAGAGATTTATTGTATTAATAAACACAATAAAAACCTTCAGTTAAAAGCATTTTAAGCTAAGTTTCAAGTTATAGGAATCCTTTTTAAAATAAGACTTAGTATAAATGTTTTGACTAAGGTTCATGGCATTCAAGCAAAAAGCAATGGGGACCTTAAGATATAGACTTAGACTAACTAAATTTTTGCATATATTTAGACTTATGAGGCCATTTTAATATTTGTAGTTCAAATATTTCAAGTGTTTGAATGTCCTTCAAAGGTTTTTAGCCATCTGCAAAGTAATTTATAGGCCTTTTATTAACATTTTGGAGTTTATCTTAGCCCTGAGTAAAATAATTCATTAGCTTAAATTTGATGGTCTCATAGATGTCGAATACATCTTTACGAATGTAAAATGATGGTCCCACAAACATTAATTTTAGGATCATGAAGTTTTTAGCTTTGATGATCTTAAATTTAATGATCATGCAAATGTGAAATATGTCCTCATAAGCATCAAATGATGGTCACATGAATGTCAAATTTGAGCTCATGAAATTCCTATGTCCCGATGTGAGAGTGTCACGTGACACCTCCATGGGGCCTCTTGAGATCTTAGACTCAATTTTATCTATCTGATCTTTGGTCTATGATGAAGTAAGAATCATTTATCATGATCTGAGTGCTTGAATGTGATTAACCTAAAAGATTAAGTGCTCAACTTTGTTAGGATTCCTTTATGTCATCTGATCAAAGGGTCATGAGGAAGCATGGATCATTGGATTATGTGAGTTGTATGTTTTTTAAGTTAAGACCCAGGCCTTCCTTGATTTATTGGATCATACTCCATGATGAAGCACGGGCCATTGGATCCTGTGAGAAGCAAGAAATTTAATATATAACTTGGGAGTAAATAAAACTTAGGCTAAGGCATTTAGGTTAAGGTTTTGTTCATATTAAAAAATATGAATGGGTCCTTAATATTAAATAATTAGGATAAGTAGGAAATAGTAAAGCGAACCATGATTTAAATATAAGAGGATATTTTAAACATGAATGTTAGAGCTCAGGAGATAAAAACCTAGGCTAAGGCATTAAGACTAAGGTCTTATTTGCATTAATAAACATGAATGGGGCCTTAGGGTTAAGGCTTTATTCTATAAATAGAATAAATAGGATCATCTTGTTAGGAAAATAAAAAATTACCCATAACATAGAGTTAGACTATGATTAAAAATAAAAAGTAACAAAGGGAAAATAAAAGTGGACCAAGCATAATTTTTAAGCTAATATTTGGTCATGTTAAAAAACATGACCAAGCCTTAACATAAATATTAGGCTTAAGTCCAAAAAATATTGAAAATGTTCCCACCAAATGCTCTCTCCAAATTTTAATTTAAATCAAGGGTTTATGCCAGGGTTTTAGAACATGAATCTTCTAGTATGGACTCCATGAAACATGTAACTTGAAGACATGAAGACCAATTATTAATAATGTTAGGAAAGCTTAAATAAAAACATAACTCAGTAAGATAATTTTATCAAAAGTGGATGATCTTAAAATTCTAATAATGTTCAAAACAATCCATGCTTTTAGGGATAATCTTCAAAATATCTCAAAGGTCCCAGTTTTCAAAAATAGGGGTATGTTGACATTATCTTAGATCACCACATTTGGTTCCAATTTCATTTACATTATTACACTGAATGAGTATTACTTATTTTATCAAGTGAGGCATTGGGTCCAACACAATCCAAAATATACTCTAATAGGCAACTCTAAATTTTATTTGGGGTTGTTTCACCTAGTATCATAATAGTGTTTTGGTCTAGGGAACTTTGGGAATGAATGTTTTAAGTCTAAAATATGGTGAGTTATTATTTTATAACTATTCATAATGGTTACAACAAGGTTGAGTAGTGGAAACATCAACAATAACTAGTATAATGTTAATTTAGTTAGAGGTGGATGTAGAGGCTAAAGTAGGGGTCATGGTGCTCGTAGCCCCATTTGGAATCAAGAAGAACTACCCATAAATAATGATAATATTAACAATGAGGTTTTTAATGATGTTTTAGTCATTGGAAACCCATTTGATAAGCATGAGTTAATCCTTATTGGAATCTTGAAAACCTTAAATACCTTGCAAAGCAAGATTGATAGTCAAGATCAAAGGTTGAATAACCTTGAAGGTGTATCCCATGAGGAAGTACCTATATTGGAAATGGGCTAGGTAGAAAGATTGATAATCTAAGAGATACCTTTGGCCATGGTTGACCCAATCATTTAATTATTGAAGAACCATTTTCTACCCACCTTTTTTGGTGGGGAATCTAGTGATGCAATTTATGCATGGTTGGTTCATCTACAAAAATACTTTAATCTACATAACATGCTATCAAATGTGAAAGCAAGGGTAGGAACTTATCATCTAGTTGGACCTATAACATTATGGTGAAATAACCTATATTATATAGAGGGATACCAACCAATTAATATGACCTAGATAGTCTTTGAAACACATTTTTAAAAGAGGTATGTGAATGCCAACTACAAGCAATAGAAAATAACAAATTCTCAATTGTTGAAATAGGACATGTCTATTGTTGAATATGAGAACAAATTCCTAAATTTGTTAAATCATGTGAATTACATGCATGATGAGGAAACAAAGATCACAAAATTTAGGCTTGGTATTATAGAGATATTGATATATGACATCAATATGATAAACTTAGGATCTTGGAAACTACCATTGAATCAACTTATCAAGCTAAAAAGAAAGACAAGTCTCGCTAGAAGGCAAGGAAAGAATTCAAATCAAATAAGATGCAATCTAAAACCAACATTCTTTCTCTTATGTCTCAGAACTTTATAAAATCATTCCTAAATTGGAGATTTGATTGGAATAACAAGAATTTTAACAAATTTTCTAATCGAATTAGAAAATTTAAGTCTCAAGTTTCATCTAAATGAAGTTCTTTCAAGAAGGAACAAACCCAAAATAATAAATGTGGACTAGCCATGAGTGTAAATACTAGTCCATTAATTCCATATAGGATTATTTTATGTTAATAATGTGGTGATAACCACTACAAAAAATATTGACCCAATCTAAAATTAGGCCAATTAGGCAACCAAAGGATGTAAACAACTATAGATAATTACAATGTTAATTTACAAACTACCCTGATAGAAACCGAAAGTAATGTTAATGGGTTTCCTTTATCTATCCTAATTGACTTGGGTATGAACAATATTTTTATGTCTCTTAATGCTTCAAAACAATGTACAATTGAACTTGTAATGATAGGATAAGGTTGGGAGGTTGAGTTTAGTACTATAAAAAGGGTACATATTCTTGAATGATTGGAACAATCTAAAATTGATCTTGGTGTCTTCAAAACAAAAGTAAATATATTATTAGCACCTTTGGGGTCATATGATCTCATTATTATAATGGATTGGCTAAAAGTGCACCAAGACATACTTGATTGCATTGGTAAAAGAATGTAGAGCATTGATGACGTTGGGAAACTTGTATAAATGCAAGGTATTCAAGGGCTTAAAAGGCAAAAACACTTTCAACCTTACAACTAAAAAGGGCAATTAGAAAGGGATACAAGATTTATACATTCTAGCTGTAAGATTTACCTAAAGAAAAGGAACTAGTTCACCCAAATTTTCCTATCTTGAATGAGTTTATGGATTTGTTTTCTAAAAAATTACTTGGATTAAAACCTAAGCATGAATTTGAATTTTCAATTGATATTAGACCAAGATCTTCCCCTACATCTAAGGCTCCCTATTACATGAACATGACTTACCTATAATAATTAAAAGTACAACTATAAGAACTTTTGGACAATGGAAGCAACTGGCCAAGTGTGTCTCCTTGAGATGCTCTAGTTTTTTTTGTCAAAAAGAAAAATGTAATTCTAAGGTTATGTATTTATTATGACCTACTTAATAAGGTAAAAATAAAAATTCAATATCCCTTTCTAAGGATAGATGATTTATTTGATCAAATGAAAGGTGAAATAGTATTATCAAAGATTGATTTAAGATTAGGATACCATTAGTTGAGGATCAAAGAAGAAGACATTCATAAAACAACCTTTTGAACTCAATATGGGCATTACAAGTTCATAGTATTGTCATTTTGGCTAACTAATGCACCATAAACATTTATGAATTCTATGAATAGCATGTTGTAAGAATTTTTGGATAAATTTTTATTGGTGTTCCTTGAAGATATCCTTATTTATTCTAAGAATGAAGTTAAACATGATCAACACCTTTGTTTAGTCTTACAAAGACTAAGACAACATAAGTTATATGATAAACTCTACAAATGTGCTTTTTATGAATCTAAAATTCACTACTTGGGCCATATAATTTTGAAATATGGAATTATTGTAGATATAACAAAGATAAAAGCCATTCAAGAATGGCCCACTCTAACTAGTGGGCATGAAGTGTGTAGCTTCATGGGATTGACTGGTTAGTACCAGCAATTTGTGAATTTTTTTTCGAGCATAGCCCATTATATCATTTCTTTACAATGAAAAGGGAATAAATTTGTATGGATACCTCAATGTGAGGAGGCTTTCACAAAGCTAAAATTTTTATTAACAACAACACCTATATTTATTATTACTAACCTAAATGGTAATTTCAAGGTGTGGGTTAATGCTTCTAAGGAATTTTATGGAGGCATATTGACTCAAGATGGTAGATTCATGGTTTATAAGTCACATAAGCTCAAGGATCATAAAATTAACCATCCAATTCATGACATAGAGTTTGATTCCATTGTCCATGATATAAAATAATATAAACATTTTCTATTGGGAAAGCCCTTTAAGGTGAAGTTTAATCACTGTAGCCTACAATACTTATTTTTTAAAGATAATTCAAATGAATTCCAATGAAGATGGATGAAAATTTTAAGTAGTTTTGACATGGACATATCTTATGTGAAGGGTAAGGAAAATCATGTTGTTGATGTACTCAACTGATGCACATACTTTATTTTATTGTCTATGCTATAAGGAAATATTAAAAATATTATATTTAAATAGTAGCTTAATGATGAATTCTACCATGAATTAAGAATAGGTTTCATTGAATATCCTTTATCAAATAATTTTTTTTATTTTTCTATTGAAAAATATGGCCTTGTAGGAACAAAAATATAATTTTTATACCTGAGTCAGGTGAGTTGTAAAATTGTGTGTTAAGGAAAGTACATATATTACCTCACTCTTCTCATCCTAGTGTTATGAAGATGATACATGATCTAAAAGGAATTTATTTTTGACTTGGAATGAAGTGTAATGTCACTAATTTTATGGCAAGGTACTTGGAATGGTAGTGGATTAAGGTTAAGCATTGCCATCCTAGAGGGTTATTTTACCCTCATAATATTCTAAGAGGGAAGTGGGTTGTAATATCACTTGATTTTTTTATGGGTATGTTTTAATCATGCAACAAAAATGATACTATACTTGTGGTGATTAATAAGGCTACCAAATTTGGCCACTTCATTAATGGAAATTTAACATATGACACTTTTGTGTTTTCAGAACATTTCATAAAAGAAGTGGTTAAATTGCATGACATACCTGAAGTAATTATTTTAGATCATGATAAGCTATTTACATCAAGGTTCTAGTGAAATTTAACCGTAGTATTTGGAATGCAGTTAAATTTTAGTTCTTCATACCATTCTAAAATGGATGGACAAATAGAAAGACTCAATTAGGTGGTTGAGGACATGCTAAAAATAGATGTCATGGACCAAAAAGTGAAATGGAAAGATTATCTCCATTTGGTTGAGTTTTCTTATAATAATTCCTATCATTTTTCAATAAAATGGTACCTTTTGAAGATCTATATGGAAAAAATGTAGAACCCCACTTGGATGGGATAATTTGGAAAATAGGGTTGTTGTTGGTCTTGATATATTGTTGGAATTTGACAAATAAATAGAATTAATATGCCAAAATTTGAAAGTTAAATTCGAGTGAAAATAGAGTTATGCTAACCAAAAGAGGACTCCACATGAATTCATTGTGGGTAATAAAGTTTTTTTGTATGTTAGATCACAAAAAAATTCTATAAAATTTGGCAAAACTTCTAAGCTAGCTCCATGTTCTATCAATCCCTTCAACATTGTGGAAAATATTAGTATTATTACCTATTAGCTATCTCTTCCTCCTTTTCTATCATGGATTCATGATGTATTTCATGTTGCTTTATTAATAAAATACATACCTAATCCCTCTGATGTTTTGGATTGGAAACACCTACATGTCATGGAAGAAGAAAGGATCCAGCTAGAACTAGTAAGAATCTTGGAGCTCATAGTGTTATGTTAAAAAATAGGGACATATAATAAATTTTGGTTCAATGGGACCCATTGAGAGAAAAAAATGTTACTCTAAAAGATGCACATCTTTTCATGCAACATTATGCCTAACTATTTAAATAGTCACCAAGATGGATCCTTTTTAAGGGGGGGGGATGTTATGACCTTACCCTTGATACTTTAAATAACTGCTTAATTATTATTATCATCACATGTATAATTAAATAGTGTATTAATTTTATGTAGCTGGAGAACATTGATGGATTTTGATATGTTGACATGTTGACTATAGGTTGATAGAAATATTATATCATAAATTGTTATACTTAATGATATATGGACTATATGATGAAATTAATGCTTTTATTATATTTTTGTATCTTATTAATTATTATCATTAAAGTGTTGATATATATTCAGTGGTTATAGGTACCTGATATGATCTAGTCAAGATGATGATGTCATCACTTGGGGTGTCCAAGTGGTTCTTGAGGAGTTAGATGAGTTATAATAGGTATACATATGTTTTTGTTTGGTCTCATAACATTGGACATCTATGTTATATTTTTCATTATGCAGTCATATCTTGTGTTTTTGTACCTTATTTGTATTGTTGTTTAGTTAGTTGTATGTGTATCATGATGTTTGGTTGGTTCTGTTATGATCATTAAACTCTCTACTCCCAACTCTTCTCTCTCTCACCCATGAACTCATCACCACCATGTCCATGCTTAAGTGAACCTTGCATGATGACTTTGACATGCTAGGGGGACTCACCTAAACCCCTCCTCATGACCCCCTCTTGGACTATTAAGGTGGTTACTTGATGTTTTTTAGATTATGTGAATGGTTTGAACCTTATTTTATTTGAATATATTATATTATATTATATTATATTATTTTTTAATGTCTAATATTTTATAGACCAATCATTTATGACCATTGCATTAATGGTTGGCACATTTTGGGTGCCTTGGGAGGTGGTTGATAACATTAGAGGGAGGTTTCTCTCTCCTCACATTGAATGCTAAATTTAATGGGGTATGTGAGAGATGGATAGAGGGGGAAACATAGATGGTAGTGGGTGGAAAGGATGGTATGGGAAGGAGATTTGGGGAGATAATGGATAAAAATACACAGTCAATGGTTTTTGTGTGTGCGCTCGATTTTAGTTGATGGTTTTGAGCTACATAAAAGGAAAAACAAGGTTTGTTTTGGTGGTGTATTTTTATTGGACTACGTAGACTTGGAACTTTCTTGTATTCTTTTGAGATTTACCTCACGCTTGCATTTTTCGAGTAAGTTATTCTTTGAATATTGGGTTCTAGTTATTTTTTTCAAAAGAATTTCTAAAAAATATATAGGATGTTGCATACATAACCATGAAGTTTTGAGACGTCAGGTTGGGTATCCAACATCTAGGGGTTAAATTATATTATTTCTTTGCATATAAATTTGCAAAGTTTAACTCTATCACTTTGTTTATTAAGGGAAATTTGAGTTATAATGGCCTAGTCAAATTTATTTTTTTTATAAGGGTTTTCTGTATAACTTTTAAAGGGCTATCTGTGTGTTCTTTTCTCTTGAATGAATAAATGTGTGTGTGTGTGTGTGTGTGTGTGTTTATATTGTTATTATAAAACATGTTGCTTATATATTTGGTTGTTGACTAGAATGAAATATTGTGGGTTTGTTGATGACTATGACTACATATGTTTTTTTTGGCTGGTAACACACCATTAATTACTACGTATATTTTGATTATGTTTTTCTAATGATTTTTTGTTTATTAAGGGAAATTTGAGTTATAATGGCCTAGTCAAATTTATTTTTTTTATAAGGTTTTTCTGTATAACTTTTAAAGGGGTATCTGTGTGTTATTTTCTCTTGAATGAATACATGTGTGTGTGTGTGTGTGTGTGTGTGTGTGTGTGTGTGTGTGTGTGTGTGTGTGTGTGTGTGTGTGTGTGTGTGTGTGTGTGTGTGTGTGTATGTGTGTGTGTGTGTGTGTGTGTGTGTGTGTGTGTGTGTGTTTATATTGTTATTATAAAACGTGTTGCTTATATATTTGGTTGTTGACTAGAATGAAATATTGTGGGTTTGTTGATGACTATGACTACATATGTTTTTTTTGGTTGGTGACACACCATTAATTACTATGCATATTTTGATTATGTTTTTCTAATGACTTTTGGGCCTTTTAAATCTATGCATATATATAGGGGTCTCCATTTAGTGTTATCTTTATTTAAATATTATATGGGTTTTGATTTAACATTGGGTTTTGAAAATTGATTTGGGTTTTATTACTATTTGCTTTGAAGGGTTTTTTATTTGTGCTTGGTTTTGCCATATTAGTTTAATGACTATGTTTGAGGGCTAGAAATGACTTTATACATATTTCAATATCATGTTTCTCTTTATATAATGTATATTTATTTCTAGAAGGTCCTCTTATGTTTTATAAATTCATCAAACCTATGTTGGGTTATGGGTGAAGCCCTATTGGAATTGTTAACTTACAACAAAGGTTTTGAATTTTAATTAGATCATTATGGAGGTTCATTGGCTTTATTTATTTAATGTTAAACCTTGATTTTAGTTTCATGGATAATTATGAGGTCGTGGGACCTCATGATGATCCCACAAAATCATATATCAATTTTTCCTTAACTTTAAATTGATTTTATAGATTTATTTATTACTTGAAATCATATTTTATCATTTGGGAAACAATGATAAATGGCTGGAAGTCATGATTGAAAAGGGTTGGCTAGTTATATGTGTTTCTTATTTAAAAATGGGTATTTATATTTAAAATGTGGCATTATGCTAAGTATACCTTATTTTGGGTAATAATGTTAAGTCTTGCCATATTAAATGATTATCTAAATTTATACTATTGTTGAATAATTGTCCTTTGATTAGGCTTAAATAACTAAGTTATAATTGTGAACTTACAAGCATGGAATGTGGATTGGTAGCCAAGATGTCTAAAAGATAACATATGCTTGGAGGTTCTCTAAGTATAGTAATAACAAACATTATGGACCTAGATTTGGTTCATAAATCCATATCTATGACCTTCAAATTAGCCTATAGTAGATTATCCCCATTTTTAATTTGTAGAGATGTTTACTTTGTTATTTATGTCTAATTTTTGGATGATGTATATGTTAGTCACTTATCTATTTTTATTTAGTTGTTATGTTAAGTTATTCAATAGCTTAAGAACCGTAATTTGCTTAGAATCCCTACCTAGCCCTAGTTGTCAAACTTGTCATCTAGCTGATGGATGGGGTGGTAAGGGACACCGATGGTTGGGCTCATAGGGATATTTTAGAAGGGTTTGTTTGACATAATTACATGCTTTTCTCAATCTTGGATGATCTCATGGATAGGCATGATGAATTTGGTAAAATTTTATTATAAGTCATTCATATGTTTCTTTAGCATTATTTGTATTATCATTTCCATGTTGAATGATTAATGAGTGTATTTGTAAACTAATTACATTACTATTATTAGTTTATTTATACATTGCAGTCATTATATGCTAACCTTGTCTTAAAAATGGATCACGCTGAAAGAAGAGCAAAAGTATTTATAATGTTGACATATGGTAAGAAGATAAGTTTCACTTATATTTTATGAATTTAATCATTTGGTATATACTTCAAGTTTTTACCTTGGATATTTAGATTATATCATTATTGCTTTTACATTTAATACATTACATTGTTATCATTATATTTTAATTTGTAACTGATCCTATGCAAGATTTAGTGTAACATTAACCTCTTTATGTAGTTTTAAATAATGTTTATATGGTCTCTAGGCATGAGCATCATATGGTTGACAAGAGTGGAGACCTAACTATGCAAATATATTACTTATCATATGATAATTTAGCATACATAATAATGTTGGTCCATCTTTTTAATAAACATAAGTTTACCTTGGAAATGATATTCATTAATGAATTTATCTTACTTATTCCCCTTGGAATATACTTATGATTTTTCTCTTATACATTGCTTAATTATTGAGGTAGCATGAGTTTATATATAAATATCCTTTCTAGTTTGATTTTAGCTTTTATATGAAATAATACAAACAAGGTTCAGTTAACTCTTGTGTCTAGCATATGAGGGAAGCATTGATTAGAATCACTATACAAGGTATGTATCTATTGGTAAACAATCTATTATTTATTAGATTACTTTCCTAGTTTCATTCGCTATTACCCTATTGGAAATAAATAAAATTATGAGTTATATTTAAAACAACAACTACCTAGTACTTGTCATGAGTTATGTTAACTTCTGAAATGAATTACTCAACATGTAGAGTGAAGGTTATTTTCTTAGAAATGTTTTAATGAAGCATAGAAATAGTAATTTCCTTGTATTGTTGAATAGAATATGTTAGTATTTTATTCTCTTATGATTGATGTTATAGACTTTATTTATATTGGCTGAAAATGAGAATAATCTATCATGTTTCATTACTTAAGGAATATTCAATCATCTTGTATTATTATAGACACTTATACAAAATTTTATTTGGGTTACACTTATTCAATGCATGGCTAGAAATCCTAGTTTGAGTGAGATGCAACAGATAATATGAATGTTGTATATATTCAGATGATGAGAAAAATCTTATGATACTCATATTTTTGTTATATTTGTTCATGTTTAAACTTGTATCACTCATATATGTATGTTCATACTTATGAATAATGTTACTTGAAGTTGGTTTATCATTTAAATGAAATTCCTATTATAGGAAATGATAAGAAATAGTTGCTTAAGGTCCTTCATAGTTTTAATAAATATATGTATGGATGGAAATTTATTCCATGGTATAATAAAAAATGCCTTGATTGTCCTATGGATGGAAATTAATTGGGAAATAATTGAGTTTATATGGGTTTAATATTTCTCCCTCTTTAAATAGAATGTATTGTTGAATAATTTAATGATAGAAAAGTATATGCTTGGCTGAAATACATTTTATGTTGTCTTAATTCCTCCTTCTTATTAATTATAAACTCATTTGTTATTTGTAAATATTATATCTTTCACATAAATCCAATTATTGGTTTCCACTATATACTATCTAATAAACATAGAGTTGATCTAAAATCCTATCATTACTCATATTTTAGATAGAGTCATTCATGCTTAATGAATTGGAAAACTTGCATACTTAAAACAAACTAGACAATGGTGTAATGACCATAGGCTAAAGAAGAAGTTGATGAACCCAGTCAGTAGAAATCAAAAAATTGCCTATGATACTTCACTTTTCATTCCTTTTCATGATTTTACTCTCTTGTAGGCAGCAATAAATTTTGTTGTGATTATGGAATTTGGTATAAATCTACATATATTTTAATCAATTGTTGGTTGTTACTTTTATGATTAACTTTTTAGAAATTTACTTGATTGTCAAAAATAACATTAGACCTTGTTCTCTTTCCATAGACCTGTTATAACCAAATGACAACCTAAGATGTGTTAATTTATATTTATTGATTAATCTGAAAGTAACCATTTAACCATCCTTGATTATAACTAGAACCTACTAAGGGGAGTGAGATATTTAACAAGGGTTAAGGATTGTAGTCATATAAAATATCCAAATTGTTAGTTTGAGTGTGGCTTGTGACACCCAATCCATAAGTCCTTCTTGAATGCTCTTGTGATCATTTTAGACATCTTTTTTCTCATTTATAGTCATCTAAAACCTTCTAAACCCTGATTCTAGCTCAGCTAGATAATATTTCCCAAGCCAATCTTATCCCCCTAGGTCTTAAGCCTATAGGACAAGAACACCATACTTGGACTATACCCTAGTGTATTCAATTTTCAGTGCTCCTATCCCTTTGTATTTTGAGCCAAAATAGCTATTTTCATCTAGTTCCTATCCTTCATTATTTTGGCCTAGCTCAAATACATCTAACCCATGACCAATAGTTCCCTATAAAAACCTATCCAAATCTCATTTACAAAAGAAGGTGATAGATATTATAAATAAATTGAGAATACAAGAAAACTACTTAGGAAAACTTCCCTATTCTCTGTATATAGTCATCAAATACAATTGAAAATATATTAAAACCATCATACTATTCCCTAGTCACCTAAAGCACTCTTAATTTGGCATTTTAACATCTACATCACACTATTACACAAAACACATTAGGTGGGAAAATTACATATGGCTTGATCCTTCTTTAGAGTATTGGTATGTAGGCAACATGCCCACACAAGACGTGTGGATTGTAGACACCTAAATTTGGCCACTGATAACCCCCAAATAGGCTTTTGGCCAATTTCCACACAAAATGCACAATTTAGACTAAAAACACAAAAACAAAATAAATGATGTGAAACTGACATATTCAAGTGGAATTTTTGGCTAGGATATCCCTAAATAGGGAAATGTAATTTATGGGCTAGCTAACTTTGATTAGATCATTTCGAGTCAAAATGCCAATTTTGAACCTAAGTGCTTTGGATTACTCTTTCCTATCAAATATTTTACACAAGACATGTTCCTTTGTTATTGGTTTTTGGCAACATTCTAAATAGGAATATAGTTCCAATGCATCTGACATTTACTTCCAATTTTAATCTAGTCAAATTTTGGACCAATAACAAGACATTCTGATTAATTTGAGTAATTTGTGCACAAAGTGCTTAAACATGCTTAAGAGCTAATTAAACCAAATCAAGGCCTAATTAATAATTCCATGGAAACTTGTTGAAAACTTATTTTTGGAAATGGATATTTAATATTTGCATCATCAAGTGACCTTATTTCTTAGGAAGACATCTGTAGGCAATAAATGACATAAATATCAGGAATCATGCCTCCCATGACTCAATATTTCCTTCCATGATGACCTCCCTACCTTTTAATTACCCCTTCATCCAATGTAATGATGAGGATAATTACAAAGTTAATTCCAAAAAATAAATTAATCCTCAATGACAGATCTCAATCTTGAGATGGATGGTTCAAGTTAACTCTATACATTTGCCAAAATATATAAATAGAGAGGCCGAGAACATCATTTCAAAGCTATTTTGGTGCAAATTTATAATGCAAAAATATCTTTAATAAATCATTGAAACTATTGTTACCATGCAAAATCAATTTTGAACCAAGCCAAGCCAAAGATAAAGGTGCCAAAGAGAAGAGGAGATAGCCAAGACTCCTTTGATGAATAATTCATGAGCACAAGTCTATAAAACCACACTATAAAGGCATTTGGAGCATCTAATTTGTTTTCATTTTAGAACTAAAACCATACTAACCATCCTCTCTTAAGTCAAATTCCAAGATCACATTATAATCAAGTGATTAAAATTTCATTTGTCAAGCATGATGAAGGGTTGGGGTTTGAATATTAAAAAATATCTACAATGAGCACCATCAACATTAAACACTCAAAATTTCATATGTAGGCTCATACCAGCACAATGTAAAAACCTAGTAAGTTTTAGGTCTCTATGACTAGTTTGGACAACAACGCTAGAAGTTTATAATAATACCAGACCCTATATTGCCCTATTTTTAGTGGTCTTATCCTTTCAATATGTTAAATATAGATTCTAATTTGTGACACTATTCTAGTCCTTCATGACTAATTTTAGACCCTATCTCAGTCATCTCAGCCTATTTCCAACTAAGTCACTATTTTTTTTATATTTATTGCTATTTTTTGAAAAGGTAAAAAAAGACATATAAATTATATAAATTAGGACTATAATTATTGTAATATTATTTATTGATTCATTATTCTAGACCCTTAACTAAAATAGGAATAAAACTCCAATATTCCCAAAAATGTTAAATCATTCTGTGAACCTGACTTACTTTATTTGCACATAGAAACTTTAGAAACCCTAGAGAAAATTCTTTGCTGATTTTTCTAGTATTTTTATAATTTTTTTCCTACATATTTAAATAAAAATTCATATTTAATTATTAAATTTACCTTAGTACCCTAGTTCAATTTACTCAGTCCCTTTATTCTTTAGGTATCACTTTACATGTTTGTGAGCTTTGTATCCTTTTTATGCATATTCTAGTTTGATGTTTTTAGGACTTTACATTTATTTTATTTAGTACATTCCTTCCATCATATTTTTTTAATTAAAACTTATTACAAAAAATTCAATCCATTTTCAGTTTGTTTTTCTACTTTAACAATGGCCCAATATACTTGTTTTGATGAAATTGATAAGAGGGAACATCAAGACTTTTTAACTAAACATCCTGATAAACAAGATGATATGCCTAAAATACTAAAATAGTAATAATAAAAATCAAACAATTGTCAATCCTCTCAAACCATAGAACAACCAGTTGAAATTGATACTACAAGAGAAACTATGTCTCAACAATCCCCTATAGCAGCCTAGCCTTCTTGTGAGACACCTCCTATTATGGCTAGTACATCTTTGCCTCTGAATAAGGCTACCCTTATGAAAGAGATAAAATATCTTCAATCCAAGGTGGTACATCTTGATCAAGGTGCCTCTAGACCAACAAAGGCTTTAGATTCTCTTTCTCTACTACATACACCATTGGCACATCATATTACTTTTACACCCTTGCCACTAGGTTTTGTTTAACCAAGCTCACTCTATATGATGGAAAGGATGATCTAGAGACACACTTGAGAGTGTTTCACATAGCATGCTTAGACTATATACCAAATGATTGGTTAATTACCAAGCCATTTCCATTGAGTTTAAAGAAGTATGCTCTACAATGGTTTTATAGTCTACCAAATTAGTCAGTCAATGCATTTAATCCTTTATCTAACATGTTCCTAGCTCATATTAGAATTAATATGTGTGACAAGGTTTCTTATGTCCAAGCTGTACAATAGAAAAAAATGACAAATGAGCATCTTACATATTATGTTCGTCGATATAAGACTATATTGGCTAAAGTGACTAGCCCCATGGCTGATCAAGAATTATAATATCTCTTCAAACAAAGTCTTTTGCTATCTTTGCATGAGTTAATAATGTTAAAAATGTTATCTTCCTTCACTGAGTTATGTCATACACTAAAGGAAAGGGAAATAAAATTAATTTCAATGGGAAAACTTAAGTACACAAGCATATCAAAAACAACAAACAAGAGTAACAACAAAGTCCCATACAAAGTAAAGGTTAATGACAACAAAATTCAAAATCAACCTATAGTCAATGCAACTTTAAATCCCCCTTAATGAGTGGTTTTATCAACACCTCCTAGGCAAGCCTTTACCAATGTACTAGTATCTCCAACTAGAGTCTTATAGTAACTATTGGAATGAAATATCATATATCTCCCTCCTATTTAGGAAGTTGATACAATAAAGCCTCTTCCACATGGACATGAGTAAAATGCATTCTATGATTTTCATAGGGCACCAGGTCACATAATAAATAGATGTATTAAGTTTTGACACAAGATACAAGACTTGATAGATGGCAATCTCATTGATCTTAGCACTCCAATTGAGCCTCCTCACGTAAAACAAACATAAAACAAGGCTCTAAATTTTTTCTCATATCCTTTCCCATAACATTCTAAATAAGAGACAGGGGACACATTAGGTATTCACCATGCATATCATGCACACCCTCCACTAGATACATACTAAGCACATTTAATTAAGTCACATCCTTTAAGCAACATGACCGATGTGTATAATTCTAGAGTTCTAGCTAGACCTTCGATCTCCTTCTCCGAGAAGGAGATTGTTGAGGATGATTCAGATTACCATGCAATCTTTATTAGATCTTGTATCGATCATCATCCCATTCATAGTGTTCTCATAGATAATGGATCTAGTGTGAACATGTGCATTATGACATTACTTCACCATTTGGGATATTCAAACTAAGATATCACCCTGATGGACACAATTTTTGGTGGATTTAGTGGGCACATTAGAATTCATTGGGTGATATTGTACTTCCTCTACATGTTAGACCTACACATATGGCCATACCATTTACTATTATTCCTAGTGTATGAGTCTTTGACATATTTTTTGGTTGACCATGGATCCAAAAACTTCATATAGTACCTTATATAGTTCACAAATGCATGAACTTCATTCACACTAATCAAGTTGTTACAGTTGGTAAAGCTTTTTATGAGTTACCACTCCCCAATTTAGAGCCATCTCCTAATTTTTAGTCACTAGTTTTAGCTCCTCCAATTATAGTTCTTCCTCTGGTTGAGATTCATACATAGTCAAGGCCTCCCTTTCTATTACAAAGAGTTCATAGACTTCCATAGAGGCCTCTTTCAGACCAACCACAGTTTCAAGATTTTAGAAAATTTTTACCTATAGTGTTCACACCTAGGGCAATATTATTGAGGTCTCATGCCTCTACACATAGAACACATTTTTAGAGATCTTTGTTTGCTACTAAATGGGTCTCTAAGAGACCCACAATTGCATCCACTTCTCAAAGTTATAGGGGGACCCCATAGTCTATTTCCACTATAGACATTTTAGAGCACTTACAACATATACAACTTTTAGAGTCATAATATCAACCCTTCCATTTTGTTTCACAATCATGCATGATCCCTCTCCTTGATACAAGACACCATGATAGGGAGTATCTCATGAGACTCATCAGTTAGTATCATTTCTCTTAGCTTACTTGTACATAACTTCTTTTCAATTTTTTTTACATAGTTTCCTTATGATTTCTTGTACATAACTTATTTCAAAAAAAATAAAAAACAATATAACTTGTCAAAATATAAAAACATTAAAATAACTCAAAAAAATAAAAACATTTCAATTGTATGTACTATCCATGATTTACATTTATACTACCATGCTATACTTACATTTTATTGTTATATGCTATTGCTTATTAATTCATCTATATTACCATGCTTCACTTGATCTTATTTGAGTGTGTATAGTGACACCTAGATCTTTCATTGCTTCACTCTACCCATTGAGAGGGCATCCTACTTCTACATTTGAGACACACATCAATATATCTACCCACTAGGGGCATATTCTACATGACTACACCATCCAGGTTATGTCATTATTACACCACACACTCCAATTATCATGTTGATTTACATTACTTACTAGCTTACTTAGATTACTCTTTTGACACTCACTATTATATAACACTTATGTATTTATTAGAATCTATCTAGTCTTTTACTACATGTTTTTCATACTTTCACTTCTTGTTTTGATTAGTTAGATGAAATTATATTTCTAGTATTTACATGCCTTTTTTTCTTGATTTGCATAGATAAATGTGATTGCATTTTTTAGTTCCTATTTTATCTATTATGTTTTGTGCTTGTGGCCCTCATGCCAACCTTGCTTGTTTTCAATTGTATGTGTATGTGGTATTTTTAACATGCCTTATATGTTTACTTTCCTTGTTTGAGTGACATATGCCCATGTACCTTGTTTTATTGGCCCCTTAGCCACTATTGTATGCTTCTTTCTTTTTTATTCTTTCCTTGCGTTCTTATTTGCTTGTTTTCTTATTAGTTATTTTCAATGCCATGATCTACATCATGCATTATCTTTCTTTCTTGGATGTCATGATGGATATCATGTTCTATCCCTCCTTGACAACTAAAAAATAACAAGACTTTCAAGTTTTAGTTTAATATATTGCACATGTTATTACATTGTTATATCTATCTATGCATACCCCTATTGATCTAAAAATTTCCAATACAAACTATGCTATATTTTAAGACATCTCTTCAATTATGATTGCTATATCATATATTTCATAGCATAACACAATTGTAGGGCTCTTTTTTTAGGGAAGTCATTGTAGGGTCTTCATTCCTAATCTTAGAAGAGGGGGTAAAAAGTAAGGGTTTTGTCACAAAGATCAAAGCCTTCTATCGATCAAAAACTCAATTTTTAAAACACTCAGAATAATAATTATAACCCAAACTAAGTAGAATAGACTAGGAAAATAGTGCCAAACATAGAATAGTGATAAGAAATAATCAAGGATAAGAGTTTCATACTTGGAATATAATGTCAAACAATAAAGTGTCTTATTTTTTGTGCTCCTATCCAAATAGAAAAAAAAAACATATTTTCTAGAAATAGATAGAAAAGTAAGACTAGTTACAGTTTTATCAACTATAGTTCATTTTAGATTCAACAATTTCAGTATAGTTTTTCTTAGAGAATCTAGACATAGGGGCATCATGCTCAACATTATGGATCTCAATTCTAGTTTTAGATTGGGCAATTGGTATAACTTCCAAATCATAATCTATGTTACAAACACTAGTGATTGGGGGCAATGTGTGTGACACATTTTCCTTCTTTTATTTTTAGTTAATTGCACAACCTAGGTATTCTCAGTAATTATGTGCCTTCTTACATCTATAGGTGGTTGTATTATTTAAAAGTGACTTTTATATAATCCTAATTCTTAGTTTTAGAGTGGATTTCATACAAGCCTAATCTCCAACTTTTAGAATGGACAAGATTGGCCTAGTTCTCATTACACATTCAACTATCCATGCCATATTTTCATATTATAGAGAATTCATGGGATTCAGGATCCATCTCATACAACACACATTCATGTTGGTATCAATTCATATCTTCACATATGAGGTAATCATGGAGCCAAATGAATATCTAGACTTTATATTCTTGAGCCACATACTTAGAGGGATTGGACAAATAGTCCAAACATTGACTAACATATGCATGATCATATAATTTTACGTAGTGGGTGATGATGGAGCCAAAGAGCCATATTTTGTATTCTTGAACCAACCTTAGGGAATTGAGCACTCAAATCCATTTGTGATATTAATTTTGGTACAACACATACCCAACATTACTCAACACATACCCAACATTACTCAGCATCACTCAAACATCACTTAACATCATAATAATTTTTTTATTGGTTTGCATACCTAATTCACGCTTCATGAAGTTCTCTCTCTATGCATACTCAGCATCACACATCTTCATGTGATTCATCCTTATGGGTAAGTTTAGGTACACTTTATACTTTTCCTTTATCCTAGTATTTCACATTGTTGCATCACTAGAATAAAGGGAGGAAAATGTATACATATAAAATGTCCAAATTGGTAGTTTGAGTGTGGCTTGTGACACCTAATCCATAGATCCTTCTTGCATGCTCTTATGACCATGCTAGACACTCTTTTGCTTATTTATAGCCATTTAAAACCTTATGTACCCTAATTCTAGCTTAAGCAGACCATATTTCCTAGTTTAATCCTATCCCCTAGGTCTTGATCTTATAGGATAGGAGTGTCAAATTTAGACTACAGCACCAAAACGTAGGGTGTCCCATTTTGGGTGCTCTCATCCTTTTGTATTTTTATATTGAGTAGTTATTTTCATCAAATTCTTGTCCTTCATTATGTCATCCTAGTGTGAATACATCTAACCCATGACCAATAGTTCCCTATAAAATCCTATTTAAATCTCATTTATAAAAGGAGGTGACAAATATTACAAAACAAGAAAGAATAAAAGCAAACTACTAAGGCAAACTTCCCTATTCTCCACATACATTCATCCAATATAGCTTAAACATATTCAAACCCTCATACCTATCCTTAGTCACCTCAACCACTCTCAATTTGGTATTTTTCATCTACATCACACTATTACACAAAGCACATTAGGTGGAAAAACTACATATGGATTGATCCCTCTTTAGATTATTGGTATGTAGGCAATGTTCCCATACAAGGAGTGTAGATCACACATTCAGTGCATCTTACACACACTAATCCCTCGTTTTCAAGTGATTCAAATCATGTTTATCAAGCATAATGGATGGTTAGGGTTTGAAGATTAAAACATCTCTATAGTGAGCTCTATAGACATTTAACACTCAAAATTTTATAAGTAGGCTCATACCAACATAACACAAAAACCCAATACGTTTTAGGTTGGTGTGACTAGTTTGGACAACAAAAGTAGAAGTGGAAAATAGTGTCAAATCTTGATGTGTCCTATTTTTAGTAGTCTTGTCCTTTCACCGAATAAAATCTATATTCTAATTTGTGACACTATCCCAATCTAGTGACACCATTTTTAGACCCTATCTCAGCCATCTCAGCTTGTTTCTAAGTCATTATTTATTTATATTTATTGTTATTTTTAGAGAGGTAAAAAAGATAAATTATATAAATATAGACTGTAATTATTACAATATTATTTACTAATTTATTAATCTAGACCTTTAACTAAAATATAAATGAAACTCTAGTATTATAAAAAAATGTTAAAGCATTCAAATGTAGCCATATAAAATTTCCAAATTAGTAGTTTGAGTGTGGCTCATGACACCCAATCCATAGGTCCTTTGTGCATACTCTTGTGACCATTCTAAACACCTTGTTTTCTCATTACCAGTCATCTAAAACCTTTTAGACCCTAATTCTAGTTTAGCCACACCTTATTTCTTAGGCCAATCCTATCCCATTAGGTCTTGAGTCTGTAGGATAGGAGTGCCATACTTGGACTATAGTGTTAGACCCTAGGGTGTCCCATTTTTGGTACTCTTATCCCTTTACATTTAGGGCCCAAATAATTATTTTCATTTGATTCTTATCCTTCATTATGTCAACCTAACATGAATACATCTAACCCATGACCAATAGTTCCCTATAAAATCCTATCCAAAAATTATTTACAAAATAAGGTGACAAATCTTACCAAAAAAGCAAGAATACAAGCAAAATACTGAGGAAAATTTCCCTATTTTCTACATATAGTCACCCAACATAGATTCAAACACATTCAAAATCTCATACAAAACACATTAGGTGGGAGAACTACATATGGATTGATCCCTATTCAGAGTATTAATATGTAAGCAACGTGCCCACACAATGGGTGTGGATCACATGTTTAGTACATATTACACACACTAATACCTCCTTTTTCAAGTAATTCAAATTCCATTTATCAAGCATGACAGAGGGTTAGGGTTTAAATATTAAATCATCTCTACATCAAGCTCCATCAATATTCAGCAATCAATATTTTATAGTTAGGCTCATAATAACACAACACAAAAACCTAATAAGTTTTAGGTCTATGTGTCTAGTTTGGACAATAGTGGTAGAAGTAGAAAACAACACTAGACCTTGAAGTGTCCCATTTTTTTTGGTATGATTATTTCAAAAAATGAAATCTATATTATGATTGGTGACACTATCCTAGTCCTACACAACCAATTTCAAACCCTGTCTTAGCCATCTCAACTTATTTAAAGCTAGGTCATTATTTCTTTATATTTATTTCTATTTGTAGAAAGGTAAAAAAAGACATAAATTATCCAAGTCAAGACTATAATTATTACAATATTATTTTATAATTTATTAATCTAGGCCCTTAACTAAAATAGGCATAAAATTCCAATTATTCCCAAAAAATTTAAATCATTTATTCACTTTCCATAGACCTATTATAACAAAATGACAACCTAAGGTGTGTTAATTTATCTTTCTTGATAAGTCTAAAAGTAAACATTTAACCATCCTTGACTGGAACTGAAACATACTAAGTGGAGTGAGATATTTAGCAAGGGTTAAGGACCTATAAATGGTCCTATGTGGAAGAATAAGTGTTACATATGGTGCTTGGGACTTATCCATTTACTTATACAAAGACACACCCTGAACCCCACCATTCATCCTTTAATCAAATTGATTCTCCATATCATCCTTTGTAATTAATTAACCCTAGATAATTATCTTAGATCACCTCTTTTAATTCTAGTTATGTGTATATAAGTACATTGAATTAGTATTGCTTGTTTTAGTAAGTGAGATATTGGGTCTAGCATGCAGTCCCAAACATACTCTAATAAGCAATTCCAATTTTTCTTTGGGCTTATTTCACTATCATAGAGTGTGCTTTCCTTACCATTTTAAAGTATTTATATTGCACAATCTATCTTATTCAACTTGTTATACATTTTGGGATAGTTTTGGTTAGGCTTCCCTCTCTAATTCAAATAAGCTTTCCAAATCCAAATCTTTATCACTATCATTACATTCTGTCAGCTTATCTATTATTCTATAACAATTATTAATAGTAACTTGTTCTTTTTTACTTGCTTTCTAATTGTGAAGTGTCATTTTTAAATCATGAGATTCTTATTCCTATAAGGATGACTCTATTTTAGCTCCCAAATATTTTGCTTGTCCATGATATAGAAACATTTTAAGTTTCTAAAATGTATTATGTACTAAAAGGTTATCATCCTCAAACATAAAAGTCTAAATTAAATCTTGTTTCACTGATGCCCAATGTTTGGTCTCTCTCCTACACTCTTGAATAATGTACAGGGCCATTAGTAGTGGCATTAATATGTGGCTTAAAATGTGAAACTAATACCTTGGCTCCACTCCTTGTGTATAACATATATCTACACATTGATGAATGTGAAACTTGGGACATTGGCCTTCATTAAAGAATAACCATTTATATTTCACCATAGGTAGTAACTAAAACCATGTACATAAAAACTCACATGCTTCCTCTTAATATATATTTAGATCTCTATGAACTACTCACCAAATTATAGTATTACCTTTTAGTGCATATATTAGTGTTTTAACTCTATGATCCACCCCTGACACATTGTGTTCTAACCTCAAGATGAATGGATTAAGGTCTTATCTCAAAACATATTGAGGTAGCTGAAGTTTAATAGTGAAAACCACGCATAGAGGCCATGTCTCATGATCTCCCCTCACCCAGTTCAACATGTGAGTGTTTGAATCACCACTTATGGAATATATTATTTACCAAGGTAAAATACCATATAAAATATGATCAATATAATGCATTATTATTATACCTATATTATATAAGACATCTACCTGTGACCTAGTAGGATATCACACTGATGGAGAGGTACAACCTTAGATTTGAAACTATGGCATTAGATATTTTGTTATTACCAAATTACAAGATGGTTGTTTTTTTGTGTGTAATTTCTCCATCTATGGGTTAAAAAAATGATACTCAACAACTCATAGTGTAGTCATCTATGCATTTGTGACGACTTTAAACCAAGTATTATCACTATAAGCATATAGTGACTCTAGTTCATTTATAATTTTGTAATGATTTTGTCCCACTTTATTCAAAGAAATGAAAACTATCTTATCTCCTTGATGAGCCTCTAATTGGTTTTGTATTATGTTAGTAGTCATTTGACCATTGTAATCCCATTTTTTATCAATTTATGAAGGGTAGTGGTTTTTGGAATTATTAATATCAATGACTTTAGTATTATTACGTAGACTTAGGTTTTCCATTCTAATCTCCACATCCTCAAGGATACCAATTGGTTATATCCACCCATAATTTATGAGGCTAATAGTGACAAGACTGTAACTCAAGTGTAGCCTAAAAATGGATTCCCATGTTGATTTAGGGATTATATTCTTATTACTTCTGAAGTGAAATACTATATTATGAATTTTTTAACTTGAAAAATCAATATCCACGTGGGAGTCAACATCTTAAAGATTCTTATTTTTTCACATACTAGACAACCTTATCCATATGTTGTTTACCTCATTAGACACACTCAAAAAAATTATGGAAAAGGTTAATAATATTATATGATATATCCTCATTGTATAGTATACTAAGTAACTTTAGTATGTCTTTCATAGTAGTTACAACTCCTTCCTACTTCATTATGAGCACAATCTATCCATACATATGCACATGAAGGATTGTTGTATCTCCTTCTAAAGCATTTTCATATTGTATATTTTGTATAACTTGATTTGTTTGATATATAAAATTATTCTCCCTTATAGGATCAATATATTCATTAGGATGAAAATTTCTAATTCATTGATCTACTATCATTTCCAAAGATGACAATCCTTTTTCTGTATGATGTTGTTTTGTAACTACCTAGATGAATGTTTTTTCCTTAGGTTGTGCATTGAAAAATTTCACATTTTGCATTAGATTTTTCTTCCTTTTCTATTTTAGAATTAAATAATATTTCATTTTATGTTATGCTTTAACTCTATATTATACACAATAGGTCTATCTTTGCATATTGCTAATAAAATTCTTTACATATGATTGTATTCTCGACATAAATAACATTTTTAGGTAGTCAAGATTGCTTATTATCATTGTAATAACCTCCTTTATATCCTCCTTGGTATTCTCCCATATATCCTCCTCTATAACCACCTATATTTTGTTTGTATCCTCGTAATTGAGATTATTTTTCATCGTATCCTCCTTGATGGGTTTGAAATGTATCATACTCCCTAAATTAGTGATGAGGAAAACTTGGAGCATAAATAGATTATTGTTACTATGGACTTACATTACTACATGAGTAATGATACTAGTGTTGTGTATAATATGGAATGTACCCAACCAAACCCTAGGGTTGGTATCGTGATGATGAAGGTATCCACTAGGGACTAACTTATATTTCACTTATCATGTCCACATCTAGGCCATAGATACACTTATTTATAGTTGGTAACTATTGTGAAAAAATTGTGAATGCATTTTTATTGATGTTTTCTTTTAGATCTTGTAGACCTATACTACTCCTCTTATCATGATTTTATGGTTTGGAGAAGTTTTGGTACACACTCTATCTTTTTTGGATATAATACTATAAAATATGGCACTTTAAAGTAGCATGTCCAACTACTCTACAAAGTTCACAAAACTATATTACCATAATCCTAATTTAGACTTATAATTCTCATGCATCTCATCCATCCTTCTCATAAAAGCATCTAGTTTTGATTTTAATTTGGAACCCACTATTGGAAGGTCACCATAATCCTCAATTTTATCCACTCATAGAACAATAGATTGGGCATCAATCTTAGTAACGAATTGAGAGTGCACAATAGCAAATCTAATTCTTGGTCATAGTCATTCTATGAACCAAGTATCATTATCCTTATCTTCTAAGATGAAATCAATCTTATTCATCACATCATAAAATATATGATCATAGCCTAGCTTCTCCTAACTTTTTTGAATATCCTTTAGGTCATGAATAGTTTGGCTTGTTAATTTTATCACCTTAAACAATGCTACTATTATATATTTAATCTATGCAAGATTAACAGTATTAACATTTATTTTATAAATTTACTCTAAGGCTCAACCTTAAAAAAACTAGGAGATTTCACATTTCTTCACATCATCAAATGTTACCCCATTAATGTTATGTTTCATATCACAAGGTACCAAGTATTGATCAAGATCTATAAACCCATCATATGTCATAAAAAATAAACATGCCTACATTGAGTGACATAGTTGTCACACTTGAAGTTTCTAAAACTAGTTTTTTCACACTAGGGACTATGACTTTAGGTGTTATGCATTGGTAATTATTACTATATGTGTCTTTAAACTAGTGAATACGACTAGGGACTTTTATGCACTAGTCTTTTTAGGTATCCTTGAAAGGAATCCTGACTATTTTATCCTCTTCTTATCTATTTGCTTCTTTGTATTCACACTTTGATTACCAAACATATATGCAAAAGAATGAAACCAAATTGCATCCACCTCCTCTCTTTCACTTCTTCTTCTCTTAAAAGACAAATTGGGATGGGGATATGCATACTCTTGAAGTAAATTATCTCTATTTTGAACTTATTCTAACTTTAAACTTGAACCTATGATATTTAAACATTCTAACCTACCTTCTTCCTAGGCATATTCCTACCTAAGTCCAAATAATATCTCTTTCATTAACTATGATATATTTATATCTTATAGTTATTTTAATGTTAACCTAATTTCTTCTTCCTACTCTATGAGCTCTATATCTAGAATATTCTTATTTGTTTCTTCATATTCTTCGAGCCCTTTTGCATACTCTCTGCACTCTTTGCTTCCAACATTTTTCATATATTATTCTTTTACTTCTCCATATCTATCATATTATATTATAGTTTTAATCCCATTCATAGTTAATTATATATTACTTTATTTGTTCGATCTTATTTTTTGTCCTACTTATATTTCTTATCCCATAATTTCCTTCTCACTCTAGATCTTCTCATTCTACATATTTTGGATTCAGCTTCAAGTTTATTTACCTAGCTATAAATCATTCATTTATATCTCATACGCACCCCCATGGTACCCAAAGTGACTACTTCATGTTGGAAGGAATAGGCACCATGGTCTTTTCCACAACAAACATTTTTATCAATGTACATAGTCACTGAAGAAACTTAGCATAAATTCCTCTAAAAAATAGGCCTTGTATAGTTTTAAATGCCAAATAACCTTACACAACAAGTTTTGTGATATATCCATCAATTTTATTCTAGGTCCAATAGTCCATAGAATGAGTTCAATTAGTATCTAAACTTTTAAGTATATTTAACTTTTCTTCCATCCAAACCATACACTCTATCATTCTCAGATGAAACATGAATAATTTAGTATTGATATCCATGTAACATAAAATATATGTAATTCACACCAAAATATTTCATAAATCCCTCCATGTATATGTTATTAAATTATCTCCTTCATAGTCACTTCAAATATTCCCACTTCTCCCTCTATAAATCTATAGATTATTGCATCCAGCCATATTTTTAAATCTCTCTATCCTCTCAACCATCTCAACATATTTTTAGAAAAATCATGCTCATTACACCATTGTTAGTATATGTTCATGGAAAAATATTGAACATGCTAATTATAGGGATATATTACATTGTTAAAAACATAAAAAAAATAGTCGTCGATAATTTATAATGAATGAATCCATAAAAAAATAAGTTGATATCATTATATGAAAACATCCAAAATCAATGTATCTGAATAGTTAGCATAAAATAGATGAGTAACATATTAAAACATATATAATACTCACTACGCATAGATCATAAGTAAATGTTATATATGAAAACCATTAAAAACATTGTATTGATCTCTATCACATATAAGACCATTATCAATTACAACTAGGCACTATTTATAAGCATTTATAAAGTGATGTGTCTTCATCTTCAAACCTTTTACTATGCCAAAAAGAAGGGATTTGGCATTATGAGATCAAATATTATTATATCAAATGTTGAATACATACAAAAGATAATAAAAAGTGAAAATAAATTAATTCACACACATTTTTATCAACTATACTTTGTAATTTTAGTCATTCATGTTCTTCATCCAATAATATAGATCTTAGGGGGATGCATACGAATATCAACTAGATGTTTTGAGGATCTATGGGGAGTGAGATATATAGAGATAGATAAATACCAACTAGGGTTAATCAAAAACATTAATAGATATGGTTCAAGTCAAATATGATGTGATATGAGTAAATCATGATGTTGACTATTATAAGAGTTTTTATGAGCTAGTGATACTAGTAGGGGCAAGTGCATCAATCTTTAGGGAACATACACAAATCTAAAGGTATGTATATACTTACAAGTTTAGTGAAACTTTTATGTTAAATAGATCAGTGACACAACCTTCCCCATAAAATATAGTGATAGGTCCCCCACAACATCCACCACCATATAGAAAAAGGCAAAGTTCTTAGTAAGATACCCCTCAGAAGAGTCTTTCTAGAGATGATTACAATCAGAGTTAATTTTTTTTTATTATAGTTATGTATTTTGTATTTTTGTGATGTATATACATTATTTTTGTCATGTATATAGGTATGTAATTTTAAACAAATGATATAATGGACTTTGATATTATTTTGATATATATGATGCTACTTTCGATTCATTCTTATTGACTCATGATGTAGATTATATATTTGATATAAATGTTGATGATATTTTCTTGCCATGATTATGTTGTTTTTAATTGCCATGAGAATGATGTACTTGATGATGATTGCACATGTGATGGATTATGATGATTCTTTAACATTCGATCATGAGATAGAACGTTATGACTATCTGTATTTGCTCATTGGTATATGTGTATCATTATTAACATATATTTAGCCATGAAATTTAGTTGATTTATTTTTTATGATGGTAAATGTAATGATGTTTTTATTTGGGTTTGTTTATGATCACATTTAACCATGTCATAAGGGGGTGCTTTATATTTGATCAACATTGATATATGAGTCTCTTAAGTGTTTTATTTTTAATTTTTCATTGGATAATATGCATTATAATTATAAAATGGATAATGATAGCATTATTTTCCACTTGCATAAGGATGAGTTTAGATACAAATACTTAACAACTAAATATAAAGATATGAAAAATCAATAACTACATGTAAAGCATAATGAACTAAAAAAAGATATTCTAAAATCAATTTAGATGTAAATGTCAACAAATTATAATAAATATATAAATAATCAAGACTGAATTTTAAGACATAAGGTTCTAAAAAAAACATACAATGTAATAAAAAAACAATCAAGCTAACAAATCTAATAAAAACAAAAACACATAACTAAAAATAATAATAATAAAAAGTGTTACATGAATGGGATAATAAGATGTTACTCTTGTGGTCTACCACTGAGTCTAGGGAACACTAGGTAGTACAATGTGATAAACTAGATAAAGAGGGAAGAGAAAATGAAGGAATGGGTGGCCATGTTGTCTCTAGATACCCTATGCAACTAGACACTACCTACATAGTCCATTGTAGACTTCATACTTGCTATAGGAATAAAAATCTTGTAATCATAATGGTCCATAATATCACATTTATTTGAGGCATTTTTTTCAAATGGATCACATACCTTAAATCATTTCCCCTTTACCATTTTGGTCCCACATAGGTGGCTAATACCAAACCTAACATCCATATCTATTAATAAGAATTAATGGTATATACTTGACATAAAATCCCTTTGGGAAAGAAATACTTGCATAGATGAATTAGAGGGAAAAAAATTATGTTCAAGATCATTCGATGTATGAGTAGAACAAAATAAGTACTTATATATGCATACATGTCACACAAACCTCCACTACTAATTATATTTGTTCCACTTGGCTAGAAAAACTCTTTATTGTTATATACATCTAATTACATTTTTTAATGGGTAGTTTGGGCCAAGGTATTCATTTTTGTCACTTAGTAATGTGCTCAACACATATATCATAAATATTAAAAACCATGGGTTGTGATGAAAAACCTTTAACTCTTTTAGAACTCTAAAGCCTTTAAATTATAAAGGAATTCAATTTAATTCTAGTTCAGACTTACATTTAAAATTAAATTAATGCACATATACAAATTATCTAAATGATTTAAATCTAAAACATAAGTTTTGAACTAAAAATTAAAAATGGTAAATGTTGTCTTGTCCTAAATTAGTTTCTATGCTAGATATGGTCCTTGCTTTGATGGAGAAGAAAGTTACATTTATTCATAAGTGAACAAATGGTCCATCTTTTCTTCTTGCCACGTCCTTTTTTATAATAAACTTTATATTATTTGGATTTATGACTCATATTTTAATTTTTAGTTTTCTAAATTAAAATGCATTTGGTTATCTAAATTTTATTTGATTATTTATTCTATATGAGCATTTTTGATTTTATGAATTTTTATATGAATAGGATCACATTTTTTTCTAAAGTATAGGTACACACCTGCTAGACCAAATTTTCATAACTAAAAACAACTTGTCCTTGTAGGTTGCCTATTAAAGATCAAGACTCAAAACTACTAATGATATTTTTTATTGGACCAAATGTCAAAGCACTATTTTCCAAAACACAAACTACTAACATATTTATTTTGTAGGATCATCAATAAAAAAGAGTTAAATAAAACTAAAATACCAACCCTCTATTTTTTAGGATTTTTTTTGAAGACTTGGAAATTATTAAACCTATTTTATATATTTTTATATCATGTCTTAAATCAAGGCTAATTAACTTATTTGTTTTTTTCCATGAATATTAATCTAGCTTATTTTTTTGAATCATGTTTTTCCATTTGAGACTATGTCAGTGTGTGCTATCCCCTTGTACCTATATGGAAATCTATAGGGATTATAAACTATCAATAAACTCCAAATCTTTCTTGTCTAGGGGTAAAATAATGTTGAATCCATCCCCATGCTCTTATTTTAGTCTTAATAGGATTGTGACATGAATTTAATCACCATGCACAAGACCACAATTCATGATCTAGTGGAGTATAAATAATAGGGAAAATTATGTATATAATAAGTGGTTATTTATAGAAAACATCCCATGAAGTTGGGAGGTAACACTCCAACACATAATCATTAGGTAATAATCTACATATAATGATGCCCCATGTACCAAAAGGTGTTTGGGGGCTCCCTTATAGATCCTATTAAACATAACTCAATACCTCTCAGTTGTTATAATCATCTAGGGAAAGGAAAATAACATTCATGGAGATAACTCACTATGTATGGATGGTGAGAGAGGATTGCATGATGTCAATATAAACACCTCTCATCACTAGTTATTCAGTGGGCTAGGTGTTTAGTTGTAGTCTTGACTAAGTCAATAATTATAGTTTATGGCTTGCTTACTTTTTGTGTGTGTTACCAATACTATTATGGTTTATATGCCTTATATCCTACACAAACTAATCACCTGGACTTGAACCTAGGATATACAAAAACTAAACCCATCATCACCTTGTTTTATCCTAACTTAGTCAATACATTTTCATCTCGTATCACATCATATCATCTTCTCCCTTTAGTCAAATTAACATAATTCATATTATTACCTAAGGTTTCCTTTATAACTATCTCATCTTGTCATATCCATATATTTATCACTCATCATCCCCATATCTAAAATCTTGCCTTAGTTATCCCATATTACCTTGGTCAACACCTTACCACTTTTCTTACTCATATCTAACCTTGCCTAGTCTAACCCCATCACCAATCATCTAGTATTATTTCCCATTTGTAAAACCTTTCATCCCTCACCATATCTCATCATATTATAACCCTCTCTCTTATCATATTCTCTAAGCATATCGTCATCATCATCCCATCTTATCCTAGTCACCTTGAGCTTGTCTAAACATTAAAGTAAAAATCCCATGTGAGACCTAGTTATTATTTTTAACCTAGTATATCACCCTTGTCCATCAAACTCATACTTTTACATTTTTAAAACACATTTATATACCTTGTATATCTTGATCAATCTCATCTAAACCATCATCTGGAGCTTGTCCTTGTAAAAATTCTCCTTGATTATGGATACCCTCCGTTAGTCAACATTTGGTATAGAATCATCACCCTACTAGTTTGAACCTTAAAATTTTCATTATATTCTCACCCTAATAGTTTCTACCTAAAACTTGTCATCATTTATAGTGCCCATCATTTTACTAGTTTTGGCACCCATAATCTTCTTGCTAGTACCCATCATTCTTCCAATTTGAATCGAACACATGTCATCAACCAAATAAACATAATTTTGTCCAACATATTCAAAACTTAGGGATCCATACCCTAGTATCTTCTAAATTAATCATATTATCTCTAATAATATGGACCCCATTGACCAAGGTTATACCCTATCAAAAACTAATCAACATTCATGTCAGACCCATTAATCAACCTAAAGGAGAGTTTCATCTATCACTTACCTATCTCATACATCAATCCACATAATGTCCCTAGACCTAGACATTCCTTATACTACCCAAAAAAAGTGACAAGTCCACTTCAATTATAATATAAATATATAATATATCCAACACACCCTAATCTTCACTTTCATTTGCATCCCTTAGATATAAACCAACATCTCTAGTCCAACCTTAAATACATCAAAGTCCAAATTTAAGTCTAATACCATCACTACCCCATCAAAAAACATCATTTGTTATAAAATATTGTTCACACCCATACTTTTCAATCCATCATTCAATATCCCATAAATTCTAAAATTATCCCTTACTTTGGTTCACATTGGTAACATCCCATTTTCACACATCATAATTACCATCATAATCCCTTTTACATCTAAACCTAACCAAGTTTGAGTCATATATACAATCAAATAGTATCATACACTTAGTCCAATCTCATAACCTAAATCATCTAATCTAAATTTAATACATCATCCAAGTCTTGAGCTAGTCTAAATCATGTCAACTCAACCCCATCAAATGTCATTGATAATCTAGTCATGTATTTTTGGCTAGTCAAGCCTAACCCCGTCCCTTAGTCAAATTATATATCTTGTTCTAATTCATAATACAAAAAAAAATCAATTATAATCATTAAAATATTAGATGACTCATGTTCTAACCAAATTCGATCAAGGTCATCCACCTGATACTTATCATAAAACATCAAAATTATTGTATAACATCTCATATAACCAAGAAAAAATTAAAATCGGGTCGGGGGGTGTAGTCGGTTGGTCGGGTACTTCCATTGCAGCTCTGCCCATTAGTGTTCAAGTCCCCCACTAGCCCCGTGCTACCGGTATTAGTTGTGTCTAGCCAGTGGCGTTGGTCACATTAAAAAGTTTACTTGGCTTTCAATAAAGTGAAAAAAAAGTAAAAATTAAAATCAAACAAGTCATGGCCTCTCAAACATATTTGGATGTCATGTTTTATAAAACATCCCTTTGCCAATAAGGAAGCATTCTTTTTACGGCTCCTAGAAATGAATTTTTTCCTCCCAATAGACTTGGACTCCATAAAACCTAAATTATCTCATAGGTAAGATTATCCCATCAACATCAGTCTACTCCAAAACTCAAATCCAACCATCATAACCAAACCCATTGTCCATTAGTCATATTATTGGTTATTACATTACCCATCATACTAGTAAAGGGAACTCTATCCTAACAACTTGTCAAGTGTTAGTTCATCACCTAAAATGTGACACATACTCTAAACTTGCTAGATCATGGAGTTACTATACCTAACCAACTATCTAATTTTGAGTTAAAATCTTCCATGTCAGAACATAACATTAATACATGTAATATGTTTTTCTCCTTGTCTCCTATTAATCCATCTACCACCATTGAATCAACACAAACATAATCGTCTATTTCTACATCAAGCCTTCAAATATAACTAAACCTAAACCTTCATGGTATAAAGAAAAACAATATTTTATATATCATCAAACCTAGGGGAATTCCATTAATTGCTATTATAAGTTAAAAAATTATGTCCAATATTTAATTAACTATGGTGACATCAAAATTAGGAATAAAATAGATGATCATCATTTGAAACTTAAAAAGTTAGGATATGTCAAGATCCACTTCTTAACCATGATCAAACTCTTTCCATTTTAGACTAGGTCTCATACAACAAACCCATCTTATGCCAGCCATATACCTTTTGTCCATTATATAATATCCATCATTTATTAAACTCTATTCATTTTAAATCCTCCATAACTAAATGAAAATTGAAGAAAGTACTTACAAAAAATAATTTGATCTAAGAGGCCCTCCTAGTGACCATAATCAAAGTATCATATATCAATATCATAAAATCTTGAACATGGTCCACATTATCCTTTGATTCAACATCATCATCTACATTAGCATAATTTTTAACATAAAATTTTGAATCCATGATACATTCCACATTATATTATCATCCCTTACATAAGTCAAAGATCATACAAATACCTACCTCTTTGAAGTTGCCTATAATTTAAATATCAACTAACAAAAATACATCTATATTGATCAATTCTAGTGTGATGAAGACATAAAAGAGTTTTTAAATTCATTATCAACTATAAATTATCGAAATGAATTTTATCTAGGTTTGGATGGTGATCTATACAAAGCCTTAGGAATCCTTTCATGACTATTGAGGATGATTTATATGACATAATAATTACATCTCCTAAGATCCCCCATGAGGATAATTTTTCCCATTATCCACTTATTAACCTAAAAAATCCATCCCTTCCACCTTCACACATCATTGGTCATTCCCCCATCGAAAATCATTTAATCATAACACTCAATAGGAGAGAATAAAAAAAATCATCATTAAAATCTCCTCAACATAGAATATCATGTGCTAAATATATAAGGATCCACGACCATATTAAAATAATCAAGAATAATAATAAAGTCATCTTTGGTTTATCTATAATTTAAAATCAAGATAATTCAAAACATTAGCCCAGTCAAGAAGCCTTTCCCCCTAGTGAACACCTCCTTGAGGCACTAGGCAACCATCAAAAAAATAATAATCAAAGTCAAAAATAAAATTCCTATAGTGAGACATTATTTATGATACTAAAGGGTAGTCAAGGCCAAATCAAGTTAGTAATTCAAAAAGACTTCACAACACTAATCATTAAATAAATCAACATCATAAATAATATAAATATCGCTAATAATCTTTTAAGTATTTAGTTCAAAGAATAAATAATTCAAAAATCCTTAGACCTCTTAAAATATCTTATTATATGATATAAAAAATGAATAACATCTAACCTTCTCAATGATTTATATGACTATCAATACGAATTTCCCATGTCCTAACAGTTACACCTCTCATCATGATCATACCATACATCCAAGTTCTATACACCACCACCAAGCCCTAATTCCATTCATACCATTCATAACCTTCCTAAATAGAATTGTCTCATAGGAGATATGAAGATACCTAGTTAGGACATATGAAGGAATCCAAATCAAGAGTCAATGAAGATCATAAGGACATTAGTAGCACTAGTATTGATAACATGCTCCTAATTTCACATTTATTTAGAATAAGTGTTGGAAAAATATCAAGAAAATGTTTCAATCATTACATGTTGCACACCTTTAATAAATCAAGATGCCACAAAAAAAATAAAAAATAAAAAAAATTGAAAAAAGTCATTGGTATAATGTTGAAAACTAGTTTGATGGTGCCTTGGGAAAGTACCATGATGAAAACTAGTCTTTGGAATCATGTTTGTATAATATATTATTTACATGTACCAAAACACTTAGAGGCAAAAAAATCACTTCATACCTATAGTCATATCCTAAAATCCTACTTCAATGTCATCTATATCACATTTCAACCATTCATATCTATCTATATCCAACATATATATCATCTAATAAATCATTTATCAAATAATATGATATAATCATGTTGACAATAACCAACATCCAATATCTAATAATTTTTCCAAGTCCTCTATTATATCTCTAATCATCTAATATTTACATCAAATCATCACATCCAAAATTTGCATTATATTATTTATCTAACAATAAACATATCTAATAATTCATTATCATTATCCTATAGTATATCTTATTGTCTATCATCCTAAACTAAATTGGCATGATGTCTATTCAAAATATGTAGGCAGCATCAGCCATGTGGTATGTCTAAGGTTAACTTGGTTGAAATCACATCATCATATATCATCATACTCTCTCATATTTCACCATCATTCATTATCACATCTATCTTATCATAAAAATAAATGTTTTAATTTTATAATACCTCTCATATATCTTGTTAAAACATTCATCATCATCATCATCATCATCATCATCATCATCATCATCATCATCATTAGCATTAGCTCATTATTTTATCAAATTGATGAGATATAATGTCAATAATCACTAATCAATCGATTGATTGATCAATCCCTACCTACTCAATCACCTACTAATCTCTCTATTAATATCCCACACTTATCAACTAGGATTGACAAATCATGACATCCATATTTTCTTCCATTAGTCATACATTATTCATAATTGATCTTCCATCTTCTTAAGACATATTAGTAACTATCAATTATTTAGAATCTAAGACCTATAGCTCTCCAAGGCATGGTCCTTGCTTAGAATACATCACAAGCTCACAACACTCATCATAATTTATAAGTTTATAGTTTATTACCTCAATTTTAGCATGTCTAAGGTGGTAACATCATCATCAAAATTTTCTTACTCACACATGTTTTTGCTAAGGAAACCATTGATATCAATCAAGATCATTAATATCATACATAATTGATTGAAAACCTTGTAGTGAATTCAAAACTATCAATAACATCCAACATATCCTCTTCATCTATTTATCATATATTCTCTCATCCATTATCTCTTTCCATTTTTTGGAGAACTACATTGGGCTGAGGTATCATAAGACTATGTAGGTATCACTTGGTCACTTCAAATTTCTCAAGGATAGCTCAGACATACTAACCAATTATTACCCTTTGTCCCTTGGTCACTCACTCATATCATTTCTCACCCATTCTCTTCTCATCATCTATCAAATATCTAATTCATTAATTTAATCAATGTATAATTTATACCATAACTCTCTATGTCATGTATCCTTGCTTAGGATATGTCTAAATATTGAGACCTTTTTTTATCAATCATTTGATATTAACCATAGCTCTCCCTGGCATGTGTCCTTTACTGATCTATGTTTAAATCTTGTGTAATTTTATCATCATTTTGTTATAGATTATTATCACTTGATGACTATCTAAATATATTATACCTTCATTTCCACTCCCTCATATATATATTTTATTGGGGAATCATCTATTTGTATCTCATTTTTTACATCAATATCATTATTCATCCATTGTCTTCATAACATACAACTCCTTTTCTCTATTCATTCATCTTGACCCTCATTTTATATTTTGCGTGGCCATCTATCTCATCCATTTGCACATATCCAATAGAGGGGTCATCATCCATCCTACTTTACTAACATCCATGAATGTATTTCTTATTTGAAATACCATTAATTATTCAAGTCACAATTCCCTTTCAATGATAGCAGTAATGCATATTATTTTATAAAAGTTCACTACTTTAGCTTTTATGCTTAGTCATGCAATTAACAGTCAAGCCAAGTCAATTCTATGGTTGGTATAGATAAGTAAAAGCATAATAGGGTATGGCACACAAAATTTGACATACTACTACATTGACATTAGTTTCACACAAGGAACAAGCCTTGTACACTCACCTATAGCGTAACAATGCAGGGACTAGGCCCACATTGGGCTAGTTGAAACATGGCACAACATTAGGTTCTAAGGGACCTAGTCATTGACAGGATGGGTTTAGGTGACCTATCAATGGTAGGCTTTTCTAGGGAAACTCAATAGGCATGAACTTTTTGAAGGGCATAATAATGTGTGTAGCTTCACATCTACTAGACATAGTACTTAATGGCATAATCCATGGGGATGATGAGTAGGGATCATTTGAGTGCTTAATCGAGTCATGGGGATGGATTGGATTCAAGTGCACCTTTCTCAAGTTAGCACTATAGGTACAAGTATTATGGCCTTGTCACATGCTAGTTATAACACTTAGTCTATTTTATAGGTAGGCCAAAGTCACTAGATGGTACAAGGATGACATTAGTGACTAGGGATGAACAATAATACCATAATAAATTCAAAGTAAAGAAAATATAGCATTCTTCAATTAAACTAAGTCAGAAACATATCATAGTGCAAATTATAATAAATGAATCAACACTCCATTGATTTAATAACATACTTGATTGAATCATAGTTCAATGTATAAAGTCCAAGACCTAAAAATAAAGAAATTGCTCAGATTCAACCTTACTCATGCCCAACAGATCATAGGCATGCTTAGGATATACATTCAAGGTGCCTAACCTAGTTCATACAAGATATAAATAATTAATGGTGGCTCTTAATTTTATTAGATATTCACTATATCAATCATCTCTTCTCATTCTTCAAATATAATCAATTTTTTATAGGCAAATGGTTATCTCCTTACCAAGTTAGATGGGCATGTTCCAAGTGATGAGTTGTTATTAGGGTTTATTATTCTATTAGCTCTATTATGCTACCTAGGTTGGATGAGTGCACACCATATGTTATGTTGTCATTAGTGGGTCACTATCCCACTTAATCCAATATTTTGGCACTTGTGCTTTTTGATCCACCACATAAAAGTTCTTACAGGGATGTCCTTTGAAGGTTGATGCCACATAATTACCTTCTATCCAGTACAAGATCCTTAGCGATTCCTCTAGTTGGTCCTAAAAGGTTAAAAAAAGGAGTAATCACTCTATAGGATTAAATCATACTAAGATAGGTAAATTTGGCATGGTCCATGTAGTTAGTAGAAAAGGGGGCCCAATATTCCCCCATAAAAAATAGTAGTCCACCCTAGACTAGTATTTTAGCACCTTTAATGTGAAAAACATGGGCACACCCTACTATAAATCCACCTTGAAGTTATCAAAGCCATATATAGTAACCTTTATTACTTAAATGGCACCATCTACTTCAGTTGAGATAGCCTCAAGGGTGAGCATGTTCATGTTTTCTAGTTCTTTCCTGATGGCCTCAAGCCTTTCTCTCACTCACCTCAACCTGCCATCTAAGATATCTCCTTTCTCACTTAACTTCATTTAGAAGGCATAGAAGAGAGATTATAGGTCTTGATCTTGGGTTTTTAGTTGGTAACTCAAGGTGTTGATCTTCATTATCACTTAAATGTGCTCGGTTCTACTCACTAAGGAGTGTTGGAAAAATGCATCTTTCTCCTCCTTTTCCTCTTTAAGGTGTCCATTGATAACCACTACTTGGGTAGCAAAATTAAAAAATATGGCATTTACTTCTTCTACACCCTCTTCCAATTTGGTGAAGAGTTCTTCTACCACATCTAACTTTTTGTTCAATTCTTTCTTTATGGGATCAAAGGGGTCTTATGGCTCCTCAAACGTCAACCTCATCTTGTTAAGCATATTCTTGATAATCATGTAGACTTTGTTAACCTCTTTCAAACCTAAGGTATCTACACCATCTAGAAGGGATGGATCTACCTCTTCTATGTACTAGACTAGTTTTTTAAGTTTGAACTTTATTTCTTCAAGTTATTCCTCTACCTATTGTACTATCTTCTTTTAATTAATGGCATGAACATTTTTGATGATGTTATTATGTGCTATTAAGGAGGCCATCTTAATCAAGGCATTAGTTAATCACATAGGGTTCATGTCTCAAGGATTTATGAGTTGGTAGGCATTCCCTTCCTCTATCTTCTTGGCACTCTAAAGTGCTTTTATTGGAACCTCAAACTGAGGTTCATTCATGTAAAAATATAATTCCCAAGAAACCTAGGGGTACATCAAGGTTATGAAAGTCTTTGGTGGTATGTAATTCATCATATAGAAGTCTTCATATTCTTTAAACCTTTGTTAAACCCTTTCCTATTTCTTAGCTCATTCTCTTCTTTCTCATTTAACTCCTCTTCTTCTTCATTGGTACTAGCACTTGTGCTAGTTCCTTTTTCTTCTCCTTTTTTTTTCTTAGGGTTCTACATTAGAATTCCCCCTTGTCCACTTCTTATTTATCTTCAATGCTAGATCTATCATCATGTTCTTCTTGTAGGGGTTCTTTCATGGACTTTTCCCCTCAACCAATTCCTTTTATCATGGTTCTTTGGAATGAGCTTCCATTATGCTATCCTTCTTCTCTTCTTACCCCAATGGGGTCTCTATTTACTTCTCCATTTGTTTTCCAAGGGGTTAGTATCATCCTGTTTATCTCTAGGTGCCCCTTTGGAGCTATGGCATGCCTATTGTGTAGCTTCTTCTACTATTATGATAGAGTCACTAGGCAACTTCTCTGATACTATTTCCTCTCTCAATTTTGTGCTAGTGGTAAATTTTTATTTTCTCATTCCTTCATCATCCTGACCCTTTTAGCTTGGGAAACCTTTTTCTCTCTTTCATTTCTTTTGGATTTCTCTTCCTTGGCCTTCCTCTATACCTCTTCTTTCCTAGCCATTTAATTTTTGGCCTTCCTCTATATAGTTTGTACTTCACACTTCTTTTCTCTTACTTTTATCTCATTGGCCTCTAATCAGTTGATTTCAAGTTGGGACATGCCCTTAGTCCTCATATCCTTGTGCTTTCAGTGTAACCTTAGCACCATGTCAATATGTTCTTATTCTAGGCCCGTGTCCTTCCATTTGCACTTAAATTCTTATTCTGTTGGTGATGTTGAATATGTTACTTCCTTAAACTCTTCTCCTATTTCTCCTTCCTTCCTACCTTCTCCTTTATTTTGTTTCACCTTATATGACTTGCACTCCTCCTCTTTCCTTTGTTATTTAGCCTCAACCATGTCAATGACCTCTTTCAACATCTTAACATTTGTCATTTCTTCTTTTTTCTTCTCCATCTTTCATGCGCTCTACATTTTGGATTTAATAAAGCCAAGTTTCCTCCATCTTTGCCTTCACTTATCCAACTTAGTTTGAGTTGGTGGAGAAGGATTCCATTCACTTGATAGGGACTCTTCATCCTTAGGTATGATGTATGTTCCCCTTACACTCTCTTATTCATCTAACTCTTTTTCCTCCTCTTCCTTGGATAAGATTATCCTTTGCCCCCTAGGAGGAGCTTTCCCCTTCTTCTTTTTCCCTACATTAGGGGAATTATTTGACACAAATTGCATGTTCTTTTCTGCAGAAGTCAAAGGAGATACTTCTCTTTCTAAAGTGATCTTCAGACTTAGCCACTCCTATATTTCCTCTAAAGTCTCCCCTTTTTTTTTCTTTTGAGACTTTTTCTTTTTTGTTGGCACTAGTGTTCCCTCATCCCTAATATGGGCTGGGCATCTTCCCTCTAATTAGCACTCTACTTAGTGTTGGAATCCTTCTTTCATGGCTTCATCTCATAGCATAATCTATGGATGTAGTCTAAGATGGTGAATTCTTGGATGGGATTGATGTCTGGCTAATCTGATGTATCTTCTTTGTCTTTAATGGACTTCCCATTTGCATGAGGGAATTGGTGCCTCAACCTAAGCCTCTTCACATACATTTTTTTACTATAATGTCCATCTTTTGGGTATTAGGGATCTAGTGTAATGCATACTTGAAGTAACTTATTGAAAAGGCAAAGGAGAGATTCAACCATATTAACCTATTTCCATCCCATAGTGCCAAGCACACAATGAAATGATTCTATATTATGATAAAATATGCCATCCCAAACATACTCTGGGGGGAGCCCTTGAGGAATGTGCTACTCTAATATAAAATATTTTACATATTATCACACCAATGCATCATGCATGTCTTGTACTTGGGGCTAAAGGAGGTGGGTCAAGTGTAGTCTTTGTACTTTTGTGTTGAGGATTCATAATGTTTTAAGAAGACCCAAAGATTATGTTTGTTCTCATTTGGGATCTTAATTTCCTCCATGATAATTAATATGAGGATGGATCATCACCTGAAGGTGTTATTGCCACTATGGCATTCCAATTCATTTTTTATCAACTCCTCCATGATGAACTTTAAAATGTTAAATTATACTCCTTTTGCCATGTGATAGGTGATGTAGAGGTACACCTTTGATACATTGGTCTATTGACTACTTGGGCATAATTCAAAACTCATGAGGAATACCACCACCTTCATGTTAGGTTATTCACACTTATTGATGGGGAATGTGAAACCCCCTTGAAGTACTTAAGGATATTTTTAATGTGCTCCACCTATTCATCATCATCCATCATTTGATGGATGTCTTATTTAGCATCTGGGAGCCCAATTATCTTTTTGATCAACTATGTTAAAATCTTCATGCATCAACCTAAAAAATACATATGGTATTCATGGATACATGATAAAAAGAAATAGATAAGTTCTTCTAGGTTCTCTAAGTAGGGAAACTCATAGAGTTGAGTCACTTCAAAATATTTCAACTTATCTTGAATTGAGACATCAAATATGGCTTCATCTTGTGGCATCTTGAATCCTATGTCCACCATCTAATATTGTGTCAAGTCTTGTGAGTGACTCTATGTCTATTGGTTATATTCCATGATTTGGAAACTATGTGTAAATGAGCACCAAAATTCTCTCACATCAACCTTTGGGGGCAATTGCTTAAACTGGTATGACATTTTTGTTAGCAGTTCAATATTTACTTTTATGACACTAATTAATTTGATTGGTTGTGCATTATTTTTGGTGGCAATCATCTCTTCTACAATCTTCACCAACTTGGGTTCCTCTTATGCCTATGCATAGCTCACTACCTTTCAATTCTTCACCATCCTAAATCCACTTTTGTTGAACCTTGGTAAGTGTGGCTTGCTAAAGCATCGAATGGTGGTTGGTGCTTCTACATTCATGGGATATATGACTATACCTTTGGCTCTAAGCTTCACTAGCCATTAATGGTGTCTTAGGAAATAAATTCTCATTCCAACTCTATTTTATACACAAATTTCTCCCCCTAATCTTTTAAATTGGCATCACTATGAATGCAAACTTTCTCATTATGCATCCTTTACTCTTGGTGCTTTTAGGTCTTTGAGTTCTCACTTGGTGTAGGGTTTCTACCTTCATCTCTATGGTCTCTACTTAGTTTCACTCTAAATTAAATTATTTTAAAATTTGTAACCTAAGAAAGTTTGTCACTTGCTCTTTTATACTTATCTTGCTGAGCTACCATTATTAATGGAGGATTTATTGTATAGGTACCTCAATTTATTAGAAGATGAAAAAATACATGAAATACTCAATAATATTTCATCCTTAACAAATTAATTGTGTATCTTTATGTCACCACCACCACCACCAACTCATTGAATGTTCCTAAAAACTTTTTTGGTGAAGTGACATGTGGTTCAAATAGTCACTTCCCACTCATTTATAGGTGGATTACAACTATCTTAAATGATTTCCTTCTATGTGTGTATCCTTAGTATTACCTTCAAATTTCCTCTGGCCACCTAGGTGTATTGCCTCACATGCACATGATTTAGCCTCCTTGATTCCACTTTTTCTTCAAGTTGTACTCCTATTTCAAGTATACTTCTCTACCTTGGTCAATTTTTTGTGCATCATCATACCTTGCCCTATCCTACCCCATAAAAGTCCCTTACATTGGCCCTCTAATGCTTCATTTCTATTTTGATTCTCATTCACACTATTATATGGTGCATCTTCACTTTTGGGCTTATGCTCAACCATGTTGAGCATCTTCACTTACCTATTAGGTCTTTGATATAGGATAAATTGATGTACCTTCTTACAACTTTGGTGCAAAGGTAATACCATAATAATTTGTTTTTATGCCTTCAAGTACCCTATATTTTTCATCTTTGTGCATATAGATCTTGTAAATTTTCTTCTTACATCTGGTGAACTTTATTCTCTCACCACTTAGATGTTTAGCCTCATGCACCTAGAGGGTGCAAGTTTTCAACTCACCTAATTGGAATTATACATGAAGTGAAAGAAAATAAGTCCTTGTGGTTGATACATGTTACTTACTAACTCTATACCATATACATGGAATAAATAAAAAGGAAAAGAATGGTTTGGCTTGTGCAAAACTATAATCTGGTTAGCTCAATCTCAAACTGACTAGTGACTAAGAAGTTAGAGTTTTCATAGTGCAAGCATGATCGTATGACCTATATGGATTTAGTTGGTTGCCATTGAAATTCATAGAGAGCATTTCACTAGATAATGTGTGTAACTTTCATGAGCCTATTTCTAATATGTGGTGGATGATGTAGGGGCCCATCTACCATATTTTCTATTTTCTTGGGTGCTTAAAGTTTTTAGAATAATAGAGAATCACTAGTACTCCTTTAGTCAACTCCTTATGATTTATATGCTTATCATACTAGTGCTTCTGGCATGTCTTCTTGATATAATAACTCCATCTTGTTTGGGTATGCTTCTCATCGAAGCACTCCAAGTCTTCCAACCTTATACTTAAAGATTATTTGTCATCTAAGTGACCAATCTATGTAATTTGTAAAGAAGGAACCATAAATTTCATGGGTAGAACTATTTTAGTGCCAAACACCAGTTGAAATGGTGTAGTTTTATTTAGGCACTTTTATGTAATGTGGTACACCCATAGTACTGTTGAGACACAATCATCCCAATCCTTGAAACCAAAATCACATATCTTTATTGGCCACATTCATATAATCTTGTTAAATGATTTAGATATGTATTTGGCCTATAGATGATAGGGGTGATCTTGTGTTGTGACACCATGTACTTATTCAAAATGATGTGCACCATCTCATTGATAAAATGAGTGCCTCTATTTCTAGTTAGACTTAATGGGCAGCCATACTGACTTATGATGTTCTCCTATATGAAGCACATGGATGTTGCAACTGTGTAATAGTTTTTTCGCACAACTTAAACCCATTTGGTGAAATAGTTAGTGGCTATTAAAATATATCTTACACATGTACACTATGCTATGGGAGTTATTAGCCTGACAATGTTAATGGCCCATTTTTGGAATAGTTCCTAGGAAATCATGGAGATGAGAGGCATCTCATCTTGGTGGCTGGGATTACTAGTGTAATAACATATGTCACATGCCTTGGTGTACTCATTTACATCTTAGAATAGACTTGGCCATCATAATCTTGACTACAATACCTTACATGCCATTGCATCTTTAGCATAATGACCTCCTGTGATCCCTTCATGTGCTTCCTATAAGATAGAGTCCCTTTCATGTTCCATAACACATTGACATAGGAATTCATCTCTAGTCAATTTGTACATCTCCCCCTCAATGAGATGGAAAGGGATGGCATGAATTGCAAGTTTCTTCTTCTCCTTAGTTATCAAGGTCTAGGACATAAACCTAAATGTTAGAAAAGTGGCAATCTATATTATTTAGGGATGTGTTGGACTCTAAATAGATTTTAATCTAGCATGTTATCCTCAATTGGTGTTGCTGAATCACCAAAATTAATGTGTTGTAGATGGTCTAGCCCTAAGTTCTGCTTCCCAAGTTTAACAATAATGGGGAACTAGAATTTTTGGAATAGAACAAACCATCTACATATGTGCCCATGTAAAATAAGCTTGTTCATGAGGTAATTGGGTGCCTCATGATCAATGAAAAATATGAATGTGGTTTCAATAGGTATTTCCTAAATTTTTATAAGTCATAGACCATTACCAACACCTCATGCTTAGTGGTGGTGTAATTTTGATATGCCTACATCAATTTCCTACTTGTAAATGAGATGGGGTGGTTCATATTTACCTCACTTAGTTTAACTAATATGACAGCAATTGCAGAGCCTAAAGCATTGACATGGATGTGAAATAGAGTAGTCTAGTCTAGAAATTATATAATTAGTTTTTTATATAACTTTAGCTTTAATGTTTCAAAATCCTCCCCTTATACCTCACTCTAATAGAATGGGCCATATTTGCACAAGATCTAGTTTAGAGGTGATATGAGATTTTCATAACTCCATATAAACTTCTTGTACAATCCATGATGGTGTAGAAATGTGTAGATGTCTTTCTATGTTGGAGTCTGAAGTCGAATTATGATGGCTATCTTCATAGGATCAATAAGTAAACCATCCCTACAGATGATGTCCCTAAGCGATGATCTAAAGGGGGTTGTAAATATGCACTTATTAAGGTTTAATGATATATTGAGGTACTTGTACCTTTAAAACATGAGGTTTATATTGTCATAGTGGTCTTTTATAAGACCATACATAGTTTAGTCATTGACATAAACATGGAGGAACTTATGGATGAAGTCGTTGAAAGTAGTGATCACTACCCTAGAGAATATAACTAGTGCATTCTTGAGTGCAAAGGGAATCACATTTTAAGTGAAATAACCCCATTCAGTTGTAAAGGTTATTTTAGGCTTCTCCTCTTCCTAAATTTGTACCTAATGGTAGCTTAAAAAACCATCTGTAAAAGTAAATATTTCTTAGTTTGTGACTCCAACTAGGACCTCTTCAATGAATGGGATCAAGAATGGGTTAATGATGCAAGTGGTGTTCAAAATCCTATAATTATTGTAAATCCATATGCACCCATCCTTCTTGATGTTGATGACCATTGGGCTTACCTAATTAGATTTTTGTATGGGGTAGATGATGCCAATAACCAACATTCAATCAATCTCCATTTTTACCTTGGCATGGAGATTAAGATTCATTTGATATAGGCACTTCTTGACTAACCTTGTACCATCCACCAGCTTGATGATCATTTTTCAAAGGCAAGGGTGGGTGCCCTTCATGTCTTGGTAGCTACATGATAACAAGTCTTGAAATTCTCTTAAGAGGTCTATGATCCATTCCATCTCAGCTTCAGACCAATAAGTGCCTATAGTGGCAATCTTTGGTTCACCTTCTACACTAATGTCTACTTTAGTGGTCTTGAATGGCACATGGTAGGTTTCATTCCTCTCCTAATGAGAGTCTTCAAATTACCTTATCCCCTTAGTCATTTCAATTTGAAGATGCATCAAATATTCTTCTTCTCAGACACTATCATCCATAAGGTTCATAAGTTTTTGTCTACCTATTAGAGCCTTCTAATTGTATTCTTTCTAGGTCTCATCATCTTTCTCACTAGAGTCACTATTGAGCACCTACTCTTCAAAAAAATTCATGAGTGTTAGTCCTTTCTCCCTAAACATTTCCTTAAGGTGATCTTATAAGATGGTAGTGTCCTCAAACACTACCCTATAGATGAATTTCAATAGTTCCAATATCTCTAAGTTTTACAAAAAAAAAGGAGGTGTGTACAAACCTATCCTTGAGTATCTCCTAGTTCCCTATCTCACATCATGTCTCATTTACAATGTACTATTCTTGTGTCCATGTTATTAAAGTCATATAGAAGGTGTACACCCACAAGCCTCTTAACACATTCTTACCATAGATAGTCCAATTTTTATCACATAAATGTACATGCATGATTGGGTTGGAATCTAAAAGAATGAGTAGGAGATACATAGGATCCATAAGATCAATCTAGGAGAAACAACCCACAACAAATAACCTACAAATAATACCAAAGAATAAAATAAGTTTCTCACACCTAAAAAATAGGTGATAATCCACAAAATTATCTGTATTCTCTCATTAATCTTATTTTCTCATAGATTGTAAAGCATATATAATACAAATAGTTTGTTTCATGAGAACAAATTATTTGTTTGTGATTACAAAATAAAGAAAACAAACTATTTGTTTTCACATACTACAAACAAATATATTGTTGAGAGATTCTCAACAATAAAATAAATTAACCTAGGTAAATAAAATTAACCCTAGGTAATAAATAACTTACCCTATTAACCCTAGGTAATCTCAAATATTCATTATTCTAACACCCTCCCTTAAGCGAAACATAGGGAGAATGTCAAACAAAGATGGGTCCTGGCTACTAGGCCTAATAAGGTACCCATGTAAAAATAAATAAAAATATATGAAAAATAAAGGAAGGAAGGACTTCATGGGAAATCCACCCAAGGACAAATTCCTTCACCCTAAGCATCGCTCACAACTAAAGATAATGAGGAGAAGCCAAAGGTTTAGTGAAGATGTCTAAAATCTGCTCAACTGTAGGCACAAATTGCAAAGAAAGAACTCCATCCTAAATAAGATGTCGAATGAAGTGAATGTGAATCTCAATGTGTTTTATCTACTAATGCTTAATAGGATTGCATGAAATAGCAATCACACTTTTGTTATCACACCAAAGAGTAGTAGGACCCTGCTGTTTGAAGTCAAACTCTCCAAGCAACTGTCGAAGCCAAAGTGTCTCCTGACTAGCTTTGACAACACCTCGATACTCAACCTTAGTAGAGGACAATGCAATAATAATCTACTTTTTCCATTCCTAAGCAACTAGACCCAAACCAAGTGTGAAAGCAAATCCATAAGTGGACCTGCGAGTGTCAACATCACTAGCCCAATCAGAGTCAGTGTATCCTACAAGCTGTGTAGAACTTTGTGGTGTGTAATATATACCAAAGTGAGTGGTGCCCTAAATGTAGCAAAAAATATTTTTGGATACTTTCCAATGACTCTCATGAGGCTCATGTGATAATTAAGAGACAAGGTTCACAACAAATGTGATGTCAGGACAGGTATGAGTCAAGTATAAAAGACTACTGACAAGTTGCCTATACAAAGTTGGATCAACAAGAGGAGTCATACAAGTGGTAGACAACATAATACCTGACTAATATGAAGTGGGGGTAGGATTACAATCACCCATGCCAAATTGATGAAGAAGATCTATTGCATACTTCTGTTATCTAATAGAGATGCCCTTAGAAGACTAAAAAACTTGAAGACCAAGAAATTAATGTAGAAGTCCCAGATCTATCATATAAAACCTATCTACCAACTTGTCCTTGATGTCATGTATCAAATAATCTAAAATTATCGTGAGGATGAGATCATCAACATATAAAACCAAAATGACAAGCTCTTCACTTCGCTTCAGGATGTATACATTATGATCTAACTCATAATGAATAAAACCAAAACTCAAAAGAAAACTATCCATCTTCTCATACCAAGCTCTAGGAGCTTGTTTGAGGCAATAAATAGAATGATGGAGTCTAAAAACTAATTATGAGTCCTACACAAATCTTGGAGGCTACTCCATATAGATCTCTTCATGGAGATCACCATGCAAGAAAGCACTCTTCACATCCATCTAAAAAACTGACCAAGAATGTGAAGCAACAAGAGAGAGTACAAGCCGAATAGAATCCATCTTAGCTATAGGGGAAAAGGTCTTAGAGTAATCAACTCCTTCAACCTATGAAAAACCCTTAGATACTAATCTAGCTTTGTACTTATCTACTGATCCATTTGTAGCATATTTGGTCTTATAGACCCATTTACATTTTACAATTTTTCTTCCCTTAGGAAGAGGGTCAAGATCCCAAGTATCATTCTTCATCAATGAATAATACTCATCATACATTACAACATCCCACTCAGGTATAACAATGGCCTCAGAAAACAACACTAGATCATCTGTACAAGCTTATCCCAAAAGAGCAACACTAGATGTCTATGAGCAAGTGTGATGAGAATCAGATGGATCACTAATAAAAGAACTAGTTTCTTGTAGAGTGCTCTTTACCCACTTGGGCAAAGGTGGTGAAGAAGATGGTTGTGGTGGCTAAACAAGTGCAACATCATCATCATCAACAATAGAAATCAAATCCTCACTATCCTTGGTAGAAGGAGGGGAAGAAGAAAAACTAAATGTACACTCCTGTGGAGTGGGTAGCTCATCAACCTAAACATCCCATCAAAACAACACATCATGTGTGATAGGATCAAAAAGATGGTAGGATTTTACATCTTCACAATAGCCAACAAAAATGAGTGATTGGATTTTCTTCTCTAATTCTTTACTTTTGTCATTAGGAACAAATGCCCACGCTTGACTCCCAAAGATGCACAAATATGAAATATCAGGCTTGATCCCAGACCAAGCTTCTTTAGGTGTCATATTTTACACAGTTTTGTGAGGCATACGATTTTGAATGTAGTTTTCACAATTTATAGCTTCAATTGTGGACCCAAATTTTTAGAGTGAATCATAAAATTAACGATCTCTTTCAATGTTTGATTCTTCCTCTCTACTACACCATTTTATTGAGGAGTGTGTGGTACAGTGAACTGGTGTTATATCCCATGATTAATACAAAAATCATAGAAAGCATTACTATCATATTCCCCCCATTGTCAGTGTGTATCATCTTAAGAGGAAGAGATGATTGTTTTTCAATAAAGGCTTTGAAAGCCTTAAAAGTCTCAAAAACTTCACTTTTAAACTTGAGAAAATATACCCAAGTTTTACGAGTGAAATCATCAATGAATGTGAGTGCATATTTAGCCCATAAAAAAGAACAAGTTGGAAAAGTCATCAAATCACTATGAACCAACCCTAAGGGTGCATTTGCATGTGTGGCCTTACCAAATTGAAATGGATCCTAGTGATGTTTACCAACTAGACAACCAGGACACACCGCATCAATACATGAGACCTTAGGAAGGCCTTTTACAAGATGTTTTATACTCATTTGTTACATATATCCACAACTCAAATGCCCTAATCTCTCATGCCAAATTTTTTTAAGACTATTTCCATGTACTATAAGTGAAGAACCACAAGACATAAAAGACTCAAACTTATCAAAAGTATAGAGTCTTGCAGTATGGTCTGATGTACCTATAGAAAATATCTCACTAGGATCATTACATTCTCTTATTACAACATCATGTGAAGTAAACTCCATAGTTTTACCAATACCAAAATTACATATTTGATATACAGAGAGAAGATTAGAAGAGATTTTGGGTATAAGCAATACATTGTTAAAACATCCATCCTATTTCTCAATAGTACCAGATCCCAAAACTTCAATCTATGAGGAGTTACCCATAACAATATGTGATGTATTGAAATCTATAAGAGAAGACAATATATCCTTAGAATGTGTGAGATGGTGAGAAGCACCTGAGTCAAAAATCCACTGATCATGACAAGAAGATATAGCCCTCGCTGAAAGTGCTTTCCCTTTTCCTATAGTAGAAGTAGAAGGAGATGGAGACAAAATGGAAATTTTGTGTTGTCTGACCACTACCTATAATGCTTCCATTTTATTAAAACATCTACTTTCATCATGATTGGGACCACCACAAAAATTACATGGACCAAATGTTTTATTCTTTTGCTTAAAGGACTTTTTGGTCTTAGTTAATTTAGAATGATGAGGTGTTTGGGTGGTGGACTCTAGAGGGTTATTTGAAGGTGCTTGATTTTGTTTAGAATTAGGTGAAGGTTTTCCTTTAGAAGAGTTAGCAACTAGAGCATGATTAGGACCATGTAGAGCATCTAAGGCCATTAATTTTATTTACTCCCTAGTCAATCTTTCACAAAAAACATTAAAGGAAGGCCATTTGAATTCATCACCTAATGTATCCATCATAGTATAAAAAGTAGAGGAAAAAACACTATATGGTCCTTTCAACTTTGAAAAAATCATGAAAATGCACTCCTAATCACTTTTATCCTTGTCACCAGCTTTCAATTGTGACCTTATAAATTTGAATGTGGCCAAGAATTCATCTATTGAAGGGAAATCTGATGGAGAGAGAGTACTCAATTCTGCATCTAATTTCAAAATTTTAAACTCATTAACTTTGCCAAATAGGCTTTTAAATTTTTCCCATACCTCTTTTGGCATTATAGCATCTACAATGTGAAATTGAAGATTATCTAAGATGTTGAGGCAAATCAATCCAAGAACCTCATCCTGCTTACAACTATATGCATATTTGTCTTTTTCAGTGGTGAATGTTACAGGTGTTGTTTCAGAAAAAATTCTCCATAAGCCCTTTGATTGAAGGAGTTGTTGCATTTTTGGCTTCCAAACATGGTAATTTGTGGAGTTTAGGGGTTTAAACAATCGAGATTCCATTCTCAAAGAAGATGATGACATTGACAAGAACAACCTAGACATTCATTTTTTCTCAAAACACCCCTCCCGTGACACTTTAATGTCTCCCGACGAAAAAAAAAAAAAATAGCCTTAGCTTATACAAAAGTAAAAAAAAATGGCTTTATGAAAAAAAATGTAGAGGGATTTGACCCCAAGACTTCCTCCCTCCAAATACCTCTAACCACTTTAGCAAAGTAAAATTTGTACTTTTAAAGCTAGAGACTTGCATTTAAACCACTAAAAATTAAGAAATTAATAAAAAATAAAAAATGACTCATACATGTGAGATAAATGCTTAATAATATTTGGCTTTATTATAAATAATCTCTTATTCCAGCAAGGCATGGTGATCATGGAAATTTTTGAGGAATTTTGTAAACATTGGCCAAGGAAAAACACCTCCAAGCAAATTCAGAATTGGCTCCATAGGATCTGCCCAAAGGAATATACAGCCTGATCCAAATCCATACTTATCAAATGAAAATGAAAGCCTAGGAAGTCTGATAACACATAAAATTATCATATTTTGATTTTATACAGTATAAAGCTTTCAAAATGGAGAAAACCGTACGACTGTGCTGTAGACCCAAAACAAATTTTTTAATTCTTGTTGTAACCTTCGAAAACACTATACGCCCTAGTCAAAATCCATACTAATTTATATTTAATGAAAGCTATCACAATCAGATTTCATGAATAGGTCTCATATTTTAAAAAATTCTACCATATGATCTACCACATTAGAAAACCGTACAGGCACTGCAGTCTGTCAAAAGGAACCAGTCAGTCAATTTTTGAATGAAAGAGCTGTACAACGAGCATGGAATGAAAAAATTTAAGTTGAAATGGATTTTTTGATTGATTTTGTATGCCCCATGAATGAAAATTCTGGTTTTGGAAATTTGTACGATCATAAATGAGTATAAAGTACAAAAATTTCCAAAAAAACTTGTAAACAAGAACCAAAATGTGAGAGAATAACAAATATCTGTATCACATCAATAAATTAATGTTTTTGACTGTGTTAATAGATGAAAAATTATGAAAACATTTTAAGGAAGAGGATCTTCAACTAGAACTCCAAGCTCTGATACCATGAAAGAATGAGTAGGAGATACATATGATCCACATGATCAATCTAGGAGAAAGAACCCACAACAAATAACATGCAAATAATACCAAATAATAAAATAAATTTCTCACACCTAAAAAATAGGTGATAATCCACAAAATTATCTATATTTTCTCATTAATCTCTCGTTATTTTCTCATAGATTGTAAAGTATATATAATACAAATAGTTTGTTTCATGACAACAAACTATTTTTTTGTGATTACAAAATAGAGAAAACAAACTATTTGTTTTCAAATAATACGAACAAATATATTATTGAGAGATTCTCAACAATAAAATAAATTAACCTAGGTAAATAATATTAACCCTAGGTAATAAATAACTTACCCTATTAACCTTAGGTAAGCTTAAATATTCATTATTCCAACAGAATCACTAGAGTAAGTAGGTATGTCCAAGTTCTCATTACTCTTTCCAAACCTAGTGCATATTTATATATTCACATCTCACCATGTTGTCAAGCTAGGTCTTTATACTATCCACCACTAAGTAGTAGTGATTTTTAGGGTATGCACTAGTGCACCCATTTTATCTATTTCTTTGGGGATGCAAGTTTTGATATCATGAACATATTTCTCTATAGGTTGGCTCCCTTCATACTTTGGGAGTGTTGTAAGATTCCCTTTACTTAATTGGAAAACCCTTTTCTCTACCCTTCTGGTATGGGGAACCTATTTCTTCTTAGGACACTCAATTCTAACTAGTCCCATCCTAGTTGGCCTTGGATCAACTACATGCACTAGGTGGCACCTTTAGCTAGTGACCTTATAAGCCACTTCTAATCATCATTCATAGGCTACATCAATTATATCAAATGTTGATTATCCATCCTCCCATTAAAGCACACCTTGGTCACTATGGTTGATCTTCTTGGCACTTGGTACCTTGTGCCATGATGCTGTAAAAATGGTTGATCTCATCCTCAAAATTAATTATTTCCACATATGGGGACCATTGATCACTTGATATAAGGGTCACCACTTTATCTTTGTATTTTTCAAAAGTCATGTATCGCTTCTTAAAATGCATATCTAAATTATTATCATAGCACCATGGCCTACCCAAGAGCACTGGATAGCTGTCCTACTTTCAAAACTTATGACCTCAAAGTTAACTCAAAACTCATTGCCCATGATATCTACAATGACACCCTTCAAGATCTTGATAGGTTTTGCTCAAGTTATGTTAGATATGAACAACATGTGAGGTGAGGGTTTCAAGGGTGGCCATCCCATCTTCTCCCAAGAGGTTTTGGTTAGAATATTAACCTTGACACTCATTTCTACAAGTACTTAAAAATTTGACCATCCATTGATGGTGGCATATATCAATAACTCTTGGCCATACTCTACATTCTAAGTATGCCTTAATTTATGCACTTGTTTTAAATATAGTGAAGTAACTTCAATCATTTGAGTCATAGCCTCTTCTTTTATTTTATTCCCTACATGCTTCAATAATAAATCTTTCAGCAAGGGAACATCCCTTTAGTTTATGAGAGGCATAAGATCTCAATCAACTCCTATACATTAGCCTCCTAGTTTTTTTGTCTTTTATGGGAAGTGGTGGCCTATGCCTTTAGATCTTTGGCTAGATGGAGTTCACCCTATAAATATTGTATCATGCTCATGGATTATTTTAGGACATCTTTCTATCACATAGGGTTAGAATACGGTGTAACTTTTGGCTTAGGTCATACTATGGACTTAATGTGACTTGATTCATCATACTCCAAGTATAGTTATTGGGTCAATGTAGTGGTCATCTAAGTGGTGAACCCAATCCTAGTTATGGCATGTACTTTAGGTGGCTCCTTGTGAGTCTACTTTGGCTTGAGAGCCAACCTTTCTTCTTTGGATTTATGCCTAACCATTTTGGCACCCTTGTTTATACTAGGCCAACTTTGAGTTAGATTTTTATAGATGTTTGTTTATATGTGGTCCTTGATAATACCCACATGTTGGTTGCATGGGATAGTCATGATGATAATGCTCAATTGGCCCACACTTGTAGCATGATCATGGTGGGAATATTCCTCGACCATATCCTCCTCCTCATCCATGCATGCCTTGTTAGTTCCCATAACCCATATTGTGCTAGTCATAGATTTCATTTCCTTGACCCACTTGACCACTGGTTGATGTTGTTACTATTGTGTACCTCTTTCCATGTTTTGGTGCATCTCATCAATGGCTTGATAATTTGTTATTGAATGCATATAGGTATTAAACATTTTGTAGTAAATGGTAGTGTTTACTTAACTAGTGTGTTGTAATAGAGGATAGTTCTGAGAGTCATGTGGCCCATGACAAACTTCATAATTAGGAAGTAGCGTGTGAACATTTATTTGTGGACAATTATTCTTTTTATTCCCCTTCATCTCATAGTCAATATACCATAATGTGATATCAGTGTCATGTGTTGCAACAGGATTTAGCTTGTATATTTATGAGGCCATTGATGTGATATACACCTCTATGAATGAGCTGATCTTAGTATCATTGATGCCTATTACCTCAGCCTATATCACAGATTCAATCACTTTTTAGGGGTTTGTGAAGGTCTTCATGGATAATACTACTTTGAAGGGTACTAGAAAGCTTCCAAAAAACCATTAGGCATGTTAGGAGGGATGAAAGCCATATAAAAGATTAGGGAGTAGAGTTTTAAACCATGCATCATATAGGCACACACTCTTAGATAACCCTTGGCTGATTTATTTGAGTGTCATAATGCTTTGTTGCTCAAACTTAGGGATATCAAACTCTTTTAGGAAGGCTTCATTTATCATATCATAGTCAACCATAGCCTAATTCAAATCAAATATTTGATATCAAGTACAAGCAAATTCTAGTAAAGTTGTCATAAACTGAGTCACCTTATATTCAAACTGAGTAATGTCTCTAGCATGCCATTGTAGCTCACACTTAAGCACATGATTTACATCATTCTCTATGCTATGATACTTAGGCAAGTGCATTTCCATCTTATATTAGATCTACTAAAGGGGTGGTTACAGGTTCTAAGGCACTTGTCCCCATTGCATCTTTGTTATAAGTAGCCCTCTAGTACCTCCAATTATAGGGTAGAGCATTGATCCTATTGTTGTCAGTGACATTAAAAATTTTAGTATAATAACACTCACTTGTGGCACTGCGCCACTTCTTACAAGTTATTTCTTAGTTAACATATCTAACATCCTCTAAATAGTAATATTTACACCTATGTTCAAAGTTCCTAGGTTGGTGTTTTCTAGATTCATCATGTCTTCACTCAATTCCTCATAAGGAATCACTTTTCTCAATCACAAACTCTTGATCCAAATTTTGAATTCTATCAAATTCAACATTGATAATAGGGGTAGTTATCATTCTTCTATATTTTGATGGAGAATATAGTTCATGAGCTTGTGACTTGGGTTCAAAGGGGGTAGGTTATTCTAGCACATCCTTAGTTTTCACATCTTATAGGAACTCACTGCATCCTACACCCAACTATTGAGTTTGGTCTCTTACTTCTTCCTCCCTCTCTTTTCACTAATACATTTCAAGGGATCTTTCTCCATACCATTCCCACTCATTATGGGTCCTCTCAGCACTTCTAGGTTTTAGATCCTCCCTTAGTCTACACCTTCACTTATTATAGTTCAACCTCTAGAGCTCTTGGGTGTTAGGTTTCTCATCCTCTCCCATCGTGCCTCACCTAAAATTCCCATTCTCACTTTCTATGCTTGTTCATATGTCCAAGGATCTTAGCCTTCCATTCTTACAGTTTCTATACCATAATCCACTAGAAGCTTTTTTAGTTTAGTGTTGAGTCCTCTTATGAATGCACCCCTTAGTTCAAAAAAAAACTCATATTCTACTTCTTTAGGGGATGAGAAGGTTAACACTATGAACTCCAACATGTATATGTTTAATGTACCAATCGACCACTTATTTATAGTGTACATCCAAACTTCATATAGGCTCTCAATCATCTCTATACAATCTATTGTCCACTTGATGCATTGGTTGTAGCTTTGACTTCTATAGGTAGTATAGGTAACTAACCATTGGTACACATGCTCAAGTAGCTCACAAAAGAACACCTCATACAGAGTATCATACAGGTTGGCTTACACCCATTTTCTTAGCTCTTGCCCTTTAAATGTAGGATGCTTTTACATGAAACTATATTTCACTTTCTCTAGCCAGTGCTCAATTTTCTTGAGGGATAGTTGCAGCATCATTCTATTTCACCTTTATATCAATGAAATTCAACATGAGTCTTAGCAATGAAACCAAAATATTATAGAAAATTTTATTAGTTTAGCTTTTGTGCTTAGTCATGCACTTAACAGTCAACCCAAGTTAGTTCTATGATTGGTATATCTAAACATGAGCACAATAGGGTTTGATGCACAACATTTGACATGTTATTGCACTACCATCAGTTTCACATAAGGTAAAAGCCTTGTATGCTCTTTTGAAACATAACAATGAAGGGACTAGCCCACATTAGGTTAGTTGAAACATGACACAACTTTGGGTTCTAAGGGACCTAGTCAGTGACAAGTTAGGTTAAATTAACCTAATGGTGCTAGGATATTCTATGGAATCTCAATAGGCGTGATCCATCTCAAGGTCACAATCCTATGTGGAGGTTATAATATACTAGACATAGTCTTTAATGGTGTAAGCAGTGGGGATGGTGAGTAGGGATCATTTAAGTACTTAGTTGAGTCATGGGGATGGATTGGATTCAAGTGCACCTTCTTCAAGTTACCACTCTAGGCATAGGTATTAAGGCCTTGATGCATGCTATTTCCAACACTTAATCTATTTTATATGTAGGTTAAATTCACTAGATAGCACAAGGATGCCATTTTTGACTAGGGATGAACCTTAATTCAATAATACATTCAAAGTAAAGAAACTATAACATTTCTAAAATAAAATTAAGTCAAAAAAATATCACAACGCAAACTATAATGCATGAATCGACACTATTTCTTTAATAACATACTTTATCAAATCATATTTCAACATATAAAGTCTAAGACCTAAAAATAGAGAAAGTGCTCATATTTAGCCTTACTCATGCCCAACAGCTCATAGGCAAGCTTGGGATATACATTCAATGTGACTAACCTATTTCATACAAGATATAAATACTCAATGGTGGCTCTTAATTTTAGTAGATCTTCACTATATCAATAACATTTTCCCATTATTTAGATATAAGGCTTATTTTATATGAAAATGGGCATCTCCTTGCCAGGTCATATGGGTGCATGCCAAGTGATGAACTATCATTGGGGGTTATTATTCCACTAGTTACACTATGCTACCTAGGTTGCATGAGCACACAACACATGAAAAGCTATCACTAGGAGATCATTATCACACCTACTCCACTATTCTAACACCTATGCTTCTTGATCTGTCATGTACAAGTTCCTATAGGGATATCCTTTGAAGGTCAGTGCCATGCAACTAATTGCTAACTGGTGTAGGATCCTTGGGGATTCATCCAACTAGAACTAAAAGGTATAAAAATGTAGTAATCACTCCATAAGATTACATCACATTGAGATAGGTCAAGTTGGCACAGTCAATGTAGTTGGTGGAAAATGGGGCCCAAATTATACATTTAAATGTGATCTCTTCCTTTTTCACTAATATCATCTAATATCATATAAATTTTCGTAATTAGTATTACTAATCATCCTAATCATTGGTCTAACACACCATTCATCCTTCATGACATATACTAACATTACCCTTTCCCATATCAATAAATCATGTCATTATTCTTCCATTATCATGTTTAATCCCACTTATCCAATATTTTTCAATTTTAAATTCATTTCTACCTAACTCATACCTACCAAAACTTTCTCATACTAAACACTTTTATAATCATCCCTTAATTTGATTAGTATTTATAATGGAATATAAAGGCTTCTACACTCTAAAATCCTCCACCACTTTCCAAATTTATAGAGAATTTCTCTTTAGAGTATTCTAAGTAATTTTTAATTCTTAAAAATTAATTCTTCTCATTTATTTAAACATGACACTCTCCATGAAAATGAAAACTAAGAAACTAACATATGAGAGCTACATTGAAAATATTTGTCTTTCAATTGTTCTATTACCTATCCATTATCAATCCATTTCTACAACTCCATATTCTATGTTTACAAAGGCAATTCAAACATCAAGAAATATTTACTTGTCATTAGGGCACAAAATTTTCATTTAAAGTTGGATTGAGCTATAAAAGTGAGGAATTATTATGTATTAATTTAATATTTTGATGCTCTCTTTGCCTACCACTCCCAATAAGAGGCATGCTATAGATTGGGATAGTTTTAGTTAATGATCTCCATTCTTACTTGCACTATTTGATTCCTATTCCAATATATTGTATATACAACAATTTTGTGTGATGACCTATCCTTTAAATAAGAGTAAATACTAAAATAAAATTGTTTCATTTTTAAACCATTGAACATGTTTTCAATAGTTTAATTGAAAGTTTATGGATATCTCTATTTTTATACGAACTAGTTTTGGTACTTTAATCAAGTATGCCTAGAATAAAGAGGTTATCTACCTCTAATTAACTCCTTAGGCACTAGGACAACAACCTTCTTAGGAAGGGAGGATGTCATATCATCATAATAAAACAAAATTAGATGGGAAAGAATCAATTTTAGTTTAAACACAATCATTGGGTATGACTATTCTCAATGTTTTCTAAATTAATTTTTTGTTTAAGTTATGGATTCATCATTGAATTATAGTCAATTGTGCACACTAAATTTTTTTGATAATAAATTAATCAATATATTTTTTTTAATAATAATGTTATAATAACTTTCAAATCCTAAAAGTAACATGGTTGTGCTCAATAATTTATAGAAAACTATATTATTAACCAATGGTAGGTTAAACCGATTAATAAGTCTTGTCTCAGACTTGGTTTTGATCATAGACCATTTTGTTATTTAAAATGATCTTAGATTTCATTTAATTCATGAAGATGCCTTTTATTGATAGACCCATGTGGAATTAAATAAGTCAATCGTGGTTTACTGATTGTGCTTGGAGTTCTTAGTACTTTGTTAAAAAGCAATACCTATTATAGTGGTTTTCTTAATTATGATTAACACAAACTTACTTTAAAAGAATTGACATGTTTATGGGCAATGCATAACCTTCCTGATATGTTTTTATTTATAAATAATTTAGACATAATAAAAATATAATTATTATTATTTTATCATTTCCATCTATATTCATACGATGAGTCACCATGATTTTTGAGATGATTAAGTTATTGGTTGTTATTTAGGATGTCATTGGCACTAGGAAAATGGTGTCTTTTTGGTTATTATCAATTAAACACACACACACACACACACACACACACACACACACACATGTGTGTGTGTGTGTGTGTGTGTGTGTGTGTGTGTGTGTGTGTGTGTGTATGTGCGTATATACATATACATACATATACACACATATGTATGTGTGTGTTTATGTGCATTTGTATATACCCTATTGTTGAAAGATACTATTTATTTTATTATAATTGGATAAATTATTTGTGTATTATTAAGACATTAATACATGGATTAATAATTAAGAATATCCATGATTGATAAACTAATAATATTTTTTATGATTAAAAACATTCATTATATAATTTGAAAAGGTCATTTTAGACTTGGAGGTGATAATTAAGGTTTTCATGATTATGTAAAAACAAGTTTTAAAGTCAAAAATTTTAATCATATTACCTAACTTGCCTTATCATTCAAAATAATTTTACTTATTTTACATGGAATTTCTCAATCCATGAATTAATTTACTTGAGAGCCATTAGGGTTTGTATAAATCTTGGTAGCTTGGATAGAGGAATTTAAAGAATGAACAACACTTTATTTTCAAATTTATTGAAGAAATTAAGGGACTTATTATTTGGGAGTGATTTACACATTTGAATACTTGTAAAAATAAGTCATGCTTAGGTTATAAAAATTAGTCATGTCATGAAACATGAGAATGGAGAAGAGGTTGAAAGAGAATTAATGAAGAGAAGGAATTATGGAAGGAAAGCATGGGGCATAAAATTGCAAGCATGTTTCATGTCTTTATTAGGTTTTTAATGCAATAGTAGTTATAATAAGCATGGGAAGTTCTCTTTTGAATTAATTATTAATTGGTTATAAACATTTATACATATATTAATGTATATGCATGTGGGTATATACCTTGAGAATGGCATCAATAAAGCACTGGTAGTATCCCTTATTTATTAGAATATGAATTTATTGGGGGAGATGATTAAATAATTGAATCCATTTAGTGGAATAATGTCTATGTTTGTATACTGTTGAAATACCTAGGCTATATTTATTGTCTAGTTCTTAGTAGTATGTTGTGATTTTAAAAGTTATGGCAATGTTAGTAAAGGATTGAGCCCTAGGTTTTCTTATATGATAGGGGTGATTGCATATTATCTATATTACATTTTATTTTTATTTGGTCAAATTATGCTCATCTTAGAGTTTTTTTTGTTTATATTATCCATAATGTTATTAATGTAGAGGAAACACTTAAATACTCACAATTATCTCTGATTTCAATATATCAACTCTTTGACAAAATTTTCTCAATGGCAAACTTGCTCATTATATGTTTTAATGTTTCCATGCTTTATCAAGGTGCTTATGATTTTATATTTATTATATCAATTCCTCTATGAACACTTTATCTAGCCAAAATGACTACTCAGTACAATTCTTCCACCCTATATGACTTCTACTTTGATAGATAATTTTATAACCTTTTTTTAAGACTTTTACAATGGCACAGACAAGTACTATTTGAATTTGAGAAACTAATTTTATATTATTACACCCTATATATTTTAGTTTCTCCCGAAGAGTTTTATTGGAAAGACTCTACTCAGACATCACCTTTTCAAACCCTTCAAAGGCTCTATTTAGGCCTAATTAGGCCTTCTTACCCCTATCACACACACAATTATCTAAAACCATATGTATCCATACTGAACTAGTCTAAAAAATTCAAAATAATTTTATATACATTCAATTCTATCAAATTACAATTTTTTTGTAATTTTAATTAGTTGAAACTTTTGATAAATGAGTTTTGTCTCAAAACCCTAATACAAGGTTTACATAGTCTAGAGGGGCCCAAGAGCAAAGGTATTGTGATTTTATTTCCCAAAAAGGGTTTCAAAGCACTCTAAAAGTTAATTATAATATATTCTAACCCCACAAACCTTTTACAATCATTGTATTCCCATTTTCATGCTTATGTTCAACATTTATCTCTCATTCTTGGCATGTTTATGTGTGTAGGCATAGTATACTATAGGGTTTTAAGCATAACATGTATTGAAATTCATTGTAAAAAAATTTGAAACTACATAAATCACTTAAACAACATTGAAAATAACTTACCAATCATAAATAAATTTTCACAACCTTCCATATAATCTTCCATACTATTGATGCATACTCAGGGACTTATCTTCAATACAAAACATAGGATCACAGGGAATATACAATCAGTATTCAAAACTAAGAATTATTTAATTTATTTGCTTTTCATCCACATTCCATTCAAATTCAAATTCAAATTAAATTTCAAAAACTATGTCTAAAATTAAAAAATTACAAGTTTTATATCACTTATAACTACTCTGACTACCTTTTAACCTTCCAACGGTTACTAGAAGCTACATAAAACATTGACAGTGTATACCAAGTTTTTTTTACCATATATAGATGATATAAGTCCCATGGTATAAACCCATGGTGTCTTAAATAATTTAAACTTAAAAAAGTTAATCATAAATCATCCCTCACTACACACAAAACTCCTAAACCATGCTTCACAAATTCAAATTATGGAAATTGGTAGGAAAATGCCAATTTTGAAATATAACTTACCTAAGCACACCTAGACACTTAGAGAAGATTCCAAAGTGTTTAATAATATTCATAACACCATTAAAACACCATAAACATGCTATATGACCACAAAACATGTAATTAAATAAAAAAAAATCAAATAAACATAAGACAAGTCATCCTTAATATGCTCCTGCATTAGTTATGCTTATAATTTTATCATTGTGTAACATGTTTTATGTAAAGTGGATATAGAGGGTTAAATTAATTATTTATTGGGAGTTATAATTTTTTTTACAAATTTTTTTTAATTCATGTATTGTTATTTATTTGAATATTTAAAAAAATATGATTAGATAAACAAACATCCAAATATTGCATGCTCAAATAATGATATTATGTTAAAGCTTAGAATGTTGTGTATAACTTATTTTATAAATAAATTGATGTAATTTTATTCACTTAGGTACCTGAGGATGCATACTTGTCTTAAACATGTAGATTTGTAAACAAAATGAAATCAGATAAATTCCATCAATTACCTAAGGCATTCATTTAAGGAGTTATGCATGTGTAATCAATGCATGAGTATGACATAGATTTGTATCTCATAATATTATTTATACCTAGAATCATTATAATTTATGTATATCATTGTGTTGAAAGGGGTTCATGCCTCTCAAGGTTTACAATTGATTATTTTATTATGAGTTGAAATATATTGTTGAAGTATTCTTAAACCACTTCTTAGAATAGGAAAATTAAACCTACGTGTGACCTAAAGTTGGAGAATGATAATCATCACATTAATATTAATAGAACATGATTTTCATAAAAAAAAATTTGTGTTAGTGTAATTAAATCCTAATTTGTTGGGAAAAACATTTATATGGGATGTTATAAACACATGTTCCTATATGTACTTTATCTAGTTACCTCTATATTCATGAGAAGATCTATTTTAACCTTATTTCAATCCTATGCCAAAATAGTTGTGGTAGAATGATAATATCCTTTTCCCAAAGCTATCAACCCAAATATTTAAAATATAGGTAATCTATATTTTTTTTAATTCCAAAATGTTGTATAATCTATATCCATTTATAATACATGAATAGCAATTGATTTATTCCTAGTGATAGTGTCCATGCTAATCAAAACATAAAAATTTGGTGAAAATTCAAGTAAACTTTAATCTCTCACTAAGATGACTCAAAAATTATAAAATAATTTCACTAGCCTTTTGAGAAAGGTTGATTGCATCCAGATTAAATCAATTGGAATAAACTATTCCTTTCAAATGAATAAAAGTAACAACTACAATAAAAATAGCCAGAATAATAATAATAATAATAATAATAATAATAATAATATTAGTAGTAATAATAATAATAATAATAATAATAATAATAATAATAATAATAATCAATCATAAGGTAATTCTATGAAAATTTATTTAAATCCATCTCTTTCCATAAACTTTGTGTACATAGCCTTACCAAATTGGTGTTGAGTCCATCACATTTCTACCCATGTATAAATTTATGTTATGAGTTTTGTAATACATTTGAAATTATCATGAATTAAATGTAATACTATGAAGTTACACCCATGGATTGAGAAAATCCATAGGCTAGTGGGTCATCATGTAATTCTATTGCACTAATGGTTAAAACATATGATATTCCTTCTAAATATGATAATGAACTAGAAGAAAATGTATACGGGGTTAATGCTTTCAAACAATTCCAAGGAAATAATTATGATTTAAGGAATAAAAATAATACAACCAATACATAATCCACCTAAACAAATAATAAATATACATCTTCATATACCAAAGTAGTATTAATCTACCTCCTCCAAAACAAATTAGAAATTCTACCCAACCCATAGAAACACAAAGTACATCTCTTAGCTCTTATTTATCTCAATACATTACAATAGAAGACATGAAAAATAATAAGGCCACCACTTCACAACACAAACTAGCTCTATTGACTTAATAAATTGATATTATCCTTAGATCCCTATACGATTAATGAAATTTAAAGAAAACCCATGATAATGTGGTTAAATACAAAGGAACAATATACATTCCACCATTCTTACTCATAGGTTGAGTTTTCAAAAATAATATACATAAGAATTTTTTATATTTTGTATCATATACTAATGTCATGCAATATTTTATTTTCAAAAATTAAGAGTGTGATGTAGAGTAGTTAGTACAAATAACTTTGAAATAAGTTTTCTTTCTTAGGTTTATCTATACTAGCCCTCTCAAAACAATGTTATGGTTCATTTGACAATTTTATAACATTTACAAACTAACCAATTAGGGATTAAAATATCCTATATCTTCCTTTAACAACACAAAAAACTTTATATTCCAAATCATAAGGGAATTGTACTATTTTCAAAGATCTTTACTCTTTTAGGCCTCTTTTTAGTACTCCTCTTAAGGCACCTTTCTTGAGGGTTTTTCAAACACATAGGGTTTTAGAGAAAAAAAGGATATTTTTAGATACCCATTAATGGTTTACATCACTCTATAAAATTTTATGTTCCATCTCACTAAACAAGTACATTAACTCCAAGTTTTTCTCTGTTGATTAGGTCTCCAAATCAATCTCTTAGGCCTAAAACTAAGTTTTTACTCTAACAAGCTCCACACATGGGAAAATGGAAAAATAGTGTTTTATTCACCTTTATAATTAAAAAAAAATCATCCATGCAAAATTTGGATGTTTGATTCATTCTCCATTTATCAAAACCATGAAATGGCCAAATCTCTTCATTAGGTCTTTGACATGAGCCGAGGGAGAGGAAAAGTTGGTTTTAAAGAAAAAAATTAGGTTTTAAGGATTGAATTTAATTGGAAAAGGTATTTTAAAGTTTTATAAACACTCATGGATATCAAAACACCATTATTTAATTGACACAATATTCAAAAATAACCAAAACTCACCTAAAGAAGTCTCTAAATGGTAGGGTATAGGTATGTGTGGGCATAGTTGTAGGATTTGAGAGTTTGAATATTTATGGAATTTTTTATGTCTCAAAAAATTTATCATAAAATGATGTTCATTATTCATAACTTTTCAAACATAAATAATATGTAAAAGACACAAGGTCCTTCATTACTCCTTTGAAACAGAGTGATGTTTACACTAAACTGTGTATATACTATGTTACCATTGTATTTTGATTGTATACAATCAAATTCTATTCAATGTGTTAATAAAATAAAATAAAAATTGTTATTAATTCATATGTATTTTAGTTCCAAACAAATACATTCACAAAAACTAAACTCTTTCATTGACATTCATGTCTTACATGTGCTTGTACATAATTTTGAAAATTGTCTCCTTCTTGGACCTGTATTATCTTCCTCTCTCATTATTGGAGATTAAAAACTTACTTATCACCTATATTATGATTAATTTAAATATTTTAAAAATCAATATATTCTTATTAAGTCTCTAACTATCCAAGGTCAATCCAACGTGGGTCTTGAATGGACTTAAGATGCATTTGTTTAAACTAGACCATTGAGCAACATTATAAATGATGTGATCCAAGGTTATAAAAAAACTTTAAATTTTAATTAATACCATATATATACTTAATAAACAAAAAACCATCATTATAAATCACTATAATTTTATAGAAGTATCATAAACTAAAGAGAATAATTTAAAATTTTGAATTTGAAATTTGGTAGGAAAGTGTCAAATTCTAATTCTAAGAAACCTAACCTACTAAAAACACTTAGATATGATTATAAAGTGAATTTTAATACATATAGTAACCCTAAAAAAAACTAAAAAATACAAAATTGATAATAAGAAACTAAAATTTCAAACTTGGACTGATGATCTTACATCATACTCCCAAGGGGTAGAAAAATGGAATCATGAATTAATGTTCATAAGATTCATAGTAATATTCCCATGGTGATTAATATATTATTATATCATCCAAGTTTAATCTTCATGACTAGGATGTTTCCACTTAGCTAGATACCATAAATACTCTTTGTTTCTTATTTTCTTGACGATCTTCTTATCCAAGATGATCTCCAACACCTCCTTCATAATTGTTGGCAACTAACTTGACCATTAATAGAATGTTGTGAATTTTTATCCTATTTTTAATCATTTTAATCACCTTATTTTAATGGATATAGGTCTGAAATATTGAAAATGGGAGAGATTCCCACTCCACTAGGTAACTCTATCTCATAAGCATTGTTAGAGAACTTCTTAAGAACATTGCAAGGACCTATCTTTTTCATCTTGAGTTTATTATACTCAGCTTTTGAAAAACTCTTATTTATTAGGTGAGCTAAAACCATGTCACAAATGAAAATCATAAGGGTTTATAATGATGGTTGAAGGCATCTGTAACTCGTCGCCAATCTAGGGCAACCGTGCCCTAGCTCGTTTCCATTGTGTCTATGCTTGCGTAGGAGGGGGTGGTTGTTTGATTGTGTGGGGTGGGGTATTGTAGATTTAGCTATCAAATTTGCTGGTTTAACCTTTATTTCTAGATGCCATTTGGTGTTGAGATTTCTTTTTGGATGTTGTTCTATGATCAAGTCGATGGAGGTGCCTAGATAGATCCCATTGCTATGGAGTATCCAAGGCCAGGTGTGGTTATGGATATGAGTGAGCCTTCTAGGGCTATACTTGGTATAAGTTTTTGTGAAGCAGTGGGTTTGAATATGTTGGGATAGGAAGTGAGGGTGTTTGAAAATGCATTCTTTTCTCAAACTACAAGTGTTATAGATTCAAGCTTGCCTGGGGGATCTCAGATCATGAAGATTAATGGTTGCCTCAAGCTATGTAAAGAAAGGCCCAAACTCATAATCCATTTTGAAATGATCACTGAAGATGTTGAATACTACTCTAGGCATTCATTGTATTGCAAGTTCTTGGGTTTAAGAGTTTCCCTTCAATTTCTAGAGAATTAGGCTTGGAGAGTGTGGGAGCCAGAGGGAAAAATGGAGGTCACGTTGCTTGCAAACAACTTTTTCATGGTTACATTTTTGTGCCTAGCTAATCGCAATAGGGTTTTTGAGGGTGGGCCTTATGTTTATAATCAGGTTGGGCTATTCGTCAAACCATGGCATGTAAGATTTAATCCTTCTAAGGAGCTCCCAAATTAGGTTCTAGTATAGGTTCGGTTACCTAGATTTCCAATATAATATTGTCGAGAGGATGTTCTTCATATGTTGGCATCGATGCTCAAAAGGCTGGTGGGGTCTTCAACACAAACATTGGGCAAGAAAGTTATGACTTTTGCTCAAATTTGCATGGAAATTGATCTGAGTAGACCACTGCCAGATGTGGTGGAGATGTGTGCAAGCTCACATTCCTAGGTGCAATAACTAGATTATGAGACCCTTCCTTTTCAATTCTACCTTTGTCATGAATATGGCCACTTGGTGTAAAGATGCCCAAAGGCCAAGCCAGTGGAGCAACAACCTCTGCCTCCTCCTAGTGCTGATAAAGGGAAGAAGTATGTTGCTAGTGAGGGTAAGGATGCTAAGGGTTTTGTTCAAGTTAAGGCTCAAAATCAAAATAGAGATCAGAAGAGGACCCTAATGGAGCGACATGAGGAGGATACCTTTAACAGGTTTGAGGTTTTGGATGAACTGGGTTAGCAAGAAGTTAATCTTGGATTAATTAGTATAGATCAACTTTTGGTGGATTCTAGACTGGAGATTAGTTCTTCCATTTCTCCCTCTACTTCTCAAGTGGAATTTTCCATGCCTATGGTCATAAATGGGTAGACAGAGGCTCAGATGATTTTTGAGTCAAATGTTGATCTGGGACAAGGTGTAGAGGAAGTGACTCTTCCTTCATAGACTATGGTTTTAGATACAGATAAGTGAGGTAAATCTTCTTCACATCTGGGAATTCTTCAAAAGGATGGTAAGAAGGGGGTTTCAAAGAAAAATGTTAAAATGGGATGAAAGAAGGACATGGAGAAGATTAAGATGATAGGGGAGACTTTGGTGGAGTCAAGATTTGTTAAGACCTTAGATTCCCACTTTTTGACTACTCCCAATTGATCATTATTTCTTAGAATGTAAGGGGCTTGAACAGCGGCCCTGGACAAAAATCTATTTGAGAATTAGTTAGAAGTCATTCTCCTAATGTTCTCTTTCTTTAGGAGACTAAGGTTTCTATGGAATGTATGATGAGTATTGCATCTAAGATGTGGAGGCATGGTCAGTGTCAGTGCATTGGAACTCAGGGATCTTTGGGGGGTGTGGCATGTCTATGGAACCCATGAAAGATCCAACCTATGTCCTGAATTTACTTCAAGTCCTCCTTATCCATGGTTTCTTTGTGCATAGAGTCTAGGGAATCTATCCTCTTTTCTAATGTCTATGCTCTTATTGATTTCCAAGGTAAACTTCTAGTATGGAATAATATTCATGTGGTTCATAGTTTATTTCCTTAATTGCCATGGATTATTGTCGGAGACTTTAATGTTATTCTTGATTTAAATGAAAAATGGGGAGGTAATGCAAGACTAGAGCCCTCCTCTATCTTACTTTTGGATAATATGTTGGCACTAAATCTTGTGGATATCAAGCCTAGCAATGGCCACTTCACTTGGAATAATAGAAGGGTGGGTGATAGGTGCATTGTTGAATGACTTGATCATTTCATGGTCTCCTATTTTTGGGTGGATGGATTGTGGTCTTCTAGCTCTAAAATATTAGATTGAAGAGGTTTAGATTATTGGCCCATAAAGCTTATCATTTCCTTAGCCTGTTTACCTCAGAAGCTACCCTTCAAGTTTTAGCTCATGTGGCTTAGGGACCCAGACCTGTATGGATGTGTTGTTGAATGGTGGAAGGTAGGTAGACCTACTTTTGGTTTAGCTATGTATATTTTTGCCAAACTCCTCCAATATGTTAAGTATCAGCTCAAATGGTGGAATTGACAATGCTTTGGGAACATTTAATTGGCAAAAAATGAGGCTCAAATGGAGATAAATGATGTTACCAGGTTGATTAGGGAAGAGGGGGCGTCTGAGTATTTGTTATGGGAGGAAGTTAGGGCTCTAAAAACATTGGAGGAATGGGAGATGAGAGAGGAAATCTTTTGGAAATAGAAAGTGCAGAATGTGTGGCTTCAAGAGGGGGATAAAAACACTGCCTTCGTCGTTAATTTAGTGAAAGCCAGACAACATGGTAATTCTATATCATCTTTGGTGACTGACAGGGGGAGGTTTTCTATTCTACCCAAGATATTTCCAATGAAGCTGTGTAGTATTTTGCTTCTTTATTTAGGGAGAAATTATAGGGGGACTCGGATGTAGAGGCTCAAGTTCTCCCCTATATTCCTTCTTTAGTTTCTTTGGAAATGAAAGAGCAGCTGATGAGTTCCATATCTTTAAAGGAGTTAGAGAAGATTGTTTTCCAGATGCAAAAAGGAAAGGTGCCTGGTCCAGATGGCTTCTCGATTGATTTCTTCCAAGAATTTTGGGACATTATCAAATTAGATTTATTGGAAATTGTTTAAGAATCCCAAAAGAATAAGCAAATGCTTTGGGCCTTGAACTCTACCTTCCTAGCTCTCATTCCCAAGGGGGAGGGGGTTGATCGGTTAAGTCAAATTTTCCCCATTTCTCTTTGCAATGTAATTTATAAAATTATATCTAAGTTGATTGCTAAAAGGTTAAAAAAGTGGCTTACATTGCTTATTTCTAAAGAGAAAAGTGGCTTTGTGGAGGGCCATAAAATTATGGTTGGAGTGGTTACAGCTACAGAGACTATCCATTCCATGGCCAAGTCCAAAGACAAGGCTATGTTCATCAAGTTGGACATGAGAAAGGCTTATGATAGAGTTTGTTGGTCATTCCTCTATAAGGTTTTAGGTGCCTTTGGTTTTGAAGAGGAATGGATTCACTAGGTTATGAGTTGTGTGAATTTGACTTCTTTCTCAGTTTTGATTAATGGGGAGCATTCTAATCTCTTTGGGACCTCTTGGGGTTTGCAACAAGGTGACCTTCTCTCTCCTTACCTGTTTCTCCTTTTGGTGGGAGGGTTAGGATGGTTGATTAAAAGGAATGTTGAAGGGGGATTTATTCAGGGCTGGCAATGGGGAGCGGGCCTTCTTGTATAATCTCACCTACAGTTTGTGGATGATGTGGCTTTGATGGGTATGGATACTATTAGGGAGGATTCTAATATGTGCAAAGGCTTAGATGTTTAACTTGCTACTTCAGGGAAGTTAATTAATGAGGGAAAGTCTTCAATTTTTTTCTTCAACACTCCACCTCCCATTCAATAAAGAGTTGCTCATATTCTTAGGTTCCAAATTGGGAGTCTTCCTTTGCTATACCTTGGGATCCATATTTTAGCTGGCAGGTAGTCTAGGGACTTGTGGTAAGTTATATTAGACAAGTTCCATGTCAAATTGAACCATTGGACCCATCATTGGTTGTCCTTTGTTGGTCAGGTCTAGCTGCTTCAATCTGTAGTGTAGGCTCTTCCTCTCTATAGGTGTATGATTTAGGTGGTGCCTGTGAGCTTTGTTATAGGACTTGATTCCTTAACAAGGCAATTTTTATGGGCTGATAATTTATCATCAACTAAGTGGAGCCTTATTAAGTGGGAGGTAGTTTTCAGCCCAAAAAGGTTTGGTGCTCTTGGATTATGGCAGTCATTGCTTTTTGGTACTGCTCTAGCATCTCAATTGTATTGGTGATGGTGTGTAGAATAGGACCAAGTGTGGGCCATAATCTTATCCCATAAGTACTTTTTTGGGATCCCCCAGAAAGATACCCCTCAGTATAGTTTGACAAGGAAAGGCTCAGTGATTTGGACTATGCTCAAGAAAGGGGATGCACTCATTAAGGGTGGACTATTCTAGATCTACAAGAGTGGGATAGAGGCACATTTCTGGCAAGACTCTTGGGATGGATACCCTCCCATAGTTACCCAATATCCTCACTTAAGTATATTGTCCCAGAGGTTTTGTGAAGCTAGATGGACTAGGGTGTGTGACTTTAAGTCCCTTACCCTTCATGGGCAGATGGTGGAAGCAGGATGGAAGAACCCACGGGAGTGGCCTAATCTTGGGTTGGAGGTAGAGTGTGCTAAACTTAATTACATTCTTTCTTTTCATAGATGTAGCACCCTTATGGATAGTGATGTGTTGGCTTGGGCCCCTAATCCCAAGGGTACATACACTATGTCTTCTAGTTATCAAGAGTTGTTCTCTCATCAATTAGATGGGGGAGGGAAGTTCATTGGTGGAAAAAAGTCTAGAATAGATTCTCTTGGCCAAAGTGTAATTTCTTTAATTAGACTTTGGTCTGGAATAGATGCTTGACTTGGGAAAATATCTAGAAGAGGGGCTTTACTAGCCCTTCGAGGTGTGTTCTCTGTAGTGGTGGGGAGGAAGATTCTCTGCACTTATTCTTCCACTACCCCTTCACAATGCAACTATGGCATCTATGGTGGGATGTGTGGAAGTGTTAGTGTGTTCATGCATCCTCGTTAGTAGATTTTTGGATGAGATTGGGGAGGCCCCCCTCCTTGGCTCCCTTCTTATAGGATGTTTGGTATGCTGGTCCTATCTTTCTTCTATGGCAAGTTTGGTTGGAAAGGAATCGCATAATTTTTCAGGGTGAAAAATTGGGGATTTAATAGGTTTGGATTACAATCTTGGGAATGATCCAAGAAACTGTTGAAGCTAAGATTGATATTATTTTGCTACTGGAGAATGGTGATGCTAAGATGGTTGATAGGATGGGAATATAGGGGATATATCTAGCCTCAACTTGCATCAAGAGAGGTAGATATGTGAAACATAGAGTTGAAAGGATGGGTAAATGGCTACCACCTCCCACTGGTTTTTTGAAAATTAATACAAATGGTTCTTCCAGGGGTAATCTAAGGTTGGTTGGGATTGGTAGGGATTCTTCTAGTTTAGTGGTTTTTATTTTCTTGGCTAATAAAGGGGTGCATACCATTAATAGGATGGAAGGTTTGGTGATCTTATATGATTTAAAGTGAGCTTATGATCTAGGGTGGAGGAAGGTGATTTGTGAAGCTGACTCTCAAATCTTGGTCAATCTACTCCTTAAGAGGAAGATCTCCAATGCTAGCTAGCAGCTATCTACGTTAGCATAGTAGATACTATAGGTTATTTCTTGTATGGATTCAGTGTCTTATGCCCATATTCCAAGGGAATGGAATAGGGAAACTGATTGCCTGGCAAAATGGGCATCAAAAGATATAGATGGCCAAAAGATTGATGGCTAAGAGCAGATACCCTATGAGTTATGTTAGGACCTGGAGAGGATTCTTGTAGAAGATGAGAGTGGTATTGGGGAGTGATGTTCTTGTTCTTGTTTTTTTTGTAGTCTCTAGTGGTTCCTGGGGGTTTGGCCTTATGTTGTTCTATATTCAACTGTTCTAAGTTTTAATAAAGTTTTTACACCTATTTTTTCAACAAAAAAAACCATGTAACAAATGTTGAATCTAACCTCTTTTAAAGTCTCCTTATTTCTTATATTTCTCCACACTTATTTATATTTGTCTTTTCACCTATCCATGTACTTCTTGCATAACTACAACAAACTTCTCCCCTTCAGCAATCTTTTTCTCTTTTTTTCTCAAGTCTCTAAATTAAAATAATCCTCTTGGTTACATGACAATATTAATTATAATGGACTCATACAAATTCTCCTATTGGAAGAGTCATTGTATTCAAACTTTATCTATGGTAATATCAAATCCCATTGCTTGGGATTATCTCTTGATAGGCACCTTAGCAAGTTTCTTAAGCTCATGTTAAACACCTTAGTTTTTCCATAAGTTTGAGGGTGTTATGATGAACTAAAACTAAAGATTTGTTCTAATATTCTTCCAAAAGGTCATCCAAAATTAACCTACAAATTTGGTGTTCATATTAGATATGATGCTTAGTGGTAATCCATGTAGTGTAACAAACTCTTATAAGAACAAATTTGATATGTGTGTAGCATCATTGGTGGTAATCCATACTAATAGTATCCCATGCTCTATTTGGGATAGGTAGAGGTTGATACAAACCTGAATTTATGATTTTACCCTTAGCCATTTGACAAAACTTACATCTTTTTACATACTTTCTTACCACTACTTGCATTCTAGGCTAAAATTAATGCCTAGTTAGTTTCTCCAACATCTTTTCAAGTCCAAAATGTCCTACCATACTATCAAAATTATTTTATTTGATCAAGCTATTGCTCATTGAACTCTTTGGCACACATAAATGTATTCCTTTGAATAGTAAAGCATACTGTATCATGTAATCCAACCATGGTTCTTTATTCAAAGTCATTGGATGCTTACAATTTTTATAGGCTTCTTGAAAATATTCATCACTCTCATACAAATCCTTAATATAATCAATGCCTACACTCTCAAGATGAACTTCATTGACTAACAAATCCCTCCTACCCAAAGCATCTACCACCTTATTGTTTTGTCCTTTCTTATTTTTGATAGTAAAACTAAAATTCTATAAATATTATTTATATTTCATATGCCTATGATTAATCTTAGGATGAATAGTGATGAATTAGAGAGCATGTTTATATATGAAGATCACAAAATCTTTAGGCATTATATAATACCTCCACTTCCTCAAGACCTTCACCATTGCATAGAACTCCAAATCATAAGATGGATACTTATGTTTAGCATCATTTAGTTTTTCACTAAATTATCTTATAGGCATGCCATCTTGGCTTAAGATAGCTCTAATGGTTAATCCACTTACTTCACACTCCACCTAAAATACTTTGTTGAAATCAGGGAGTGTTAGGATGGGCTACTCGATTTTATTTTTCAAAAAACTAAATGGTCATTTCAGACATGTCGGTCCACATAAACATGTTATTATCTTCTATAATAATGTCTATGATTGGAGCATAAATTTCACTATAACTTATAATTAATTTTTTATAAAATATTTCAAGGCCAAGAAAACTTCTTACCTCTTTAATTGACTTTTGAGTTAGAAACTCCACTACATCTCTCACTTTGTCCCTGTCCATTTTAAATACTCCTCAAGATATCACAAAGACAAGGTAAAATAATTTTGTCTTAATTAATACACATTTCATGATATTTATTAATAAATTATCCTCTTGTAACCTTATCATAACCAAATTTAAATGATGGATATGTTATTTTTTACTTTGACTATAAATCGGTATGTCATCCAAATAGATTATAATAAACTTACCTATGAATATATTAAAAACTTCATTCATGATCCTCATGAATGTATTAAGTGTATTATTGAGGCCAAATGACATGACAAGCCACTCATACAACCCTTCATTAGTCTTGAAGGTTATTTTCCATTCATCTCCATGCCTGATTATGTTTTGGTAGTATCCACTCTTGAGGTCAATCTGAGATAAATAGTTTGAACTAACCAAATAATCCATCAAGTATTTAATCCTTGAGAGAGGAAACATGTACCTTATAGTTATCTTTTTGATTTATATTGAATTTATGCACATCATCTAATCTCCTTTTATGGTCACTCAAACTATTAGAACTATGCATAGGCTAAGGCTCTCCTTAACAAGCCCTTTATCAAAAATCTCTTGAACTTGATTTTTTATGTTATAATTTTATTTTGGTGTCATATTATATGTATCCATACTAGTAAATCTTAATCCTATAGTAAATTCAATGTGATGAATGATTTTTCTTATGGGTGGCTGATCACTTTGTAGTTCATCTACTATGATATCAACATAGTCCTTTAGCACATATTTCAATTCTTGAGGTAAATCATTCACCTTGGTTGTTTTTATGACTATTATAGGTTTGATTAACACTACAAATCCTATATCTTATTCTTTCATTGCATTCAAAAACTCTTTTTCACTTACTACCATTACACTTGAACATATCTATTTTTTACCATCTTCTTCTTTCATAAGTAGCAAGGTTTGGATTATAACATCTTTATCCAAGGTGTAAATCTTTCTCCTTCCATCATGTGATGTCTTCCTATAATATTTCCAAATCTTTCAAAGTATCACATGGTACATGTCCATTGGCATAATATCACAAAGAATTTTTTCTTTATAACTTTAAATTTGAAAGTCCACCCAATAATGTTCATGAACCAATACCTGCTACCCTTTTTGAAGCCATGAAATATTTTAGGGATTGGATGAGGTGTCTTTTTCAATATTAGTTTATCCACCATTACAACTAAAACTAAGTTATGTGCGCTACCTGAATCAATAACTACTTTGCAACATTTACCTTGACACTTGCATGAGGTCTTGAAGAGGGTTTTTCTTTATGTAGGTTCCTTATATTTAGGTGTCTTGACCAACACTCTCCTCATAAGGAAAGATTCAGATACTTATGGTTATTACACATGAGATGGAGATCCAACACTCTCCTCTTCTATTTATTGAACAACCTAATTTCTATTTTAAGTCATATACCTTCCTACTTGTTGACCCTCTGGACACTCCTAAAACCTATATCATAAAAAATATTAAACTTTAATAACTTACCATTAAACCATATATCCTCTTCTTCTTGATGCATATCCATCTCTAAAATATGGCCTTCTACCTCTAAATCCACCTCTAAGATTAAATGATTGTTCTTGTGAAGTTCTAGCCTCTCCATGGTTTCTCTATGAGGTGTGTCTACCTTTTTTCTAACCCATTCCTTTATAAATTCTACCTTTAATTCTATTTTATTGTGTATATGTTATACTAATATTGGTTTCATCTTTCAATGCAAATTGATAGCATTCTTAAAGATTTGGGGTTAACTAGATTTATATCACCTTGTAAATTGTATATCAATCCTATTAGATATCTAACAACATCTTTATCTTCATCTATATAACCTATTGTAAGATATTCCTTGGTAAAACTCCATTATATATAGGTTATCTTCATCTTTATCTTCATTTATCAATCCTATTGTACATTAAAGAATAGTTAAAATTCTTAAAGTGGTTCCATACACTTAAACACACTCTAAATGACCTGTTAAATCAATAATTTTACTCATACATGAAGGACAAAGGACAAAAGCATGAAACCATAACTTGTTGTCAATATATCTCACTTTCACACTCATATAATGTTTAGAATATGAAAAAGAAAAGGACTATACTAATGCTTAAAGGTATGATATCATTCTAGCAGGGCTTCACCATACTCTGTGTGGATTATTTTTCACTAGCCAAGGGGTTTTATATATAGAAAGAAGGAAGAGAGAGAGGAAATCCTTTTGCACCAAGGATAGGAATAAATTTATTTTTATTCACCATATTTAGCTACAACCATATTTACAAAAGATGATTACTTGGGCCATTTGGTTCATCCATGTTATCACAAGTTGTTATACATTTGGTACTTCTCTCTCAAAGCTACTTTTTCAATGATTTATGCTAATAGAATTAGGATATTCTCAAATGAGTCATGGCATCAATGTGGATATCAACCTATTACAAATTTTTCTTCATGCTAATGACCTTCCATTGGTCATAGTGATTTATCATTTTCATTTTATTGGCCTCTTCTCCTCCCTAGTTGGTTGTCATGAAATGACACAGATCTTGGCTGATTAATGGTGATATGAGATATCTCATTGTTTTAATGGATGAAGGATTTGAGCCCTTAGATGTTCTTATGAATCCTTTTATTTGAACACCAATGGTTATCTCAATGTATTAAATTTGAGGTTCATTCAACCATCATTCCACTTGGACATTTCCTTCATGCACCCTTATTGAATAATTCATGTGGGTACTTACCCAGAAAGAATTCCTATAGGCATTTTCATTACACATTTTCCTTGAAATATTTCCCATGGGTTTTCTCTCCCCTTTGAATGGTCCATGTATTTTAGGGTCTTTAGAGTATGGCTTATTGGAAGGATTTTCGTAGACAAAAAGTCCAAAACAATTCCTTCAAACTTATTTCAAAGGTCACTTTCTTTTGGACTGATCCCTTCAGGCTTGGAAAGTGTCCCTTCACAAACTTTTTCGATTTAAAATTTGAAGGGAAAGTGTCCCTTTATAAAATTTTCAAAGGATACTTTAGAGGGAAAGTCTCCCTTCAAAAAAGTTTTGAAGGACACTTTGGAACGAAAGTGTCTTTTTTAAAAAGTTCTAAAGGATACTTTGGAGGGAAAGTGTCCCTTTGGAAATGTTTTGAAGGGCACTTTGAAGAGAAAGTGTCCCTTTGGAAAAGTTTTGAAGGTCACTTTGAATGGAAAGTGTCCCTTCAAAAAAGTTTCAAAGGACACTTTGGAGGGAAAGTGTCCCTTCAAAAAAGTTTTGAAGGATACTTTAAAGTTCAAACTTTGGGAAAATGACTAAAAAGACACTTGAAAAGGCCAAAAAAAGCTTTGAATAAAATAAAACAGAACAATTGGTATTTTACAAGTGAGTTAAAATAGACAAATTAATGTTTAACTTAGATAAAAGAAGCTATAAAACAAGGTATGGAATTTGGCTAACATTCTTTGTGATTTCAAGGAAAGGCATGCCTGCTATGCCAAAGACCAATCACCTAAATCCTTCCATTAGGCATGGAGTCATGAATAAGGTTTTCAAAATAACTTGAACAAGCTTCTTGGCTAAAAACACATAAGATGGATGATCAAACACACGTCAAATAAGAATAAGGAAAGACAATTGTGCAATAATGCACTTAGGGAACATAATAGCCAATCAAAAGGAAACACACAAATAAATAAACATTTAAAAAAGATAAGGAATAATATAAAAAATCAAGTGTATCTCATTCATAGGATAGGCAACTCTTCTCCATTCATCTTGGATAACTAAAATAAGTTACTTTTGTTGGACTTGCTGATGATATAAGGGCCACTCCATAAATTGTCAAACTTTGTATGTCTACCTAGATTTGATCTATCTTCATCCCATTTCAAGACTAAGTCTCCCTATTTTAACACTCTTTCACTTGTTATTTTGTCATAGGAATTCTTCATGAGTATTTGATGGTGCTCCATAGCCTTGTGTACATCATCCCTTACCTCTTGCAGTTGCATTAGTTCTATCAACTTAACTTCTAATGGAGTGTTTTCAAGTAATTATATATATTGTGCAAGTTCTAGGGTATGGATCTCTTGGGATATGGATAGCATGGCTTCTCTCCCATAAACAATTTTAAAGGGAGAGTTACTAATTCATTTCTTAGGAGTTATCATGTCTACCCATAAAGTTATTTTTAACTTGTTGTGCTAGGCTCTTTGATTATTTTCTAATGTTCTCTTAATGATCTTGATGATTTTATTATTGGTAGACTCAACCAATCCATTACCTTGAGGGTAATAATTAGATGAGGTAATCAAGTGAACTTCATTCCTACCTTCCCAATCAAAATTTTTAGCACTTATGAAAGTAAGTGCATTATTAAAAAATGATGACATGAGGAACTCCAAACCTTGTTATAATGATCTCATATAACTCTAGAATAGAATTTTCATTTATCTCCTTCAATGCAATAACTTATATCCATATTTTGAAGTAGTCAATAGTAGTCAATATCCATTTGTGTCTAACACTTGATGAAGGTTTGATCATACCAATGAAATCAAGGCCCCATTGCATGAAATGTTGGTCCACTTAGATAGGATTCAATGGAAGGGCTATAAGCTTATGTTTGCCTACAAATAAGGTGCATTGAGGACATACCTTATCCCAATGATAAAAGTCCTTAAAAGGACTAGGCCAATAGTAACTAGCCCTCATTATCTTTGTATCTATAGTTTTAGGAGAGAAATGACCTCCATCCATACCATTATGAAAACTTTCTAGCAGCATGTCGAATTAACCACTTTCAACACACCTCAATAGCACACCATTTATGTCCTTTCTAAAAAGTACATTATCAACAAGGCAATATGGAATGGTCTAAAATCTAAAGTATCTCCTTTGATACTTTCTCAAACCATTGAAACACTCACCATTTTGAATAAAATTGATGATGTTTTGTGTCCATCTCTAAACTAGTATGTGATTAGTTGGTTGGGGGGTAAACTTGGTTGATCAAGACCTCTTCTTTTGGATCTTGTAGGTCTAATTCTAAATGTCTACATAATCGTTGTCCTCTCACCAAGTTTTTCAGCTTGATGTCCATGTCATACTCTATTATCTTTGTGATCCAGCCATCTCTCTTTCCATTGAGGTCCTTACTTAGGAGAAACTCTTTGCTACTAGGATGAAAAACCATGACATGTATCTTATTGTTTGATATCATGTGCCTAAGTTTTTTCAATCCCCTTAGCATTATAAAATCCTACTTGTCAAAAAATGTATATCTAACCTCATAATCCTTAAATCCCTAGATGAAAAATGTAATTGGTTGCTTTATCTCTTCATCATTATTTTACATAAACATGGTTGAGATTGTATCAAGGTTGGCGAAGGTATAGAGTATGAAATCCTTGGAAAATTTTGGGTTTAAGAGAGTAGGGGATTTTATAATTTATTTCTTAATTGTCTCAAAACTACTCTTTCCCTCCTTTGTCCAAGTAAAAACTTGGTTATTTTTTAGCATGGTTGTGATAGACTTTACCATAGCTAAAAAGTCTAGAATAAACCTTTTGACAAAGTTTATTTTCCCTAAGAAGCTTTGTATTACCTTCTTGTGTTGAGGCAAGGACAAGCCTATGATAGCCTCAATCCTTTCAGGTTCAATAGACAAGCCTCCTTCTGAAATAATGTGCCCCAAAATTTTTCCTTCAAGAATAGTAAAGATACACTTTTTGGATTAAGGTATATGACATACTCCCTAAATTTCTAAAAAACCTATCGTAGATCTTTCATATGATCAACAACATCTTTTGAAAAAAATAGTTACATCATCTAGGTATATAAGTAGAAACTTATTGATCAAACCTTAAAATCCATGTCCATTTCTCTTTGAAAAGTGGTTCTAAAATAGGACAAACCAAAATGCATCTTATTATAGGTAAAGGTTCCCCATTTGGTGGTAAAGGCTATCTTGAACTAATCTTCTTCATTCACAAATATTTGATTGTAACCTAAATAACCATCAAGAAGTGAGAAGCATTGAGAACCTGAAACAACCTACAAGATTTGTTTCATGGAGGGTAGTGGATAATGATCCTTGAGATACACTCTATTAAGATCTTGAAAATCCACACAAAACTTTATTTCTCCATTCTTATTTTAGACAGGCACAAGATTAGCCACCTAAGTTGATTTTTTGATAGGAAAGATGATCCTAGACTCAATCAACTTGGTTAGCTCTTTCTTCATGATTCTTCTATTTTGGGATTGATAGGCCTTTGCTTTTGCCTAACTTATTTAGCTCTAGGTTCTAACTTTATGATATGATGAGCTAGACTTGGTTTAAACCCTTTTAAGTATTTATACTCCAAAGTAAAGATGTCATGAAACTCTTTTCACAATTCAATAAAAGCCAACCTCTCCAGCTAAGAACATACCTTACCAATTTTCAAAAGTCTATCTTTGAAAATTAGTACTCTTTCATAGTTCTCTTCCTTTGTTTACATGTTCAATATTTCTTTCTTCTTCTGATCATCCTCATTGAAAACACTCTCTAAGGTAATCATCCCCTTAGGTATTGTTTTTCTTTAACTGAATGATTTTCTCTTCATATTGATCATGTAGTCTCTTTTGGTTTCTTAAGGAGAAACCTGCCTCATTTTGCAAGAAGTGTGAAATGTGTTCATCACTTTCAAACACCTACCATGATACATCATTATCTAGAATAGAGGGTCTCATATTTATCTTGACATGAGATTGATCTTTCTCCTATCCCACATCATTAGGTTTATTAAATTGTGCCCCTATGGTAGCCAATTTATTAGCATGTTTATTTGAATCACTTGGTACGGGTTGTATGTTGAATGCATCAAAGTATTAAAGTAGGTCTCATACCATATGCTTGTAGTATTTAAGCAATGGATTCTTGGTTTTATCTTGATTTATTATTTGGTTGATGACTAGATCACTATCTTCATAAACTTTTAAACTCTTGATTCCTCTCTTCTTTGCCCATTGAAGACCATAAACTAGGCCTTCATATTCTACCACATTGAAAGTGTAGCTAAAGTGGAATATATATGAGGAGTAATAATAATTATTTGATGGATAAAATAACATAATTCTAGATCTTATGCCTACTTTGCTTCTTAAACCATCAAAAAACATCTCCCATATGCCATCAAGTTCATGATCTTCATTAGTGAGTAAAGGAATGGAAACATATTTCTCATGCATATAATAAACTCCCAAATTAGTCTCTTATGTGAATGTATATGGATCAAATTAATGTGTTTTAGTTTTTTAATTATCAAGAAAGATATTAAAAATACCTTCAAGGGGAGAGGATGTTTCACTAGCCATTACACCTTCTTCTTTGTTGATTAGACAATTCTAACTTGAACTTGATTCCATATATGGCTCAATATGAAAGTTTGTTAAGGGTTGTATTCTCATAGTCACCTTGGTCCCATATCTTGTTTTAAAATATAGAAAAGGTAAATTAGTAGAAAGGTACCCTCTTATCTTATCTATAAAATCTCTTGACAAGTAGATAGAAAAATGGGCTGGAAGGTCTACCACTACTATGTCCTACATAATTAGAAAACTTAGGAGATCATGTAGAAAGACCTTAAGACCTTTGACTAGTCCCACTATCTTAGTTAGAGTCCCATAAAGCTGAAATACACCATTTTAATGTCGCTCATATTTTAATCCTAGCTTATTAGCCACCACTTTAGGCATAACAATGGTACTATCTCCACTATCTATAATGCAATTATAGACTAGCTTATCTCCCACAAAGAGGGTGAGATAGAAGGGTAGAGGTTTTTCAAAAAATTTGGAGGGATATAGGACATTTCTTGTATTATTGATAAGGGATAAACCATTGTGCTTTGAAGTATGGGGGGTGGGCTATGTAGATACTTATGAGTTGTTCTTGCAAGAGCTCCTTTTGACCAAGCATGTGTAAGACCTTCCAAAGAGTTATGATTATCTTAGTACTCTTCAAAGAATCAATAATGTTTAAATAGGGAGAATTCACCTTTTATTTGACTCTTTAAGGTATTGAGAGGGCTTGAACTTACTGCATTATAGGTTTAACCCTAATTGCATTTTGATTTTATTGAGGAACATGACTTATATAAAGTAAAACATTAGGATTCACAGTTTGTGGCCTTAGAGCGACATCATTTGGAGTCACATATACTCCTAGAACATCTCATAGATATATCTTCTTGTCTCTTATGTTTTCTATAATCAACATGTTTTGATCCCACACATAATCATCCTTCACTTAAAAGTTCATCATACCTATGCTTTGGCTTCTCCCCTCTCCATGAACATCCCTTTACATGAGGTTCACTTCTTTTACTATTAATCAGGGATTATATTCTTCTTATTATATCAAATATTGGTTTTCTTATCCATTATCATACATGAACTAACCTTGAGGATACCCCCATTGGTCTAAATGATCCTTTCTTTGGACTAGATTAGTATGAATTAGAACAACCACCTTAGGATAAGGAGTGGTATTAGGATTATAGTAATTGGTTTCCTATTGAAACCTTATTAACCTTGTCCTCTCCCTTTGTAATTATATTTGGGTGGAGCTCTATATCCTTGTTGAGGATAATACTAAGGATTAGGTGGAGCACTTGCCTAGAACTAAGCTTTCTTGAGCTGAGCTTGTAATGACTAGATTTCCTCATCTTTATCCATAACACTATCCACTTTCTTAGGGAAGGATATTGTATTAACATTGGAATTATGAATTTGAGCTATGCTTTGAGATTCAACTAAACTATGGGACAATAATGGCATGAAAACTCTTAGAGGTAGCTTTCTAGCCTGTATCAAGCTATTCTCAACTTTAATGGATATCTCATATGCATTAGATAGATTAGATCCTCCCATATATTGTAACATCACTAATAAATTAGTACCAATAGCTTTGAGATAGGTGGGGAACACAAATATTGTATTAGGTCTCATAATAAGTGACAACCTGTGCCATGTCTTTGTTAATCTTTCATTGAAATCCCCCATAGAGTCATTAGGACCTCTCTTTATTACGTTCAACTGATGGATCAATGAGGCATGGTCACTCTTATTTTTGAATATTGTTACTAATAACTCTCCAATCCATCCCAACTTAAAATGCAACCCCATTCCAATGTTCTATACCAGTCAAGTACATTGCCTCTTAGAGACATGGCAAACAACCTAATGGATATATTGGCTTGGGTGACATTGTAAAAGTTATAGAAATTTGAGATGTCCCTAATATGTTCAGATGGGGTAATACAACCTTCCCCATTGAAACTAGGGAGATTCTTGGTAGCATTTGGAGGGATAGGGTCATATATAGGAAGGTTAACTAGATTTTATGTGTTAAAGGCTAGTAAAGGTTGTTGTCTATCCATTTAACTTATTTTCTCTTGATCTTCTACTTATTGAGTCTCTTCAACTTCTTCTTCTTCTTCTATAAAACCTCCTTGCCAAGGATCTCTAAGGGTTAGGAATGGTTCAGGGCATTGTTATTCAAGAAAAGCTCTAGCTAGAGGGGTTTGATCATAAATCCTAGATGACCTAGTAAGGACCATAAAGTAAAACATGGAAAACTTGATCTACAACCAGGGATTATTACCTAGTGGAGTCACCAAATGTTATATTAAAAGTACAAACTCATGTTTTTCAAGACTAGCATTCACCTTAACATGTAAATAACTAGGAACTAGGGTCCCATCAGGTGTGCCAAAACTATTGTCTCCAAATCTAACACCCTAGAAGAGGATGTTCAAGCCTCTCATAGATTTGGGTAATTTTGGAACTCTTTAAGGTGTGTGGGTTTACCTATAATTGAAATGGACCTCTAGATTGAAAGGGTTAGCTCCCTAAATTTGTCTCTACAAAACAATCTATGTCTACCTAGCTTGATTGAAAAGAAAAGGGTTAGAAATTTCATAAGGGGAACCTATTTTAAGAATGGTGATACACCAAGGTTTTTACTCCACATGAATGTCATATCCTAGTGCACAATACAACAAAATGTAAAGATTCTTTTTCAATTTCTAGAGATTCTAACAAAGATGAGATGCATGAAAAAATAGAAGGATAATGAATTGAAAGGCACATTGCACATTCAAGAATAGTTAAAATTGTTATAGTAGTTCCATACAGTTAAACACACTCTAGATGACCTATTAGATCAAAAACATACTCAAACATGAAGGACAAAGGATAGAAGCATGAAACCATCACTTGTCAATATATGTCACTTTAACACTCAAATAATATTCAAAACTTGAAAGGTAAAATGACTGTACAAATGCTTAAAGGTAGGATATCATTACAGTAAGGCTTTGTCATACTCTATGTAGTTGATTTTTCACTAGCCAAGGGGTTGTATATATAAAAAGAAGGAAGAGAGAGAGGAAAGCCTTTTGCACCCAAGAGAGGAATCAAATTTTTTTTAGTCACCATCTTCAACTACAACCATCTATACAAAGGATACTTGCTTGGGATATTTGGTTGATCCATGTCATCACAATTTGTTACACATTTGGTCCTACTCTCTCAAAGATGTTTTTTCAATAGTTTGTGCTAACAAAATTGGGATATTCTACATTGAGTCATGGCATCAATGTAGTTATCCACCTATTGTAGATTTTTCTTCATGCTAATGACCTTCCATTGGGCATGGTGATTTGTCATTTTCATTTATTGGCCTCTTCTCCTCCCTAGTTTTTTATCACAAAATGACATGGATCTTGGTCAATCAACGGTGATATGAGCTATCTAATTATTTTTATAGATGAAGGACATGAGCCCTTAAATTTTCTTATGAATCCTTTTGTTTGAACACCAAAATTTATCTCACTATCTTAAACTTGTAGTTCATTCTACCATCATTCTACTTAGACATTTCCTTTGGGAACCCTTCTTGAAAAATTCACATGGGTACTTTCCCCAAAATAATTCCCATGGGAATTTTCATCAGACATTTTCCTTGAAATATTTCTAGTGGGTGTGCTCTCCCCTTTGAATGGTCCATGTCTTTTTGGGCCTTTGGAGTATGGCTTTTCAAAAGTATTATTACAGAGAAAAAGTTTGCAATAATTCCTTTGAACTTCTTGCAAAGGTCACTTCCTTTTGGAATGATCCCATTGGGCTTGGAAAGTGACCCTTAAAAAACTTTTCTTAAGGACACTTTGAAGGGGAAAGTGTCACTTTGAAAAAGTTTTGGATGACACTTTGGAGGGAAATTGTCCCTTTTAAAAAGTTTCAAAGGACACTATGGAGGGGAAGTGCCCCTTAAAAAGTTTTGAAGGGCACTTTGGAGAGAAAGTGTCCCTTCAAAAAAGTTTTGAAGGGCACTTTGAAGAGAAAGTGTCCCTTTAGAAATGTTTCAAAGGGCACTTTGAGGATAAAGTGTCCATTTGGAAAAGTTTTGAATGGCACTTCAAAGGGAAAGTGTCCCTTTGGAAAAGTTCTGAAAGGCACTTTGAATGGAAAGTGTCCCTTCAGAAAAGTTTTGAAGGACACTTTGGAGGGAAATTTTCCCTTCAAAAAAGTTTCAAAGGACACTTTGAAGTTCAAAATTTGGGAAAAAGACCAAAAAGACACTTTAAATGACCAAACAAAAGCTCTGAAGAAAAAAAAGAAAAAAAAACAATTGGTATTTTATAAGTGAGTTAAAATAGACAAGTGAATGTTGAACTTAGCTAAAGGAAGTTACAAAACAAGGTATGAAATTTAGATAATAGTCACTTGGCAAGAATTTACCCTTCAAATTGGAGACCATCTTATCCCAAGACATAATATTTTACTTGCCTTTCTTTCCTCTTTATTCTTGGATGAAATACCACCAAAGGGATGCACTCCCTTTTAGCTTTGTATGAGAAAAATTTACCTATATCTCCTCTAGAATACTTTCATAATCAAAGTACTTATTTAGTTCTATAATCTAGTCAATAATTCTCCATATAAACTTCCTAAATATGTATGAATTTATACTTTTGGTTTGGACTATTTTTTCATTGTTGCCTTTAGTATTTTTTCAATACCTTGTTCATCATGGTCTCCAACTTCTATATCTTCCTCTTCTTACTCTTGATTTTCTTCCTCTCTATCACTTTCATCCCCTGTGAAGAATCCCCTTCTTTGAGTAGATTTTACTTCTACAAGCCTATCACCGAAACCAATTCTTAAGTTTTGAAATTCCTCTAATACAATTTGAATATAGGATCTATTCCTTCTAGATGGCATCTTGACTTATCACTCTCTAAGCTATCTAACTAAAAACCACTCTCCAAGCTAGCTAACCAAAAACTATTTATTCACTCCTATTATATAAGAGTTTATACCTTCTTTTAGTCTCCTTTAGGTATCGAACTTGATCTTATACCAAACTAATTTAGGTTAATTACAAACAAATTTGAAACAAGCTTTCTTTCTTAGGCTTATATGGACTACCCCTCTCAAATGATTATTTTGGGTGATTTTCCAATTGTATAAGGTTTATAAGATGACCAATTATGAATTAAATTACCATTTATCTTCCTTTAGCAACACACAAAATTTTAGATTCCAAATCAAAATTGAAGTGTACTATTTTCAAATATCTGTACTCTTTTAGCTCTCTTTATATTAGTCCTCTAGAGGCACTTTTCTTGAGTGTTTTTTAAAACACATAGGGTTGTAGAGAAAACAAAGGATCTTTTTAGATACACATTAAGGTTTTACATCACTCTATAAAAATTTAGGATCTAACTCACTAAACAAGTACATAAAATCTAATATTTTCTCAATATATTTAGTTTTTGGTTTATCATTTCAATATTTTACAAAGTAATATATATTACTATAAATTATATAACTATTCAAGATCAATTTAACATAGGTCTTAAATTGACTTAAGATGCATTTGTTTAAACTAGACCATTGACCAACATGATAAATCATGTGATCCAAGATGAGATAAACATTATAAGTCACATGAAGGCCCTATAGACACATAAAAAACCAAAAACCATCATTATCAATCACTAGAATTTTGTAAAATACTCCTAAACTAATGATAATAATTGAAAAAATTAAATTAGAATTTTGGTAAGAAAGTGACAAATTCAAATTATAAGCAACCTAACCTATGAAAAACACTTGGAGATGATTCTAAAGTGAATTTTAATACCTATAAGACCCCTAAAATAAGCTAAACAATCCAAAATTGATAAGAAGAAACAAAAATTGAAAACTTGGAGTGATGCTTTTGCATCAGAATGAGCCCTAAAAAATTTATTGAACAAGTAGTCTAGTTATAAAAATTAAATATTATTGTGATAGTAGAATTGAAAAAAATCTACTTAAAACTAATTATGATTCATTGATTTAAAAAATATATAAATATCCAAGAAATGCAATTCACAAGGCTTTTGGATTATTGTTGAGTAAAGTTTGGTCTCAATTTTTGAATGGATATGTAGCCACTTATTTTTTTCATATGTGACTATAATGTAATAGTATATCAAATAATATGTGTATTGAGAGATAACCTCAAATGAAGTATGTCATTATTGAATATAAAAATAAATATAAATTCTTGAAATAATAACAATGGAAATTGGTTTGTTAAAATTTAATGCTATAATTTTTTTGATTAATAACACTTACCCCAATTCAAGGAAAAAAATAGACATTATACATTTATGTATATAGATCTAAAAAAGGCTAAGGTATTGGGGTAGTCTTAATTTATCCCCTAGAAAAGAATTTTTTTTATTACAAACTATAGTCCCCATGCAATAATAATATATGAGAGTAAGAAGCCTTGATCCTAGGCCTAAAGCTTTCTACAAGAGATAATGTAAATATGTTAGCTTTTTATGGTGACTTTTAGTTGATTATTAATCAAATAAGAACATATTTTCAATGTAATTCCAAGTTTCTGAACTACTATAAGAATACATGATATCTTATCCATAATTTATAGCTTTTAACATTTTCTCCATTTCAAGGGAAAATAATGAGATAGTTGATGTTCTAGATGAATCCAAAACAAACCTCTCACTCCTATCCAAGAAAGAAATGAAAAAAAATCAATATAAATAATCATGACACCCTCAACACCTGATAGTATAGAAAATTTCTAGGATTTAGTTGAAGAATGAATCTTTAAATTCCTCAATAGTCCTCACTCATTAAAGTATTATTTTTTTTTATGAAAATAAACATATAAATATGAGTAAAAATGAATAAATATATAAAAATATAATTTTAAATTAATAAAATCATTAAAGGAATAATATCTTTTTTTTAAAAATTGACACTAGCATCATAATTTCTAAGAAAATTCATGACTTATGTTGTGAACAACCCACCCCAATTTTAGAATATTAAAATAGAGACCCATTTACTATCTAGATTCACATATTTAAATCCCATTAGAACATGTGATAAATTCAAACAAAAAAATAATTTCACCTAATCCATGTTATTTCTCTAATTATTTTATGCTTTGGCTTTAGATATTTGATAAATGTCAGGTTTTAAGTCTGTCATGACTAACAAAATCTAATCAGGGTTTGTCTAAAATTGTTTGGTTCAAATGTACTATTCATCACTAATTTTTTAGGTGTCTTTCAATCTTTCAATATTTGGTAGTGACTCAAAAAATTTATATCACCTATTGAAATCCCTATTTCAATGAGGTCTTACCACATGTAATTCTATCAGCTCCTTAACCTATAGACAATCTTTTATAACATGGATAAGGTCTTTATTACTTCAATCATCCTTGATCAGTGATATTGTACAACATGTCACTTTATCAATTCACTAAAGATTTTAGTAAATAAGGATAACTATTCTTTTTTCCAAACCTTCTAGCTCAACAAATTTGTACATCACTCTTTCAAATTCTAATTTATTCATGATTTTACACAAAAGTGACCAAGTTTTATCATTTACTCAAAATTCCCAATTCAGTGAGATCCTAATAAGTGTCACCTCGTCATTTCATCACCAAATATACATAAGGATTAAGGATTATAAAAGGTGATGAAGAAATGGGGAAACAATATCATGCCATTTGGCCTCAACTTGCTATATTATATATTTCACATTGTATGATCAATTTATTAAATACTACAATCACCTAACTCATAGAGATCATGCCAAGTGTCAACATCTCACTACACTAAGACATATGTAAAAAAGGATATATCATCAAGTTTATGACTTAGAAATTTAAAAAAAGGATTCCACATATCACTTATATTTAAATATCTCCCACTTGTTATGCCACAAGGTGTATACACATAATATTTTTAACTTTTATCAAATATTGATGCTTTACATCTTGTAATAAACCATCAAGACTTAATCTATCTAAGTGCATGCCCTAAGGGGTGCACTAGGAAAGGGGTGGACATACATTTGGTGCTTTTTAAGATTATTGTCCCTTATTGCCACATTATTACCAATCCAACTAGCTCTTAAAACCATTCCCTAAGCTATTACTCCTCACTTGCACACTCCAATTTTTTTTCTACATTCCATATTTATTTTCCTCACCTTAATAACTTTTTATTAGTTAATTATACTAGGTCAACTAGGTCAACCCTATAATGTTTCAGTTAATTTTCACTTGGGAGTTAGTTTGGCCTTTAGCTGACCTAGCTCGGGACCTAGTGAATAATTGATCAAAATTATATAGGGTCAATTAGGTCAACCCTATCAACCAATATTTTTAGAAGGGTTTAGGGAAAGATATAGATATAAATACAAGATCATTTCATCATTATTTCAATATGAAATCAATATTCATTATTCACTCATGCTTCTTTACAATCTACTCTTCCACCATTCTACTTGAGGTGTCTTAGCTTAAGGATTCTACTTGGAGAATCTAGTCTTGTGGATAAGTCTTGGATGCTTTGGATTTTATTAGTTATCCTTAAAAACCACAAAAACCTATTATGAAGCCTCATTGGCTAAGGTAAATATTAAGTCTTTATGGGTTCACATTTAGGTAAGTATTTTGTAACTTTGATCCTCTCTTTAGTAGATAGAAGCAACATAAGTATTGGCTTCAAATAATATTACTCTTCATATTCCATGTATTAGGGTCTTACTCATACTTATCTTAATTGAGATTATATTATACATTTTTTGATTGTTTACTAACCTTTTATGGTGTGACACAAGCTTTGGAGATCACTAGATTAGATTTAGTTTTTTGTTATTATCATAAGTGAAATATTAAAACCTAGGACCCCCTTAGGGTTATTTCATGATTGTGTTAGATTGGAGGCTTTGGAACCCTTATTAGCATAGTTTATTGTGATAAGTAATCTCCTAATTGGGTCTAGAGGATCCCCATATTGGTCATGATCCTACATAACAAATGTATTCCCAATCGAAAGTGTAGGTACATTCTATCTTCTTTGAGCTAGGATTAATTTATATACATGATGAATTTTTGATTTCATAATTTTTGTTGAACCCAATTTGAACTAACCTTTATATAATTTATTCACTTATTTCTTTCTTTTATCATTATTTTTATCATATATTTATCATATTGGGTTGACTGCATCGACCTAATTCTAATTTGTGTGTAGGTTTTTAGATATAGGATACTAGATTGATTCAATTAACCCAATAAACTTTTCTATATTTTTAGACTTCTAATTCAAACTACTAGGTTGACCTAGTCAACCCTATACATTTTCAAGCATCCTATCTGGCATACTAGGTCAACCCAATAAACCTTATATACTTTAGGTACTTAATAATAAACTTATGCAAAGTTGGATCGACCTAGTCGACCTTGTTAGTATGATTTACAAACATTTCTCAAGGTTCTTTGACAACAATCTCACTTTTTTTAATCTTCAAAATCACCAAGGTTCCTTTCTATCCTTTTTCTCTTTCCTTACAGTCTTTCATTTTATAATTTTTAGTCTTTAAAACTAACCTTATATAGTCAACTATATTGACCCTATCAATCCAATTTTATATTCTATGTACTTTCTAGATAATTAAATTGACTATGTCAACCTTATTCATTTTCAAACCTTGATTCCACAATATAGAGGTGACACTATCGAACTTCTTTTGTATTCATTGCATACATTGTCAACTACATTGACACTATACCATGTTTTAAAGTTGAAATTGACCTTTATATGTTAGTAATTAGTCTGGCACTTTCATTTCTTGTTTCTTTCATGATTACAATAGAAAACAAAGTCTAATTATGTGGTTTTCAATTTACCATTTAGTTTCACTATTTTTTATTTTATGCACACATGACTAAATCATAGAATCTTAAACAAGCACTTTAATAATTGTCTACCCAAGGCCAACCTAGTAAGATTTCATTACCAAAGGGGACGTTGACTTAGTTTTATGGCCAAGTATAAATACATGGTTAATGGTATATTTTGTCTTAGCACCCAACACCCTTATTGTTGTAGTGTGTGAAGTGAGGGGGTAGGCCCCAGTACCAAGCATGTACCATTGCTAATATAGATGCCTTTTAGCACAAACATCTTGAGACTATCCTTAGATTTATTTCTAGTTTCTTATTTATAGATAACTTCCCATCACATTTAAAATCATATTCTAATAATCTAAACAAAATTTAGGTTGACCATTTAGTTAACTTTTACTTTACAAGTTGATTGCTTATTCTTTGTTCAATTGTATTTTGTATTAAAAAAACTTGCATTGGACAATGTTAGTGCAAGGATTTATGTTGTGTGCCTCAATTTGATCAAATTCATTGATCTAATTTATTGTTTTTTTCCCTTAAATTTTTTCTTTTCTAAAATAATTGAAAACTTATTCTTGTTTCAGTGCATGATCATTTTAGTATGGCAGACTATTATAGGCTATTTGATTTTCCTTATTTACAGTATTAGATTGACGTAATTGACCCTATGTACTTTTATAGCCTCTATTTTCTATGTTAGGTTGACCCAATTGACTTTATATTATTTTTATACCCTATTCCCTATTCTAGGTTGACCCAGTCGACCCTATACTACTTTTTGCCTTCTCTGTTTGTCAATTAAATTTACAATATTTCCTTATTAGCATTATGTTAATTTATTTCCAATCATAATGAATTATCCTATTATAATATTCTTGGATATATTTAATTCATTTAGATACTATATGGAATGTGCATTTCTCCCTCTCTTTTCCTCCCAAGATCACTATCACTCTTATGGTACCTCTTCCCCTTCTTCATTTATAACCTGTAACATGGTGTAAATCACACCTCAAGATGAAGTTGATGGGTCTGATCCTTTCTATACTTACCAAGATACTTCTAATCTCCAAAATATTTAAACTAATTTAAGATCAACTAACATGACTTTAATCAATAATCCCACTAATAACCCATCTTCTATTAGTCATCTCTCTAATACCAATTTAGGGAATGTTCCTACCAACACCAGCCTACCTCTTGATGCAACTCAAATTCATGCCCAAGTTATTCAACAAATGAACATAATGAAAAAATCTAATAGTATTGAAATGATGAAACTTCAACAACATTTGATTAATATGGCTAATCAATCTCCAACTATGCATCCTCAAGCTAATCCCAATTAGATTCCTCTACCTCTTAGAGATTCCTCAAGTAATGTTATTCCTTAATCCTTAATTAATAACAAGATGCTTCAAACTATTAAAATTTATATTTTATCCCCATTCATTGTATCCATTGATATTGGTAACATATCTCCAACTATCAAGTATGATGGGACTAAAGATCCTGCCTCATTTCTTAAAGCCTTTGGCAATCTTTACAAAGAATGGATCCAAACTAATAATTTTGCCAAAACTAAAATCTTAGTTAAAAACTTCACTAATTATGTATTATAATGGTATAACTAATTACCCCACCATTATATTTGGCAACTTGAATATTTGGTTAATCCCTTAGTTAAAGAGTTTCAACATAATGATCTTCTCGATAAATGTCTTTGCCACTTCATTAACTAAGCAATCTCCCACTGATTCATGATTTTATTAAAAGATGAAAATTATTGGCCCATATATCAAACCATAACATGATTGATGATAACTTATTCAAACTCTTTATCTTTGCCTTGACCCCTTTTCTTCAATATAAGGTTTGAACCTTTTCTCTCCAAACACTTAATGAAACTCTTGACCAAGATAAACATTAAGACTTTATCATGAAGCAATTTGAACCTAATTATAACCTTTTAAAAGTATATTTTAAATAATATACCAATACTATCACTATTAATACTCTGAAAACTAGACCTAGAGTTATTAAAACTGATATTCCTTCACCTTGTCACACACATCTCTCAGTTCAACAAATGAAAAAAAATTACTACCCTCTAATCCTTTCATTTATCCTAATAATCCTCACAAATGGTATGACCCTAATCTATTTTTTTGGTTCCATGCCAACATTGGTCATTCCCATGAGTCTTGTAGAGATCTCACTAAATTTGTTATTTCCTATATGCTTGGTGATTCATTTAATCATGAAGCCATGATCAACCTTCGTCATCAAGAGTACACCACTACTTCTCAAAAATGATAGGTTTTTAAAGCTTCCAATTCAAATAACCAAAAATATTTTTCTATAACCAATAATCAACAAAAAAATAAGGATTTGTATGCCATTAATGTTGATTATGACCAATATTATAATAATTCTCAATATATTAACACTACCAAGGTTAATTATCAATGCAAGTTAGCTCACAAAGATCCTATTACCAAACCTAAGAATACATATTTCAAATAATAACTTCTCAAAGATACTACCACCACTAATCTTGCTTAGGAAGCCCATGAGGAACCACCTTCTACTTCTAAATCTCCAACCACATCTATTCCTTCCAAAGCTACATTACCTCCTAAACCTTGTGTTAGTTCTTATAAATGTCATTGGAACTTTCTTGAAGAACTCAACTCTATTCCTTATAAGATTCCTCTTATGGATTTGGTTCTTACTTCCCCCTATCATTGTAAATTCCTCATGTAATAAATTTAATAAATTAAATATGCATCCTCTATTGAAGAAGAACCACCTTCTATTCAATCTCAACCTACCAACATGAATACCATTAAAACTATGTGTCCCTCTTCCCAACCTTCTATTGAATTCTTTGAAGAGGACATGATCAATGATGAAATTTGTTTTCATGCTGATGATCTGTCAGTTTTCATTAAAATAGTTGTTACTACCACCCTTATCCATAAATTTCTAGTTGATGAATATTTTGCTATTAATGTAACATCTTTATGGCTTATCTAACAACTTAGTAATAATAAGGATCATCTTAAGAAAACCCATATTACTTGTCATGGTTTTGATAAGACAAATCAAAATCCACTTGGTTTTATTTGGCTTCCATTAAAAATTGGACCTAAGACTTTTTGAACTAGGCTTATGGTCCTTGATTTACCTTTATCTTATAAAATACTCCTTGGTTTTCCATGGACTCATCAAATCAGGGCCATTACTTCTTTAGAAATCCAATGCATTAAATTCATACACAATGGGAAATGATACAATCATGAGGTTGATCCCAACCCATGGAGTATTTAGCTTCTTAATCCCAAATCCTAATATCATATTCCTACAATTCCTAACATCAATAGTTCTCCTTTACCTTAGTTCATCAACATGAATCCTAATTTACAAGTTAGTCTTGTCGATTTCGATGATGATGAACCCAATGATTTTCAACATACTTGTAATGCTACCAAGCTACCTCCATACATTTGGCAATGGCTTCCTCCTTATTTATTACCTAAGGATCATATTATTTCTCTTATTGATGAGGTTACTAATTTTCCCCTCTATATAATGTTTAATAACCTTATTTACTTGAAGATGCCTTCACTTCCAATGAACTTAGAGTGGCCAAATTATTTTAATATCCTCTCATCATGTCTCCTCATACATTTATTAATATCAAGATTTCACCTTCTGAAACTTTCCCTAAATCTCAATCATGTACAATTTCTCCAATGTATGATGATATTTATATAATGGCCCAAGCTCAATCTTGAGATTTGAATGTCCATCATTATTAGAAAACCCTAGCTCAAATTCATTATTTTAATTGGGATGTCCATACCATTTATATGGATCATAACTTATATCCCAAAGGTCATGTGCCTCCTACCAATTCTCCACTTATTAATACTCCTTGGATGGTAGAGCAAATTCTACCTTCTGAACCTCCAAAACTCTAACACCCTTTTAACACCTATCAATCCAATCATTTCATCTAATTCTTCCCCTACCACAAAAACCATTTACACCCCAATATCTTCTGATCCATCTTCTTCTCCTACTCTTGATATTACACTAGATACCAAGGCAACTAATGTCTATCAGATACATTCTGAGTATGATTACTATGGTAATCAAATTCTAGATCTCAAAGTAGATGTTGAGTATTATGGTCCTCTTCCCACCTTGCCTAGTGATAAATATATTCTTGAACTACTTCATGTTTGAGAACCTCAACTTCCTTGGTAACATCAAAAACTTGGGAATTTTAAAACTAAAACACCTTGTTTCAACAACTTCATTGCTAACATTGAATCTAAAACTAATCTTATTTATGCCTTACCTAATTCACCATACCAATTTCAATATGGTAATACCATTCTTATTGAATAAACCACTTGCATTGAATATAGTAGTCCATCTTGTCCTTGACCAATTATAGTATCTCATGAACTCTCACCTACCAAACATGATAATTTCAGCTTATTTTTTGATAAGTATCATGATGTCTTTGCTTGGTCTTATGAGGACATGTCAGGTATTAAACCTAGTATTGTGGTGTATAACATCATTACTTATCTTGATGCCAAGCCTGTGCATCAAAAGCAAAGGAAATTTCCACCTAAAGTTTCCACCTTATGTCAAAAGTAAATCATCAAATTACTTAATGCTAAATTTATCAAACTAGTATACTATTCTCAATGGGTTTTTAATATTATCCCCATTTGGAAAAAGGTCACTATGGTAATTTTAATTTATATTGATTTATACAATGATAACCTCACTTTTCCCAAAAATAATTTCCCTTTACCTTCAATTGATGCCATCATCGATTCCACATTTAGTTACAAAATGTTATCTCTTATAGATGGCTTCTCAGGATATAATCAAATTCACATTGGCCCTAAAGACCAATATATGACTAATTTCATCATGGAATAGGGCACCTATTGCTATGCCAAACTTCCCTTCAGTCTTAAAAATGTTGGAGCCACTTACCAATGAGCAATGACTCACATATTTTATGATCTTATCCACATAATTATTGAAACCTATGTGGTTAATCTCATTGCTAAATCTAAAAGTCATCAGAATCATCTATCAGATATTGCTATAATATTTGATCACCTTCTTAAATACTGAGTTAGGCTCAATCCTTATAAAAGTGTCTTTGTTATCACATCTAAAAAAGTTTTATATTCCAAGTTTCTCTTCATGGCATCAATGTTTACACCACTAAGATTAGTGTTATCATCAACATGTCCATTCCTCATTCCATTCTTGACATTTATACTTAGGAAAACTTGGGGAAACTAAATGATTCATCCCTAAAATGGTTTATCACATACATTCTATCAATTTTCTTCTCAAGAAATGTACTAATTTAGAATGGATGGAACCTTGTCAAAAAGCCTTTGATAAAATGAAAGAGTCATTGCTTCATCCAACTACACTTTGTCCTCCTTCCAATCATTGACCCTTGATTATATATACTTATTCCACACCTATAATAGTTGGGAAAATGCTTTCCCAACATGACAATACTAGAAGATAGTGTGTTATCTACTACATTAGCTAAGGCCTCATTAGTTATGAAACATGTTATACAAAAATTGAACATGATTGCCTCACCATCTATTTTGTAGCTAGAAAGCTTTGCCATTACATGATTTATCAAACTACTTATGTCATCATTCATTCTGACCCCCTTCATCACTTCTTCTCCAAAGCCTTTATTCCTTAAGATAAAATTGGAAAATGGATGGTCCTCTTTATGGAATTTGATCTCTACATCATCACTCAAAAAAATGTTAAAGGGAAAGTCAAAGATGATTAAATTGGCATAATTATTATACAAGCTACTTTTCCCCTTTAATATAGTCTTCTTGATGCTAATATCCTCTATATTGAATGTGATAATCAAGATATTTCTCTTAAATATTATTTTCATAACTTTATCACTGATCTTGAAGTAGATAATCTTGATGAATCTTCTCTTTCCTCTAATACTACTAAATGTAAAGTAGTTATCAAGGACCTTCCTAAAATTAATATCAACTTACATGAGTATAATTGGACTCTTCACTTTGATGGTGCTAAATGCCTTCAAGGAGTTGGGTTAGGTTACATTGTCACAAGTCCTCTTAGAAAGATAATTCCTTTAGCTTTTTGCTTAACATTTAATGTCACCAATAATATGGCTGAATACAAAGCTCTAATCTTAGGCATGAGAGTTTTTCTTGATTTAGACATTCAATATTTTCATGATTTAGGTGATTCTCAACTTATTTGTTGCCATGCCAATGGTGATTATTAATGAAAAAGTGAAAACATCATTTCTTATCATCAAATTACAACCACTTTCATTAAGGATTTTATCTCTTTCACTATTGAGCCCATCCATTGAGATCAAAATTCCATTACTGATTCTCTCACTTCTTCAACATCTCTCTTTCATCCCTACTAAGTTATTTCTGATCCTGATTTTCTTATACAATAAAGAAAATATCCATCTTTGACTCAACCACTAGATTCACTTATCTGCCATATTGAGGTTGTCACCATTAGACAAATCCCATGGTATCAATACATTATTCAATTTTTTGTATCAATACATTATTCAATTTTTGGAACATCAAGCTTATCCTTCTAACTTAGACTTTCATGAAAAGACATGCTTTCATAAACAAGATTTCAAGTATGTATTTTGACACATCCTTTATTGTCTCAATGTTAAAGGTACCTTACTTCATTGTTCTATGCAAGATGAGGTCCCTTCTCTTATTGAACAAGCACATAGGGGTGTTTGTGGTGGACATTGTAGCGAACATGTTACAACACACAAATGCTTATATATGGGTTATTTTTAGCCTACTCTAGAAACAAAATGTGATCAAATTCAATAAAAAGTGTACTCATTTCCAACTTCATTATGATCTAATTTATTCACCTCCATATGAGCTTCAAAATATCAAATCTCCTCTGTCATTTTCTACCTAGGGATTTGATCTTATTAGAAAATTACCTCACTCCCAAGATAAGCATGTTTTTATCATCACTGCTACTGAATATGTTACCAAATGGGTAGAATCCATGCCCCTTGTTAATGTCACTACTCCTACCATTTCAAAATTCATTCTTAATAAAATAATTTTCCACTTTGGTGTTCCTCATACCATCATTTTAGACAATAGGGGTAACTTCAAAAATAAACATGTTAAACAACTTTGTGCTAAATTCAAGATCAATCACAAATTTTCCACACCTTATCATCCATAATGTAATTATCAAGTTGAGGCCACTAACGAAATTCTCAATAAAATTCTCCAAAAGATAATTCATGAAACCCACACAAATTGGCATCTTTATCTTTATCTTTTTCTTTAGGCCTATCAAACTATCATATGTACTACCACTATGGAAACACCATTCTCTCTATTTTATGGTTCCAAATCAGTTCTCCCATTAGAATTTGAGATTCCATCTCTCCATATATCTCTTCATGGTATTATTTCTAATGAGTAATTGTGTGAACCTTTCCTTCATGCCCTTGATCTCCCTGATGAACATAATATTTTTTCCTTGTAACACAACCACCAATACAAGACTCCTATTGCCAAATAACAAAATAAACATGTTAAAATATACACATTTAATGTTGGTGATCTTATCCTTAATTTAGACTACATGCATGATAAATAAGACAAATTCACATAAAAATGGTGGGGTCCCTATTTAGTCAAAGTTATTCTTGGTCTAAGTACCTACTACCTTCAAACCAATTAAGGCCATGTTTTAAAAGAGCCCAACAATGCATAGTTACTTTAAAATTACTTTTCCTAAACATTCCCTTATTTTCATGCTTTCTATCTACATCTATCTAACACTTTTTGAAGGTTAATTACATGGGTCTCTCCCTATAAAACAATTCTCTCTTATTACAAACCTTTAGTCCTTTCTATTTGGTTTATTGGTTTCTCTTTTATCTCATGAGTTTCATTGTAAAATTATAGATATGACCCAATCTTCCTCATGATGTAACATAGTATTCTTTATTTTCATATTACTTTTACACACTTTTGAGCATCCCTTGGATTTATCTTTTATGAGTTATAGTGTAATACCATGGATAGGACCTTGCCTTCCTCAAAACTACCATATTTCTTATCCTATTTATTTTTCACATGTTTTTGGCACCCTCATGAGATTTTATTTTTTGATTTTCAGTGTAAGACCATAGATAGGACCTAACTTTCCTTAAAAAACACCATCTTTTTTCTTACTTCATTTTCCTTTTCACAATTTTCTTTTTGGGACCCTCATGGGTTTATCTTTAATGCATTCTAGTGTACGACCATGAATAGGACTAACCTTCCTCATAAAATTAACATCATGTTATTTATTTTTTTAAATGTGATTTTTATCCTTGTTCTCAGCATTAGATTTTGCTTCTTTTTGTAGATGGAATTTACATAACAATCTATGTTACCATGTTTTCATTCATTTCCCTCATTTCTTATGATAAATAATCATAATTTTGTATTATTGTATCCATTTTTACCCTTTGTCATATTTTTTGTGATCTAAAGCAATTCAAATCATTCCATGTGTTGTTTCTATTGATCTCATTTCCTTTCACTCCACATTGGATAAAACAAGGTCAAAGTCAAGATAGCACTTTTATTTCACCTATATTTATGAGACTCTTAGACCTTGTGCTCTGTAAATTTCTTCCTCTTAGGAACTAAATCCCAAGTATTCAAATGAAAGTCATCTTTATCACCCATGTTTGGTTTTTTAAATTCGTATGGAGGAGGAATAGAAAAATCCATCAATAAATTTTAAAACCAATTCATTTGAAACAAAAGGCAATGATATAAAAAAGGTAACATACTAATCTTAAAATTCAAAATCATACCAAAATACATGATTACAAGCACATCTCCTATCTCTAATATAAGCTCAAACCCAATAGCTATTATTACATAGATCCAAGGTTCATTGGGGTGTGATAGGATAGTAGATTAGAATAGGAGAATTCAACAAACTCTATGGTGCTACCTACATTCTCACACAATTACCCAATTTTTGTAGTAGACTAATGGGTTTGTAAGGTGTCCTGAAGAATGAGGAACACATTATGGGAAGGTAGGTCCATTTTAATTTTCATGCATATAGCCTTCATGGGATGATCTATATACTTCATTTGTTGACTTAGTACTTGTGTGACTAAGAGAAGTTCTTTAGAGCCCTTAAGGTTGAAAGTCCTCTTATTTTGACAAACCTAATTTGAGTGTCTTGACTTCGATAAAGAGTTTTATCTACCTTGGTTTTTACTTCATTCTTTCTTCCACCCATTTCAATTCCCCCCTTGATAGGAAAATTATGATTCTAAATCTATTTCCCCCTCTTATTCTATATTCCTTATTTTTTGCCTCTTAAAAACATGCTAGCACTACTTTGTTTTAGTTTTATCTATCTTTAGATTAAAAAAATATGTTTGAGCAACTATGGCTTACCTTGTTTATACCATATAATTACATTCCTATACTTATTTTTATGTATTTTACCATTTTTTATTGTTTTACTATCCTATTATTATGGACACTTAAGTCTATACCATTTTTCCATTGTTGAGTGAGGTTGGCTTGTTACTTCTCACTTGATAATTGTTTTCCCCTTTTATGCACATTTTTCTATTATTGAGTGAAATAAGGATTCTTACTACTCACTCATCAATTTTATTTTACCATTTTGTTTATACTTTTACATTTGATGTTTGATTGCCATAATTTTTGACATGTATCATTGGTTTGATTTGGTTATTTTGCCTTTCTAACTTAAGGTTTACTCGTTGAGTTTTTTAGTCTTTAGTAGCCTTGGATTTTTAGTTACCCAATTTACTTTTGTTTTTAACTTGGTAATTTTTTCTAACATAACACTTGTAACAAAAACTTTCTTAATTCTAAAGTATGTCTCATCCTCATAGAACTAGTTATCTTGGCTTTCCCTTAAAAAAATTTAGTTTTGCTCTTTAGTTTTGTATTTTTGGGTTTGTTGAAAGCAGTTTCTATGCCCTAAACAATTGAAACTAATAACACAACAAACATCCATGCCATGATATAGGTAATTCAAGGTACACATCACATTTACCTTCTAGTTATTCACTTTTTTATCATTTACTTTTAGTTATTTTATGCTTTAAAATACTTGAATTTTTTTAACATCAGCATTATGTGTTCTTATGTTCTTTCTCAAGGCACCATCCCCTGTTGCTCCTTAGTGACAATTGATGAGCTTCGAGTGGGCATATGTATACATATAATATTTTAAACTTTTTGTATGTAGCTAAAATTGCTCACTTCATTATTATCAACTAATATTCCTATTAGTCAACACTAATTGTACTTAACTTATTTCATTTCACTAATATATCCCCCTTCCTAGCCATTCATCTAATATCCCCTTCCATTATCATACATTCATTAACCTTATTCATCCAATTACTTCATTAATTATATCTTAATCCCTTTTATCCTAAACTAATATTAGTTATCTATTATATGGGAAATTTAAATTACCATAACCCCACCTACCCACCTACTAACTTACACCCTAGCCTTTATTGCATCCCTAGTCCCTAATCACCTACCTAATCCTTATCTATCTCCCACCTAATCCTCAATTATCCATAAACTAATCAAGAAGCCTCTATAATTGGAGAAGGTCCTCCAAGACTGTAGATGTCTCTAAACTAGAGACTTCTAAGAAATTTAATATTCCATGAATAATCCGTAGCCATTGATCTCATCCCTCTAACTTCAAATATCAACCCTTGATCTTCCCTCCCAAATATATATAACCAAATCTCCTTCTCCATAGAATCCAAAGAAAAAAAATCTTGTATGGAATCCATGTCAAATTAGCCATTAAAATCAAGCATCCAACATCTAATAATCATGCCATCACATTGCCAAAAATTTGAGTCTAATATGCAATCATATATCGATTAGAAGATCTTATAAGGAGGTGATATGAAGCAAGGAATTTGGTAAGGTCTATATCATTCTGATTTGTTTCATGAATCCTTCCTAATAGGTGGTTTGATTTTGAGTTTAAATTAGCTTCTTTAATTTATAGTGTGATCAAAATGATACTACAATTTCATGACCATAGTGGGAACACTCCACGCCCCCAAATTTAATTATTTTTTCTTTTTAGACATGTTTTTGTTAGCTTTTAGTTCAATTTTTTTAAATTTAACATACACAAGTTGCAGTCATGATATTGCCCTGGTATTAGAAGGATTGCACTACATAGTCATGGTATTACCCTTAAGACTTGTGATATTGATTTAACCTTCCACTTAACCACTAATAGTCTACCTAACTATTTTATCTTTCAATAATCCCATGAGTCAAAATTTATAATATTATTGAGTGTGTGGTGGTATTACCAAATTGAGTCATGAGATTGTAAGCCACTAACGATTTGTGTTGTAGGTCTCATCAGTTGATGAGACCATGATTTACCCAGTCACAACTTTATCATGCAATAAGTGGTATTGATGATGATAATAGTGATATTATGGGTAATACTCATGATTTTGTTAATTATTTTTTTGTAGGTATTTGTGTTTGAATAAAACCACTACTTCATGAGTAGCATATTTGACTCACCATCCATGATATTACGACCGTTATTCATGATTTTGTAATGATTCTATGGTGCTTTTAAATTCTTATTTTTATCATTATTTTTTCCCCCCTGCATATTAATGTTAAAAATTTTGCATTGAAAAACATAGCATTTATCTTTTTATATATGGCTAGCCTAGGAAATGGCATTGATCAAGGATTCTACTAGCAAGCTCTATATTACAAAATCCTTGAACCTAGAGTTCTATTTTTAACTTAGAGATTGTGATGCTTGGGCCATAAATCATGATTTTATTTTTTAAGGATATTAACATTTATCCATTATCCTATATTATTTCAAGGATTTGGTTTTAATTTTATATGTTTTGTAGGAGAGTCAATAGTTATAGGTTTTATTTATATAGTGTTTACCATGTTAAAGCATCCACATTATAACATCAAATTTATATATATATATATATATATATATATATATATATGTATATATATATATATGTATATATATATATATATATGTATATATATATATATATATATGTATATATATATATATGTATATATATATATATATATGTATGTATGTATGGCTCACTGTGCCAATTTATAGGGTCAACAAAGAGTAATACCAAGCTAAAAAGAATGTCCATTGACCAGACACCAAAAATGTTAATCACACCACTATTCAAAAACATGATTACGACCAATGAAATTAAGGTTTTAAATATTAACAATAGTTGATGGTTTTGATCTTTGCCATTTCAAATATGCTCATTGATCCAATCTAATGCCTTTTAATATTTTTTTGTCAATATACTTTTTAGTTATTATCTACAAATTTCAAGTACTTAGAATAAAATTAATATAACTTTATCAATTCAAATATTTAAATTTTTTGACATTTTGAACAAAACCGCCATTTGTGCTTTATCTTTAGTAGCGTTCTTGAACTGACAAGTAGAAGTATTGTACTCATAATCATGATTTTGTCATTTCAACATAGCTTTATCTTTTTGACCTAAATTTGACACTTAGATCACCATTTCTAAATCTTGTATGGTAGAGGTAAATCAAAATCACTCTTTTAAATCCTAGATTATGCCCACATTTGATTAATGTCATGGCGTAATATTCCTTATATCAAAATTTTGAGACATCATGTTATCTAATTATATATAAATAATCATCTTTAACATATAAATAAATTTTTAATTTATGAGATCATCTATCTATGTCAAAATCTAGAATGTTGAAGTATGGAAATTTTGTCATTTTACACAATATTAAAACTCATGATTTGTTTGCAATAGCAACTTTGTCATCACAAGTAATGGTTTTGTGGTTTATGAAAAAACCATAATTATTGGTTTTATAGTCATTAGTTATATTGTTAGTTTGAGTCATGATATTTTATATCTAACCCTAGTTTTATAGGTAACCATCATTATTATCCTCAATTACAATATTGTAACTTACAAGTTACAACTTTGACCCCATAGTTGTGACTTTTTAGTCTCTGGTTGTAAGATTGACCTATGAATTTGTGGGTTTTTATAAATCCATGTTTTTGTAAAAAATCATTCAAACTACCAATATTTTTGTTTTAGGACCTCTTTTGAGTTCCAAATTAGACTATTAACCCATGTACTTATAGGCTTCCCATTAAAGATCCATTTTAGCACTCTTAAATCATTTTTGGTCTTATATATCATTTTTAATCACCTTGTTGTGTGTTTATATCTTTGTTGTGAAAAATATCTTCTTGTATATACTTGATTATGTCAACTTGTAAATAATCATTGTATCATACCCATCACACATAAGTAATTAAATCAGTTAATTAATCGTATCATGTGTTTAGCCTATTTGTTAACCCCTCCCCTCTAGGATAGCATGTGATGTGTAATTGACACATATGTATGGGATTAATATATAGGGGTTAGTGTCATGGATTTCATCACCATGCACTAACCAAACTCTATGTTCTTATGGAGTCTAAAAATTAAGGACAACTATCATTAGGCTAAGCAGTTGACCCCATATAGGTCATCCATGAAGGAGAAGAGTTAACTCTCTAAACCAGGCATTAGATAGCACCTACATGGACTTGGGCCCCAACTCACCATTATATATATAGGTGATGCACCTAGATAGCTTATGTATACCTAGCATAGAATCCTTTGGCCATAATAGGTATACTATTATAAGAGTCAGTATCAACTTTAAAGTAGCCATCATGTATGAGCAGGGCTAGGAGGGTTCATTTCATACCATAATGGGTAATCAGTCTAAAACCTCACCTATGAAGCCATTGGATGGTATAGACATTATTTTTCACACCCATTAGTTTACTAAACATAGGTTGTGGCTTGCTTGCTTGGGTGTGTGTTGTGTTAAACTATACTATTTATGAGCTAAGTCAAACTTTACCTATCCATATATATATATATATATATATATATATATATATATATATATATATATATATATATATATATATATATATATTATCTTATATATCCTTGCCACATCATTTTATCCTCTCATCCTTTGTATATATCCTATTCATCATCCTCATCATCTTATCATTATACATATTGTCTTTATCCTGTCTTATCTCTCATATTAACCACTAATCATTAATCACATTCCCATCACCCACATCTTGTATTGTACATCCTTGTCATCTTATATCCTCAACTTGTTTATCCTCCATCTTATTCTAACCATATCATTACATTATATGGCATACCCCCAACTTCCATTCTACACACTTGCCATATTGTCTTTGTCATTATCCCTAGCATATTGCCCCTATCCCATCCTATTATAACCATACCCACTCATCATTAGTCCTCATCCCATCTACTTACCTATCATAATCAACATCATCCTTATCATCATCCCCTTATGCCTTTTTTTAATTTCCCATCTTGTCTTCATCTCATTATAGGTTACATCCCCATGAACCTATACCTTCTATCTTGTACATACTTAACCTATAGTCATCTTATACATATCAACCTATCATATTGGATACCCTTGACATCATCCATTTATCCTATCCCCTTCTCATCTTTTCTTCATCCTATCTTAGCATAATTATCCTTCCTTAGTCACTCAATCATTATCTTGTGCATCCTAGCCATCATACCATTCTATGTATTGTCTTTGTATATCCTTTACCATTGTCCTATATCATCCCCTATCTTAATATAATAATATATCACTCTTCATTCTTGCATATCCTAGTCACACCTTGTCATCCACATCTTTTCCTAAGTCCATTACATACATAAATCCTAATCATCATCTTGTATCATTATCCCATCACCTAAACTTCATCTTGCATATCCTTATTCCATCATATTTTTGTACATATCACTTTGGACCCATATTATATATCCTTATCACATCATCCTTTTGTACATATCATTATCATTTTACTTTCTTGTACATCCTTATCTCATTATCCTGTAGTAAAGACTAATCCTTTAAAGATCCTTTTACCCAAACCATATTTGTAGAACCACTCACACGACCCCTTACACATATTTTCCTTTTGTATATCTTTGTCTTAATATCCTCCCAGTCTAACCATACCCACCAATTATTGGTTATCACCCCATCACTCAGATATCATAATCAACTTGACTTGTATATCTTTTATCTTAGTCATCCCATCTTGTATATAATTTGTTCATCTTGTGTATCCTTTTTTACCCTCTCTTCATCATCCACTTGTATATATATTATCCTTTTGTATGTCCTTTTACACATCCCATACTATCTTGTATTCATCATACCCTATCACATATCCTAATCACATCTCATCATCCATATCCTATCCTAGGTCCACCCTATCCCTCATCATTTTTATTGACCTTATCTTCATCACCCATCTAGTCTAACCATGTCCTATCCTATCCTAGTTGGATATTAAAAGTCATATACAGATCTAAGCCATTACCATCCCATTTACATTATCCCTTATCGTAATCCATCATCATTGTCTCATCATCATCACACAATCAATACCTATTTCCATCTTGAGAAAATTAGTCTAAGGTTTGAGCTAGTCCTATTTCCCTATCCACACCATCATATCATCCTAATCCCTTTGGTTAGATATCATACCCTAGTCAATATCCTATTAGCATCTTGTCACCTTATCGGTCTCAATCTAGTAAACCCGTCAACTATTAATTATCCTCAACCCAATCATCTTTCCTTATTCACAACTACCACCCATCATATTGTCCTCTTGTTAATTTAAATTTATGCACCCATCAAAATCCCTCAATCTTTTTTCTAGGTTGATAACAAGACATCATTGATAGGCCACTATCACCTATTACACTCTCAGTTTAGAATTTGATCATAATATTTAATCTATTAGTCTATTATCCATCATATATTTATCATCATTCTAGCTTGTTCCCTTCATCTATTTTATCCAAGAAGCCATATCCAATCCTTAGTCTACCTATTCCATCATCCATCATTCATCACCCATTCTTTGTGGACTTAGACCTAGTTTGTGTAGACTAATATATCGTAGCTAACAAGGATGACATCCTTTGACAAGCTCTATAAATGGGTGATCACCTATCCTCTGACCTTAATCCAATTTTCCTTGAACCAACATCTCACATCCCTCTTCATTCTCAACCTCCTAGCACATCAAAATCCATATCAACATTCCTTGATTTGGCCACCCTAACCAATCAATACATCATGGAAAATAAATATGAGTTTATCTTATGGCTATGGAAGATGGGTGCCCACTTCCCCACTGATATTGAGTCCAAAATCCTAACATCATATCCCAAACAATATTCTTATCAATCATCATCCCCATCCCATTCCTTTTCACCATCCACTAGGACTTGTCCTAATTGTGGTCTTTTTTATTCATAAATTTATTAATTTTATAAATATATTGATGAAAACCCATAGGTAGTTTTCTTGCAACTCCTTGAGATGGGTGTCCAATTTCCTAAATACCTCTACCCTATCTAATTCACATTACCCTTCACCCCAAACCATCCATACTAGTATCCTTCTTATCCCCCATCCACTCATCATCGTCAGGTATCCACCCCTTCCTATATTAGTAAAAAGAATCCAATATTTGCTACCCCATGTAATAGTGGTCCATTCACCCAATCAAATCAAAAACCATCTAATCACAATTCCAATTCTTTTGCATCGAAACCACAAAGTGAAGTGTGTCCTTATACTCCCTTCCCATATCATTGGATTCCCTCTTCAACCAACTAGTGACCACTAACATGATGGTGTATCCACCCATACGACATCATGATTCCACCAAACCTAAACCCTCTTGGTATAAGGCAAACTGATATTATATCTATCATCAAACTTGGAGAATTCCCTTAAGTAATATCATCCTTTCCAATATTATTTCCATGACCTTAATGATCATGGTGACATAGTAGTTTAAAATGAATCAAATGAGTTTATCTCCCTTGGCAAACAAAAAGAGTAATGTCAAGATACCATTCCTTATCATGATCATGCCCTTCCCCTTCTAATCCAAGGTTAAGACATCTTATCCCTCTTACATGATCCATTCATATAACCCAATCCATTTATCATATGCCTATCCCTCTCTTTTCTCATCCCATCATTTATCAATTATCTCTCTCTCACCCATCATAATAAATAGCCTATGTTGAGAGGATAATTATGGACAATCAATCCCTTATTAGCATCATAACATCATGTACATCAAAGTTGACATCAGATTCATTATCAAGATCATGTCCAACACCAGTATCCAAATTAGATTCCTCATCAAAAACATCATCCCTCATCGATATTATAATAAACACCTGCTCTTCTAAATATTCTTGTAATTAAATTACTTAAATGTTTACACAAAATGATTATATATCACATAGACTATATGAGAGATCACACAACAATAATTGGCAATAGAGTAGAGTAATAGATAATATATCAAATCCAATTCAAGGGGGAAACCTCCATAATAATGCACTAAGAGCATAATACTTAACATGATGATCAAAGACTAACCACTACCTCCTATATATAGTCTAATTAGCCATGGTTATTCCATATGCTGACCTAACTAAGAACATAGGGAAATGTAATAAGAATATAAAAGAGGTATGTAACCCACAAATCAGCCACACATATCCCTAGACATGCCAAAGGTTAAGGGCATATAATGCCCCTCCCTTTAAAAACAACATTGTCCTCAATGTTGAGTCAACTCTAGATGTTGTTGCACAGAGGATTCATCCTCCCAAGTGGCATCTTTATAAGGAATATTCTTCCATTTGATTAGGTACTCTTTAATCACTCTAGACCATAGTTGTTTAGTGCACATTTGAAGGATTGCCTTAAGATCAAGAATAACTCTTATTTCCTCATCCAATTCTAGTAACTTAGTTTGAGTATCAACTTTATGTCCAATGAATTTCTTCATGCATGATACATGAAATACTAGATGTATGCAAGTGGAGGAAGGAAATTATAACTTGTAAGACACACTACAAATTTTCTACAAGATTTGATAAGGCCCATAATACTTAGCGGATATCTTTTTATCCTTTTTTAATACTTTAAGGACATCTACTTATATGGTTGTAAGTGAACAAAGACCTAATCACCAATGCCAAAATGCCTCTCTCTCCTATGTTGATCTTCCTACTACTTCATGTAATTCTAGGCCATGGTTAAATTTTCATGCAAAATTGTAAGGACCTCATATTGATATTGAGTATGCTATTCAACTACACTAAACTTAGGATGGACCTTGAAGGTTAAAGTGATGGATGGAGGGTGGTATCCATATAGTGCCAATAAAGGAGACATTTTAGAATAACTATAAACAAAAGTATTATACCACCATTTAGCAAGTGGAAACCAATGAATCCATTTATCCTATTTATCAAAAAAAACCAATGGATATATCCTTACAAACATGTGTTGACTACCTCAATTTTTCCATCTAATTGAGGATGATAGGATGAACTATGAGCCAACTGGGTGCCCAAACATGCAAATAACCTAGTCAAAAAATTTCTAGTAAAAATGAGACTTTATAACTGACAATGATCTTAGGGGTACCATGCAATTTATAAAATGTATTAAGAAAATCAAAATCTATTGTACTGGCAAAAAATGGTTGTGATAAAGAACAAAAATAAGCATAATCACTGAGATGATCTACCACAACCATGATAACATTTTTATCATCATATATCAATAACTTTGTAATGAAATTCATGGACTCCTCTCCCCAATGTTGGCTAGGGATGGATAAAGGCTATAAAAGACCTAGGTTTTTAATGTTTTATTCTTTATTTTGTTCATAGATCATACATTTAGCCAAATACTTTTGGAAATACCCCTTGTCTCCTTCCTAAAAAAATCTTGTTTGATTCTATGATAGATTTTAAAAAATCCTAAATGACCCCCAATTAAAGTTACATGAAGTTCCTGAAGGATTTTTTGTCTAAGAAAAGAATTCTTACATACATATAATCTATCTTTATACCATAATTAATCACCCTTCCATGTGAATTTTTCAAATCCATCCAAACCTTGATGAATATTTTGAATTAAATCATGGGTAGCACTATCATTATCCCATTCTAATTGTGCTTCTTCTAGCCAATCTACCTGTAAAATGGTCATATCACATAGCAATGCCCCAACTGATTCATCCTTCCTAGATAGTGTATCTGCCACTACATTGTCCTTGCCTTTCTTATACACTATTTCAAAATCATAGCCTAACATCTTAGTTACCCATTTATGTTGTTTTTTAGATGACAACCTTTGTTTCAAAAAATATTTGAGAATATCATGATCAGTCTTTACATGAAATTGATGACCCATCAAATAAGGCCTCCATTATTTGATTGCATGAAAAATGGCCATCATTTCATTCTCATAAATGGGATTTTTCTGGTTTTTACCCTTCAATTGATGAATTTAAAATGAAAGTGTTCTTCATTCTTGCATGATTACATCACCCATACCATACCCAGATGCATCACATTTAACCATAAAAGTCTTGGAAAAATGAAGAGTGACCAACACTGAAGTGGTACACATAGCCAATTTCAATTGTTTAAATTCCCTAATAGTTGTATCAATCTACTAAAAGGAGTCTTTATTAAAAAAAGAGGTGAGTGGTGTTGTAATGCTATCATATTTTTTTGACAAACCTCTGATAGTAACCAATTATCCCCATAAATCCCCTTGGTTCCTTGAGTGTCTTAGGCATCGGCTAGTCCACCATTGCTTGATTTTTTTTAGGATCCACTTTCACTCCTTCATTAGAAACTAAATGACCCAAATACTCAACCTCACAAGCTCCAAAATTACATTTAGAAGGTTTGGCATACAACTAATGTTGTTTGATAATTACGAGTACCTATTTCACATGGTGTAAATGGTCTTCCCAATTTTTATTGTAAATGAGGATATCATGAAAAAATACCAAAATAAATTTCCTCAAAAATGGTCTAATTACATTATTCATCAAACTATGAAAGGTGGATGGTGCATTTGTTAGCCCAAAAGGCACAACCAAAAACTCATAATGGCCCTCATGAGTGTTGAAAGTAGATTTGGGTATGTCTTCATCACAAATTTGTATTTAATGATACCTAGAATGTAGATCTAACTTGGTAAAATAAAGGGCACCATTTTATTCATCTAACAAATCATCAATGATATAAATAAGAAACTTATCTTTGATAGTGTACTTGTTGAGTTCTCTATAGTTAGGGCATATCCTCCAAGTGTCATCTTTATTTATCATTATGATAATTGGTCAAGAATATTCACTTTGGCTATGGAAAATGATTCCTGCATCCAGCATCTCCTATACCATATTTTCAATTTCACTTTTATGGGCATAAGGATATTTGTATGGCCTGATCTTGGGTGGTATACTACCAGGAACAAGTTTTATATCATGATCATGTGTGTGGATAGGTGGAAGTCCTTTCATCATGTCACAAAAAAAATTGAATGGGCATCAATTACTTGTTGAATATTAAGAAGTGTAGATGGTTAAGTTGGCTAAAGTTTCATGGAAAATAAGTGAGCTACAAATCCTTCAACACCTTTTTAGAGAATATTTATCATTTGATGGGAGCTAACCAATTGTGGATATTTAGCCCTTAATTCCCTTAGCTCAAATGTCCTTCCCTTAAAATAAAAGTGCATGAATAATTATTATAAATTTATCTCAATAGTGCCCAAAGTGGTGAGCCACTGTACTCCTAGAATAATGTTAGCTCCTTCCATGGGAATAACAAACATAGGAGAATCCAACAAGTAGTCTCCCATGGTCAGCTTGATACTATGGCATTTTTCTGAGTAGATGAAAGTACCACCATTTGTAATCATGACAAAAAAATTTAGAGCAAGTGAAATAAAATATTCCAAGTGAGTAGCCAAGTTACTATTGATGAAGTTGTGTGTGCTCCTAGAATTAATCAATACCATGACCTTCTATTTATTTAAGAAACCCACCATATTAAGAGTTTGGGAAGTACTAATACTTGAAAGAACATGATAGGAAATAGTAGGATAAGCTTTTTTAGATTCCTCCTCAGGACCTTCTTCATCCTCACCAATTGCCTTCTCATCATCATCATCATCATCATCATCCTCATTGGCAACTTCGATGTAAAACAACTTCTTTTCAACACAATGATGGTCTTTTCTCTATTTTTTGTTACAACCATAATGTAACCCTTTGGCTCACTTCTCCTCAATTTTTTGAGGTATAAGTCTGGTGGGTTGAGGATATGATGGTGATGGAAATGTGAGATCATGACCAGTAGTGAAGGTTTTCTATTTGATCATGTATTTTTCCTCTACCATGCATGCCCATGGAATAACTTCTGATATAGATATTGGTTTAAACATTCAAACCTCCAATTAGATGTTATCTTTGAGGCTACCTAAAAATAGATCAGTCAAATATTCCTTAGTTATGTCTTCCACCCATAAGTATGGATTATAAAATTGATGAATACTATCCTTCATAGATCCTATTTTCCATAGTTTGGTTAACTAGCTAAAGTAGTTCTTAGAGACATTACTCCAATAATGAGCCAACAAATCATAAATGAAAATAAACCATGTAATAGGAGCACCATTATTTTTCTTTCAATCACACCACTAGTGATACCACATGAACTACTTAGGTTCTAGATATAGAGATGCCACTATCACCTTCTAAGAAATAGGAGTTTGATGCAGATCAAATAAATTCTAAATTTAGGTAATCCAAGTGAGAGGATCCTTACCATCAAACTCACGTATGTACACTTTTGGCAACACTAGTTTCATGATAGAATTGGAGTTGTTAGTGTTGAGAGGAGGGGGACCTAAATTATGAAGTGGAGGGTTATTTGAATGTAACTAAGATGAAAGGGTAGACAATTGAGCAATGATCTGATTCAATTGAGTGTGAACCCCATTAGTCTCTTTGCACATCCACAAAACCTTAGTTTGAAGTACAAAAAAGTAATCATGCTGCACCAAGCCCTTTATGTTAGCCTAATGTTGAGAAATAAATGGATCTAAAGTTTTAGATTCCATGTCACTAGCAAGAGCCTTAGGATTTTCTTGCCCCCTTTTCTTCCTCATGTAGAAAGGCCTACCATATACAAACCATAAGAGGGTTTTTACCTCAAAAAAAGTGTACCAATAGATGGTATCATTATGAGCACCTCACCAAGATGAATATAATGACTACATTTACATAGTAGGGTAAAAAAATTCAGCACCAAAAATGTGTATCGATAGAATAAACTATTGTGATTATCTTGCTGAGATGAATCCAATGATTGCAATTATGTAAAGTGAAAATTTTCAAAATTTATTATTATTATTATTATTATTATTATTATTATTATTATTATTATTATTCAAAAGATCATTTTGAACAATAATTCACTGATTAAAAAAATTAATTCTTCCTAGATTGCAAGTTATGTTTTTTCGCTCCTTCCTCTCAAAAGTCACAGCTTGCTAGATCTGAAAAAATAATGCCATAGGAAACTTACCCAAATCAAAGCTTTGATACAAATTGTAATGAAAATAATTATATATTTGCATAAAATTATTATATATCACCTAAAATCAGAAAATATGAGAGATCACATAGCAATAATTGACAATAGAGCAGAATATTGGTGTTGACCAAATTTGACTTTTAGGTCAAATTAGGGCACCCCTAGTAAAAAATTGATTTTTAGGCCTATAATTGGGTATAATGTATTGTCATAAGGTGTTTTATAGGTCATTTTATGCCTTTAAATATTATATGAACCTTGGTCACTCTTTTTATTAGTCTATCATGTCATTTGGGGTCATTTTGAAGGCCTAAATAGTGTATTTAATGCTTTGTATATGTTTTTTGTGAAATTTTAATGTTTAAAATGGTTGGGTCATCTTTCATGTGTCCTAATAGGTCTTTATCAATTGTCTCTAACTAAAAATTGTCAGATTACTTAGAAAAGGGTAGTTTTCTTGAAGAAAAGAGTGAATTTGGCACTTGTATGGCCTCTTAGGGAAGTGTGCCACATGGTAAATGATCAAGAAGTGTCTTTTAATCTCCCTAAAACTCAATAGTATGTTTTTTATTTGTAAATTTCATTTTTATTCCAGAACCATTTATCTCCCTTCTTGCTCTTCTTGGCAGACTGAAGTGACTTGGAGATTTTTGATCAGTATGGTCAACATAGGGGGTTTCAAGAAAAAATGTCTTGGGGGAACATTATACACTATGAAACCTTAAAAAAAATTTATTAATTTTGATAAATGGTCAAATTTGATTCACGAACCATCCATTTGAAGTGGACTGTGCAAATCTACTTGTCATTATGTGCACCCTTAAGGTTTTACTTTGGTTTGAGTGATTTCATACAAACTAGTTACTCATATTTGATATAGAGGATTTAGGATATGTATAATTACATATACCATTAATGTTTTGACATTTGTATTTACTTTGATGATCTAAAAGTCTCAATTTTTCAATCTGGTCTATTTGGTGTTGTTAGTAGGCTTCTTTTGTTTTCTATTTTGTTATCCTCTTCCAATGATTATATGTAGTTGATAACATGTAACTCATCATGCTTATATATTTATTTAATCTCATATAATCTCATTTTAAATTTATAATTCAATCCTCATGCTTTACAAACTCATATGCCACACTAACTAGACCTTTGTTTGCTCTTTTCACCTACAAATAGGTGATTTTGATGTTGAAAAAGGTGTTTTGAGGTTGGTTTCAAAGTGTTATTAATGAATTAAATCCATTTGAGGATTTAAAAATTAATTTGAGTTGTTATAAGAATTTTAAAAAACATATTCTTTCTTATTTCTATTCTCTCTACCTACATATAGTGAAATGGACACCTACAGATGGCTGAGCAGGGTAAGAAAATACTTTCAAATAAGATGAAACCATTTGACACTGCCTTAAAGCCTTGGTATAAGTATCAAACCTTGGAAATATATATATGGGTTTTTAAATATAAAATGGAGTGTGAAAATATCTTGAGAGGACAAGAGTCTGAGTTTAAGGAGACAATCCCTAAATTGACCAAATAGAGGCCCATAAGGTTTTTGATGACCTATTTAAACATGCCTCGCAATAATTTTAATGCATCTTAAGGATTGGGTCATGTAGACTTTAATAATGAAAAATATTAGACCAAGTATAAAGGAGAATTTATTAATGGATATCAATTGTTTGAGAAGCCCAAAATCATGTTTTATACACTATCTTCAAGTAGTAGGTTTTGTAGTTTTTGAGCTTTGAGTGATCTTTAATGTCTTAAAAATAAAATAGGATACATTATCATGTTGGAATGATTTAATTTATAAATTAACATATTATTAACATTAATAATCACTTCAAAGGGGTGATATGCTAAACTTCAAGCCAATTGACATCACCCTCAGTCCATATAATGAAGAAAAGGGAACCTATAGCAAGGTATGCCAAATAATGACCCTAGGATGATACTTGAATGTTATTTGAAGGTTTAAAATGGAGAATAATAGTATAAATAAGTACCTTGTGACCATAAATTTTCCAAAAAATGTCTTTAGACACCATAAGTTAAGTCTAAGGAGCTAATACTCACCTATAACCATGGTAGGTGATTGTGTACAAACAAGGCCAAAAGGCAAGGTTATTTAGACTCTTTAAGGTTATTATAGCCCAAATAGAAATATAATAGTGAGAATAAATTAACCAATGGAATTTTAAGGTTCCTTAGGGACTAATTCAATGTTTTAAAGGTTTAATCTACATAAGGTCATCTACAAGGTCCCCAAAAGGAGTAACACAATCAATTGAAGGTGACTAGGCAGACAGTGGGCCATATGTTTGGTGTAAAAGTGCAAAAATGACATTAAATTGATTAGTCAGATAGTGGGCCATATGTTTGGTGTAAAAGTGCATAAATGACATTAAAAGATATAACCAATGTATGATGTGATCAAGGATCTAAATATGCATCTAAACAATGGTCTTAAACTTAAACATGCAAAAGAGAAACCTACAATAGGATGTATCAGCCACAATGAGAAAGCTCATTTTTTACTCCAAGGAATAGATGAGGTGAGTACAAGGTACAAGAATATACCAAGTGTTTTTGTTATTATGAATTAAGTATTAGTTATTTCACACATACAAAAGTCCTTAGTATATTTAAGGACAATTATAGTAGGATTTGGAGGTTGAACATCTCAGTCTAACTGGTAACCCTAAGATTAAAGTTAATATGATGTTTTAAGTCTTCCAAAGAAGAAAGATATTATGAAATTGTATTTTTATGACATAAAATTATTCCAATAAACCTTAAACACAATATAAAAATTCCATTGAGCAATCACATACATACAAGGGTCCTTTCCAAGTGATAGCATAGTCAATTATGACTGTCAAGAAAAGTGAGTTGAGAAAGGTCCTTGGTTGACTAGTATACTCCAAGTATGAATGCAATACAAAAACTTCCCAATGACCTAAAAATGTTTTAAAAGGTCTATTATAATGTTTTAAAATAGACTTTAAACCATAAACACTATAGGACCTCCTAAAGCAAGAAGCACAAACATGGTATAATTAAGAGGAGACTTAGTCTTAGAAAGCTAAGAGTATGGAGGTTCTTTGAGAGGTCAGGGTGTTAGAAGGAGATTAGAGACACTCTATGTGATAATAGAAACATATATATATTTATTAAAATATATATTAGTCAAATTAAATATTTAAAATGGTGCAAGGATCAATCCATCCACCTAAACCCTGTAGATAGTGCCTTTGCTAGTTTATTTAGGAAGTTTTAGTTAGTTGAGGGGAATATGCTTGGATTCAAGGGAGAAATTTTTATGTAGAGTACAATTTTTACATGGGAAACACCCTTAGATATCAATTTTAGTCTGGGAAGACAAGGGAGAGCCATTTATTTTATCTCATATAGCAAGTACTTCCTTGTACATGAAATTGGTAGTCCAAGAAAAGATAGGTAAGAGGATGAATCAAGAGTTATTTGAAGATTAAAAAGGGGTGTATTAGGTTGGAAAAAATATAAGTGAACATGATGATCACTTCATAGATGAAATAAACCCAACAACATATACTAGACTTTCAAGGATGTAGCCAAGCCTGAAAGTAAGGTCTAAGGCCTAAAAACCAAATGAGTACGAATTCCATTTCTAGCTCAAAGTGAAAATTCTAATGGATTATAGGATGAACATAGGGCCATATAAAGTGTTTTATATATTTTTTAATATAATAAAAATATCAATAATATCCAAAGCATCAAAATTTGCAGTTAGACCTAATGATCAAGGTTAAGGCCTAGTGAGCAAAGAGGAAGTCATTCACAATTTTGACCTTAGACAACTTTGAAACATCTTTGAACATGTTATTGAGGTAGTTACAGAATTTTATAAGCTATGTTGGGAAAAATAAAACCATTGTAAGCTACTTGAAGCTTTAGAGTGTAGTCAATTCTACTAAGTTGAGGCTTAGTGTCCAAAGAGGGGGTCATCTTCATTTCTAGATTTGGATATGATTTTAAACCTATTGAAAAATGTTTGTGGGGCCTAAAAATAAGTATTTATTACTTTAAATTATAGATAAAACCAAATATAAACCATTTTTGGTCCAAAACCAACTTAGACTTGTGCAAGAAGAGGAAAATAAGCTCGATATGCCATCTCTTGATGCTCACATATTTCGTGAAGTTGTGAATGGGAGAAAAAGTATTTAGGGGGTTTTATTACGGGTCTTATAGGCCATATTTTTAGAATTTTTTATTATGTTTTATGTCCCAATGTTATGAACAATCATTAAGACCAAAAAAAGGCCTAAAAACCTATTAAACCCTTGCTAAGGACCAGTTTAGGAAAATGGAGTTGGATAGCTACCACAATGAAATATTTTGACCATAATAGATATTTTAACTTGGATAGGAATCCATAATTATTCTCCAAAATATTATTAGTTGTATGTACTTGTACATATTTGGGAATAAATAGGATTTTTCTCACTATTTTATGTGTTGTGTAGGCTACAAGAGGAGTTAGGAAATGAAAAAAAGTTTGGGAGAAATATTGAAACTTATAATAACTCCTAATATTCATTTAATTCCATGAAAATTTCTCTAATTTCTTAAATTAGGTCCTTACTTTTAGCCAATCAAAACTAGCCTAATGCACAAGCTAGGGAGAAGTGTCAAAACTTCAAGTGGATGTCCTATTAAGGTGCCATAAATACTTCCAAGGGAATATATGGTATTTAAACATGTCAAAAACTAGCTTTTATTGACTTTAATGAACAAATAAAGCCAAATTTGAAGACAATTGTGCAAGGTGCATGAGAAGGAGGTTTCCTAGAGTGTAGGTGATGATGTCTCTCTTCCAGGTGATTCTAGAAGATCAAGCATGTAAACAATGCATGGGAAGAAATTCTTGAGATCCTCCTCTTCCATTCCAATCATTTTACCTTCCTTGGATTAGTTACAAGTCACTCAAATAGGCCTAATCATGAAGGTAGGTTTTTTAGGTAAGAAAAGAAGTTTTCGGCCACTTTGCAAGAGTTTGATGATTTGAGATGACACTTGTAGATCCTAATATTACATGGATCACCCTATATCACATGCAAACATAACTGATCCTCTTATCTTTAAAAGTGTCCTTTTGACCCTTCGACTTCTCTTCTTCTCTCTCTCTTAAACTCTATAAGAGTTGGCCATTTTGACATTGTATTCTATGCTCCACATGAGTATGGAAAAGCCTTGATCAATTACATACATTTTGATCAATAAAATGACTAAGTTTTACCTCTTCATGACTATTTATAAGTGTGTTTCACTTTAATTATGAATCTTGTTTAGTGAAGACTATAGATTCTTAGCATGTGGTCTCATTCTTTCACCTTGTTTGTAGTTAGAAAACTTCTTCTTCCAGGGCATGTGAAGTGTTTTAGGAGATGTGAAATGTTGAGTGAGTTACTATTTTAATTAGTTTCATCTAATTCCTCTTGTCTAGTCCTCCTAACTTTTCACATTCATGCATGACCTCAAAATGTAACATTAATGTGAGAAGAGGAAGATTGAAGAAGTGTATGTTTTAGTTTGTTACTTGATCTCAAGTGTCGAATGGAATTGGTTAGAAGCCATCAAATTCATTTGGTGTATCACCTATTTAGTTTAGATTTGATTTTATTTATCTCTCTCCTTTTTCATCCCCAAATTTATTAGTAGATTTAATTTTAAGTGGTGCATCAAGGGAGCTAGCCCTATCTAGAGACTCACCTCATTCCTTAGGTTACCCACAATCCTAGAGGTGATTCTATTATTCCACTTGGATGAGGAGATAATTTTCATCTCCTCAAATGGTTGAAATCCATGTGACAATTTTTTTTGGCATTCTCGATGGGATTCTTGTTCCAAGATTTGAAGGATTTTTGGTGTTGTCCTTCAACACCTCAACCTTTGGAGGCATCTTTTCAACATCAATGTTGACTCCAAAGACATAATATTTGGTTAAGCAGCCCAAGTTATCATTTTAATATTGACGGTAACATATTTATTTATGTCCTTAATTTCAATGAAGTTTTATGGCTGACCTTGAATTTGAGTTTTGTTCTCTAAAAGTTGGTGAGACATATCCATCTTATCCTATTCCATATCAATATGAACAAGTTCTTCATTAATATTTTTGTGATTAGTATCAGTCCCAATATGATCATGCTCAGCCCTATCATGATTTGTATCAATCTTATAACCATCCCTCTTAATGTTTTAGCCCTCCTGTTCAACCTAATCCTTTCTCTAATCAGCCCATTTACACCTTCAAAAAAGCACTTTTGGGTTATGAGAGATTTATGTTGGAGCTTGATACTCAGAGGGGATGTGTTCAAAGGATTCCTAATCATTCCATCCATCAAGTGAGAAATGTATTAGAGTTAGTAAAGAAAGAGTGACAACATATTGAGAGAGCTAATTGTCAAAGGCTCATAAGTGAGATGTTTGATGTGAGTGGCTTAGTGTCTTCCTAAGAGGATAAGCTAGGAGCCAATGAAAGGCAATCTTACCAAACCTATAAAACTTTGTCCCCACTTCCCCAAGTTCCATATAAGCCATATATGACCCTTAATCATGAGCCAAGCTAAGCGTATCAAAGTCATATTCTTCCTAATCAGTTGGAGGAGAGTATTGAAACAAAAAATCTTGTGTTTGAGGCTAATCTGGATAGGTAGATTGAGTTGGTTGACATGATTATGTAATAGTATATGTTGGAAGCAAAGGAAGTGGATTTAAATCCTACTTTTCCATCTCAAATACCATTCCCACAACCTAAAAAAGAGACTTATAATGTCAATGTCATAATTTGGAATGAAATAGTGGAATCATGGGGACAGGAGGAGAAACGTCTTGACTAAGAGTGTGAAATTAAGAAGACATCTAATCTTAACATCCTAAGTTGGAGTAAGATAGTAGATTCATGGGGTAAAAAATAAATAAAAGCATTGTTGAAGAGTGTGAAGTGGATAATGGATTTGATCCTTTGCAAGTCCTTCCCACCCTTCCCTAAGAAACTTCTTCTATTCTATGGCAGCCTTCATGTAATCCTTATCCCCATGATGATTAGTATTAAATTCAAGAGAAGATTTTCCAAGATAACCTAGCCAAAAAAATAGAGGAATTAGAATAAAAGATGAGAGTTCTAAATTGAGGTGAGATGGAAGGTTTAGACCCAAAAGAAGATCCTATGCCTAAACACACCCCATCTCCCCTCCCTCAAGAGCTTCCCAAAGAGTCTCTTACATTCCATTCCCAATATGATTTTGAGTTCTATGTGCCACTCCACCAACTAATTCCTCTTTCCCTCATTTTATTACCATTTGCCTTGATGGACCTATGGTGTGGGAACCAAAGGAGGATAAGTTGGTTGATAAATAAAGATAGCTCTCACTTGAGTAAAACCTACCTCCTTGGCAGCCTCATTGGGCTAGATTGCATGATTTCAAGATGCCTAGTCTTGGCATCACCATGAAAGAGAATAAATATATTAAAGATTTTGAAAAGAAACATTAGATTTTAGTAGCTGAGACACAACTTGAGAGTACTCATTAGGTCCTAAGTGATGAAGAAGAGGTAAATATTTCTGTTGAATCTCTTTGCTTGGTTGATGATGAAGAATCTTTTCTTTGTATTGAAGAACCTATCTTGAGATAGGCAAATTAAGAGTAATATTCTCAATTCATGGCTGTTAAAGAAGACCTCATGAGTGTTTATGAGGAATAAATCACCATAGGTAATCCTTTTGGTGATCAAAAGGATAATTCACAAGCTTTTGCCTCCATATTTGATCAGGAAGAAATGATCATTGATTATTTTCTCACTTTGTAATATACCATGGATAGACTAAGAGAGGTTATTAGTTAGCCTTTTGATGACTTGTTTGAAGTCATGAGAGTAGTTTATACCCCTCTTCAAGGAGGCTATGATCTAGTCAAAGATGGAGAAGGCAACATCAGTATACAAGTAAGTATGCAAAATAAAAGCATTCTATCAAATATTTCCTTTCAAGAAGCATATGAATTTGATGATGAAATGTTTTAAGTAATTAAGATGAAATATCATATTATTAATCAATTGGGAAAAAAATATCAACTCTTGAAGGATGAGACAAGCTCTTATTGGCTTCAATATTCTAAGGAACATGAACTACTCCTCTTGAATACATGCCTATGAAAGAGATACAAGTTGACTATGAAATGAATATTGGGAAGCAGCATGAAGTGTGTAAACATGTTCAAGAGGAGTATATCTACATTGGATACTTGTTTAAAGATGATCTACTTGAGATCAGATCACGTGAAGTGCCAAGGAAGAGGTTTGGCCCAAAAAACACTCAATCCAAAGAGAAGAACACTTGGAACTATGTTTCATTTCACCTTGAAGATGATTCAAGGAGTTCTTATCTTGATCATAAAAAGGAGGTATGTCTAGTTGTTAGTTGTGAAACCTGATATTTATGGAATTTATTGCCAAGAGATGCCTTCCCAAGAAATGATGTCACCTAATGATGCATATATTCAATATTCATTTCTAAAAATAAGTATTCAACAAGTTTCCATGGAATTATTAATTAGGCTCTAATTTGGTTTAATTATCTCTTAAGCATGATTAATCACTTTGTGCACAAATTAATCAAATTTATGAGAATGTCTTTTTATTGGTCTAAAATTTGATTGGATTTGAATTAAAAGTTGATGTTAGATGTGTTGGATCTATTATCCCATTTAAGATTGTGCCAACATGAAATAACAAAGGCATATGTCCCATATAATAAATTTGATATAAAAAATAAATATAGAGCACAAAGGTGCAAAGTTAGAAATTTGACTCAAAATGATCTAATAAAAGTTAGCTAGTCCATAAATTACATTGCCCTATTTAGTTATACCTTGGCCAAAATCAGCACTTGAATATGTCAGGTTTGAAGCTTTTAATGTGATTTAGTGTTTTTAGATGAAATTGTGCACTTAAGATGGAAATTGGTCAAAACCTTAGTTTGAGATTATCAATGGCCATTTTTAGGTGTCTATAGTTTGCCCCTATTGAGGAAGATGTTGCAAACTATAGGTAAAGTAATGTCTTCCCAAATAATGAGAAAAGGCCTGTATGCCAAAAAGAAGATGATTAAAGAACAAAGCTCCAAATTATTTTGGGAAGCCTATGATGATTCCCCCTAGAGGGAGTGGTTTTCACATTTATTAATGGATATTCCCTCAAAAAGAAGCAAGAAGAAAAGTGGAATTAACCCATGGTTGAGATTAATCCAAATAAGAAAATGCTTGCATGCATTGATGTAAAAAAGATATTGATCTTCCCAAAGGTAGTTATAATCAAGAATAAAAGTCAAAATAATGATTTTCCCATATTTGGTTATAATCATTAATATGACGTAGATTGGCTAAAGATGATTGTGCCCTAGTTAGGGATGATTAGCAAACGTAACACAAGGATATAACCTAGAATATAGATTAAATATGAGTGGGTGAAAAGTGATGAAAGAGATGAATAGAAGAATAAGTTTGATTATCAAAAATGATTTATTTATACCTACCAAAAAGGAGATGCTTCTCCTGATTATCAGTGATACAACTAGAATGGCTAATGGGTTATTCTGATCAAGGGTGGGATGGGAGGATTTGTCAAGGTGCAAAGGAGAAACTTTTATGGCTCCATTGATTATAGACCTTTTGAATCTAATTTTTGTTGTAGCATGTGATGGTAGGCATCATGATAAAACACTATGAAGATTATCCCAAAATATGCATAAGGACTGACTCCCAATCTAATAAACATTCAAAAATAATACACCAATGATAAAAACCATGATGATAATATTGATGTATGGATATAGATAGACTTGATAATAATGTGCTCAAGGAATCAACCATGAATGTATATAGACTAAGTTGAGGCAAGAGTGATGAAAGCAAACAAACAAGCAAGTGATTAAACAAACAAATAGATAGAAACACAAGCAAACAAATAACCTAAAATAAACAAACAAATAGAAAGCCTAAAAATAAAAGCAAAAGATAGCATCCTAACAATGATAATGCCCCAGTAAGGTGAATCGAGGATAACTGACTAGGCTTAGATAGGACAAATATTTTTGGATTTTGAAATATTATGGATGTTTTTGGCATTTTGATGTATCTTAACTTGTTAGAGAATGACAAGATACCTGCTCACAAAATAGTGAGAGCATTTGGCTTAGGTTGATCATAAAACATCAAGATCATATGGAAAGGGGGACTGAGGTGACCTCAACATGAATTGAGTATGACCCACATAGTCATAAAATGACCTTAATTCATAGTAATTCCATCTACACAAAAGGTAAGGAAAAACCAACTAGGTCCCAACAAGTTTTTAAATCTAACAAATGGCCAGTCAAATAAGAACAATAATGGCAAGGTGATGTGGCAATACATGATAAACAAGTGTTGCCCCTAGTTTACCTATAGGTAGTTATAACTAGGATATAATGGCATAGGTTAATGATACTAATTTTCCCATAGGTGGTTATAATTAGTAGCAAGATTGGTGAAACACTGATTTACCCATAGGTAGTTATAATTAGGCTCACATAAAGAAGCTTGATATAGGATGGAAAATGAAAGATATCTTTCTAGACCAACTAGCATACTACTTTCATAGACTATCATTTAAACATATACTTGATTGATTGTTGAAACTTGATTGGAATCTTCTCACAAAAAGTGTGGAAAGAACCAAAGGAACCAAGATCAAAATAGGATTGGCTAGGATGACTAAAAATAGGCTTTAGTCTAGATAAGAATGAAATGATATGATGGAATGGCATTGATTTAGGATAATGATGGTTTGATAAATTGGATAAAATGGTAAGAGGGTTACCCCAAGTGACATGGTGAATGGTTTGGATCTAAAATAATGGCATATAGGTATATGTAACAATGGCAATGGCATGGCAATGAAATGACATGGTACATATTTTTAGCCTAGGTGTGGATTTTGTTTTTATTGTTCCTATTAATGGGGATATGCATGTCTGAATCAAAAAATGATATAAATAGAATACTTGATCATGTTAATTTCTAGCTCAAACCTCATCTAAATAACTGCTTTATCAAGAATGGCTTACAGATTTAGATTCTAAGAACATTGTGATCTTCATTGGTCATTGATTCTGATTCCTTCAAGCATCAAAATAAGGTATATTTGTAGCATATGCAAAGGAAAGTGTGGCCATGGATGGTAAACAAGGAAAACTAATGGATGGTAGGTTCTATTATTAATGAAATGGTAGTTGATAATGGAATGTGGAACGATTGAGAAATAAATGAAGATTAGGACATTCAGTCACATGTAATGTTGTTGATGCTAGATTAAACATAACTTTGGTTGTGGTGGGGTTGAAAACTTGATATCTTAATATGACCACCAAATTTCCCTATTGTTTTATGTTAAGAGTAGCTACCATCTAATTAGGTTGTAAATAAGAATCTATTTTGATTTGATCTTTGATTTTTTATTCATCAAGTAGTGAACTTTTGTGCTCAGCTATTGGTGCCTCAATGAGGTTTTTACCAATCAAGTTGTCTTGATTGTCCTGTATCACCTCTGAGAAGGATTCACTAAATAATGTTGACTTTTGAATTTTATTGTCTTCTAATTCTTCTAAAAATGTTTCATTAAAAGATGTTGAGTTTTGACTTTGATTGTCCCCTAGCCCCTCCAAAAAGGTTTCACTAGGAGAGTGTTCTCCTGCTATATGAATGTGGTATTGGCCTCTTTACTCTTCTTCAACTCCTATGTCACCATGGATGTAGTTTAACAAGGTGTGATTTTGTCAACCCCAATCAACACTTGTGGGAGATAAAATGTCAATGATATGGCTATTTTGGTTGATGGTAATGGCTTGTGGAATGGTAATGGAATGGGAAAAGGCTACACAATCCTCATAGAAGATACTAGGATAACTTCTGTTGAAGCTAAAGTAATCATCCTCAAAAACTATAGAAGGATCACAAATGTATTCAAATTGATCTGTAAGACATGCAAACCAATGTTGTAATAACCATGAACATATTCTTCTTTTGAATATAATTTTAACTCAACTGACTCTTAATATAATGTTAAGACTAATGTTGACTCAGATTTTGATGTTAAATATGATGTCAATCTAAGAGTATAACCTAACTCTAACTATGATTCTTCATCTGATGGGTACTCTATTACAATGATGTATTGTCGAATATTTGGTTTTGGATAAGTAATGGCCTGTGATGGTATAATGCGCTCCATAAAAATTAGTTTGTTAGAGTGGGACTCCTCTAGGATGGGAAAAGGTCAAGAGACAACTCCTTAAAGATTGGATTATCAATAGGAGGCTCTTGAAAAATAGGCACATGGTTAAGGTAATAATTTGACCAAAGGTAGTTATAATCATTAAGAAGTGACTCACCAAAGATTGGCTCATTAGTGTGTGACTCCTCAATAACTGGGATAGTATCAATAGGTGATTAATCATAGGCTAACTTATCACAAGTGGTTGGTTCAATAAAAACATCTTGGATTGGTTGGTTTTCTTGGCTTTGGTTTCCAATGAATTGAAAAATACTATTTTTGAACATAGCTTGGTCTTTGAAGTTTGGATCAGTTGAGGTTTGGATGAGATTGGTACTAGATGAGGAATGACTTGTGGTTGGATAATGGTAGGGCCTTGGGGAGCATGATTACTCATACGAGCCAAAGGATAAAATCTTATAATGGTAATGATAGGGTATTATAGGGCTTGATTTCTCATACAAGCTAAAGGACTAGGTCTTGGAATGATGAAGGGGCATTGTGGAGCTTGATTGATCACACAAGCCAAAGGATGAGGTCCTGATATAGAAATGATTTGGCATTTTGGATCCTATTTACTTTCACAAACCAAAGGATGAGGTCTTAGTATGGGAATGGTGTGACATTGTGGTCCTAAAATAGAAATGGTATGATGTGGCTCATCTTGATTACTCACATAAGCCAAAGCATCCAAGTCCTCCTCATAAACCATATCATTCAAGTTGTGATATGGCTCATAATTTGGTTCTTGACTATGTTCCACATATTGATTATTGTAAAGAGGGTATGGATCCATATCCCAAATAACATTATCTATAGCTGGGTCTTGAAATTCCTCCATATAAGCCTCTTCATGCCAATCAAAGTCTTGATTTGGATTTTGTGGATTTTGAGTATGCTCTCCATATGGAGTGTTATAGGGAGAATAATAAAACTCTTTAGAAAATCTTTCTCTATAGGGGTTCCTAGTGGGATATGGTGTAGCCATTATATCATAATTTAGATTATACATGAATCCACCATAGGTGTAGCTAGACATATCTACATAAATGATGAAAGCTATAAAATAAAAAGGCTTAGAGTTCTACAAACTATAAAAAATATCCAAAGGACAAATGGTTCAAATTTGGACTAACTTTATCAAAGGGGTGGAGATGTATCTCCAATATAGTCTGAAAGTGGAGCTGTATCTCTATAATTGTTTGTGATAAGACTTGCCATAAAATAGTTTAACATCAAATGTCTAATGTCAAATATCATACACATAATATTTCATGCATCTAAATAAAAATTGACATGGTAAATGTCTAGGTCAAAGTGTTCCAAACAAGGTCTAAACTAGGAAAGGGAAAAGTTGAGTTACTAGGTATTTTGTCCAAATGTGGAGTCAAAAGCTAGGCTCAAACAAATAGGCATGTTAGGACTTTTGACCAAATGAGATCAAAATCTAGACTTGAAATAAACGCTGATGTGATTTGATTTAAACAAAATAGTTTGGAAACAACTTTGACATAAACCCAACACACAAAATCAAACATAAACATGATCAGTTGGCATAAGGCATAAGATAAAAGGATGTTTGAGAAAGGTTGTGTTCTCCTAAATAAAGGCATAAACAATAATGAGGATAGTCATTAAATAAATAAACCATAAATAGTTTTCAAATTTGGGTAATCAATTAACTGAAGTTATGCAACCCAAAATAGAAAGATCTATGTATCAGCCCCATGAATTAAGGCCTAAACAAAAATCAATCAATGTTTGAATCCAAACTTGATCAAACTAATTGAAAACTCAATCTTGAAAACTAGGATTTTACCAAACAAGCTAGACAAGACAAGATTGGATAGCATGACAACATAAGACAATGGTCTAAATGGTATACATGACATGGTTTGAAAAAAATGGTTTTTGATAAAATGGTAAACAAGTCTTGAAATAAATTGAGTAGCCTAATGGTGTAAGCATGGTTAAATGATGTGATCTATGTTATGTTTCAAAGACTCAAAGGCACAATGGTTTTGACATGATTTGGCCAACATAACACTACCCTTCAGAACTCAAATGACACACACATTGACAAGTTTAGCATAAAATTCAAGGCACAATTGTGGTGTAAAATGACCAGCATAACACCTCTTTAGACAAAAGAGTGGCGTATAGATAAATTGGTTTTGACATGGGTTTATGAATAAACAAATGGTTTTGAGTCTCAGAACATACCAAGCAAAAATGACCAAAATATTCTAAGTATAATCATCTAAATCCTAGCAAGGGTATGGAAATGTGGGGTTGACTAAACTATCAAGCTTTCAAAATTTTCTAGGGGAATAAATTAGACAATGACTTTCATGTAAAATGATGAAAAAGACAAACATGGAAATTGGGTTACCATGACATTGCTTAGTTATAAAAAGGTCTAATCCTTTTTACAACCACTGCATCCTATTTTTCACTCAGTATAGTGTGATGTCCAAATATAGATATGTCCCATTTTAAAATCCAAAGGAGTAAGTGAAGTCAATGTCAAGATGTGAAACCCTAGGTCAAAGCTTCTCTAAATAACTCATGGGAGGTAATGAGGTCCCCCTCACAAGCCAAATTTGCATGAAATAAAAAGACTAATAAAATTACTTTAGGGTCATTTTCAAGGTCACCCAAACTTTGATGAGTTTTTTGGGAGTGTTTTAAACAACATTCTTTCTAAGCCTTAAACTAAGTTTTTTGAAAATAAGGAAAGCACTTTTGATTCCAAGGGTTCCTTAAAGGGGACAAATGGAAGAGCATGCACACAACATCCTTGTGTTTTATGAAAACAAAGTTCTAATAAAAATAGGTGGAAAAAATTTGAGAAGTGTGTTCAATCTTAAGCCCAAATAAAAGATTTAGTAGTGTTCATTTGACCCCTTGGTCTTAATTTGTAACTTTGAAAGATAACTATAAGATTTAAGCAATAACACCCTAAATGATTTTCCTTTAAGCACCAAATTGAAAAGTTTGATTCATTTTAAAACACCCTAAAAGAATTTTAAAAGGATCTATTTAAGCATGCTTTGATGATTTTTAAACTAAAACCTAAAAAAAAAATGTTATCAAGACATTTAGCATAGAAGCACTTTTGAAGATGAAACAACCAACATAGAAAAATGAGCTCTTGGGTATGTGAAAAAAAAACACAATAACCATTGTTGGTTATATTAACTAGTGATGGTGATGTTCATGTAGACCGATGATGGTTTTACTAACTAGTGATGGTTATGTAGACTCATGCTAGTTTTATTAATGATAATTGATGATGGTTATGTAGACTGATGATGATTTTACCCAATCAATGATGGTTACTTTGTAAACCCATGATAAAGAAAAAAAATGGCAAAACAAAGAAAATCAAATTGCAAAAGTTTTAATGATCTAAACAAAGATTTTAAAGTTGCATTATGATCTTATTCATGTGAGGTGCATTTGGTCCCATCGGGCATGCCATTATGTGAGCTAGGAATTTGACTCAAGAGAGGATGGTTAGTATTATGTTAGTCCCAAAATGAAAACAAATTGATAAAAACACACTAACTAGCATATACATATCTAGGCCTAGACACTAAGGAGAGATAGTTAACAAAAATGAATAAAACATACAAATAAAATTCAAAATAAACCTTATTTTACCTTCTTTGGATGCTCTAAAAATGCTTGTTGTATTGGATTGCTCGATTTGTGCTCGTGAAGTCTTCATCAAAGGAGGCTTGGATATCTCCTCTTCTCCGTGGCACCTTTCTTGGCTTTAGTTTAATATTTTGGCATCATAACTTTGGCATGTGAGAGATCTTTGGAATCAATTTGACATGGTAAATTTTCACAAGTTAAGCTTATAAATGATGTTCATGACCTCCCTATTTATAGATTTTAGAAAATGGCTAGAATCAACTTGAACCATCCCTCTCAAGATTGACATGTGTCGCTAAGGATTAATCCAATTTTTTAATTAAATTCATAAATAGGCTCATAAATATTTGGGATATATGGGAATTGAATAGACATGGAAGGGCTTTAATGAGGCATGGGAGGCATGAATCTTGATTTTTTTGGCACTTATGGCTTAGGGATGTCTTCTCAAAAAATGATGTCACCTGACGATGTAGATATTCAATATTCATTTCTAAAAATAAGTATTCAAAAATTTTCCATGGAATTCTTAATTAGGATCTAATTTGGTTTAATTAGCTCTCAAGCATGATTAAGCACTTATTGCACAAATTACTCAAATTGATCAGAATGTCTTGTTATTGGTTTAAAATTTGATTTAATTCAAATTAGAAGTTGATGTTAGATGCATTAGATCTGTTATCCCATTTAGGATGCCACCAACATGAAATTACAAAGGCACATGTATCATACAATAAATGTTATATAAAAGATCAATTCAGAACACCTATATAAAAGATCAATTCAGAACACCTAGGTGTGAAATTGACAATTTGACTCAAAATGATCTAATTAATGTTAATTGGCTCATAAATTGCATTGCCCCATTTAGTGATACCATAGCCAAAATTGGCACTTAAATATCTCAGGTTTAAAGCTTTTAATGTGATTTAGTGTTTTTAGGCCAAATTGTGCACTTTAGGTAGAAGTTGGTCAAAATCTTGGTTGGAGGTTATCGATGGCCAGATTTAGGTGTCCACAAATGGCCTCTTTGGGAAGTGTGCCACATGGTAAATGATCAATAAGTATCTATTTTTATCTGTAAATGTCATTTGGATGACAAAACCATTTAATTCCCTTCCTATTTTTCTTGGCAGACTAAAGTGACTAGCAGGTTTTTGATTGGTACGATCAACATAGGGGGTTTCAAGGAAAATTCACCTATGGGAATATTATAAACTCTGATACCTTAAAATACATATAATATTTTTTATAAATGGCTAGCTATGATTCATGGACCATTTTATTGAAGTGGACTATGCAAATCTACTTGTCATTGTATGCATCCTTCAGGTTTTGCTTTGGTTTGAGTGATTCTGTAAAAACTAGTTGCTCCTATTTTCTCCAAAGTATTTTTGATATGTATCCTTATATGTACAATTATTTTTTATTTCATTTTTGGAGTTGTTTTGATGAGTTAATAGTCTCAAGTTTTTAAACTAGTCTATTTAGTCTTGTTGGTAAGCTTCCTTTGTTTTCTGGTTTTTTATGCTCTTCCAATGGTTCTAGAGAGTCGATTAAATATTACTCATTATGTTTATATATTCCTATTATCTCATGTCATATAATTTTCAATTTCTAATTCAATCCTCATGCTTTGTAAGCTCTTATGCCACACCAATTAGACCTCTGTCTGCTCTTTTCACCTATAACTAGGTGATTTTCACATTGAAAAAGGTGTTTTGAGGTTTGTTTCAAAGTATTATTGATGAATTCCATCCATTTGAGGATTAAAAAATGAATTTGAGGTGTTATAAGGATTTTTAACAAACATATTCTTGCTCATTTCTATTATCTTTACTCACATATAGTGAAATGCACACCTAAAAATGGTTGAGCTGGTAAGAAAATGCTTTCAAAGAAGATGAAACCCTTTGACACTTCCTTAAATCATTTGTATAAGGATAAAACCTTAGGAATATATATAGGTGTTTAAATATTAAATTGAGTGTGAAACTAGCTTGAGAGGACCAGAGTCTAAGTTTAGGGAGACAGTCCCTAAATTGACCAAATAAAGGCCCATAACGCTTTTGATGACCTATTTAAATATGCCTCCTAAGTATTTATATGCATATTAAGGATTGGGTCATCTATCCTTTGATAATGAAAATAAATCTACCAAGAATAAAGGATAATGGAGGAATGGATATCAATTATTTGAGAAGCCCAAAATCTCATGTTATACACTATCTTCAAGCAGTAGGTTTTGTAGGATTTGAGCTTTGAGTGATCTTTTGTGTCTTAAAAAGCAAATAGGATAAATTCTCATGTTGGAATGATTCCATTAATTAATTAATGTATGAGTAACGTGAAGAATCACTTAAAAATGGTGATATGATAAACTTTAACCCTATTGACACTCACCCTTAGTCTATACAATGAAGAAAAGGGAACCTACAGTAGGGTATGGCAAATAGTGACCCTATGTTGATATTAGAATGTTATTTGAAGGTTTAAAATGGATAATAATAGCTAAAATAAGTACATTTTAACCATAAATTTTCCAAATAATGTCTTCAAACACTATAAGTTAGTCCAAGGAGCTAATATTCACCTATAACCATGATAGGTGACTGTGTACAAACAAGGGAAGATAACAAGGTTATTTGGACTCTTTAAGGTGATTATATCCCAAACAGATAGATGATAGTGTCAAGAACTTACTGAACATAAATTGAAGGTGTCTTAGGGACTAATGTAAGGTTTTAAAGGATTAATCTACATAAGGTCATCTACAGGGCCTCCAAAAGGAGCAACATAGTTACCTGAAGGTGACTGGGCAGATAATGGGCAATATGTTTGGTGTAAAAGTGCATAAAATGACATTCAAAGGTATAAACCAATTTATTATGTGATAAAATATCCAAATATACTTCTAAACAATGGATTCAATATTAAACATGTAAAAGAGTGACCCAGAGAGGGTGTCTTAGCCATAATGAGAAAGCTCATTTTTAATTCCAAGGAATAGATGAGGTGAGTATAGGGTATAAGAAGATACCAAGTATTTTTGTTCTTATGACTTAAGGAAGATTTATTTCACACATACCCAAGTCCTTAGTATATTTAAGGACACATACAATAGGATTTGGGGGTTAAACATCCCATTCTAACTAGTAACCTTAAGATTAAAGTTAATATGATGTTTTATGTCTTCCAAAGAAGAAATCTAGTATGAAATTGTATTTTTATGAAAAAAATGATTCTAAGAAGCCTTAAACATCATATAAAAATTAATTTGAGCAAGTACATACCTATACAGGTCCTTTCCAAGTGATAACATAATTAGCTATGACTTTAGGGAATAATGAGCTAAGAAAGGTCCTTGGTTGACTAGTATACTCCAAGTATGAATGCAATCCAAACACTTCCCAATGAACCAAAAAGGTTTTAAAAGGTATAGTACAATTTTTCAAAACTAACTTCAAACCATAAACACCTATAAGACCTCTTAAAGCAAGAAGCACATATAGAGTACAGTCAAGAGGAGACTCAGTCTTGGAAATCCAAGAGTATGGAGGTTGTTTGAGAGGTTAGGGTGTTAGAAGGATATTTTAGACACTCTATGTGATAAGATAAACATATATATACTTCTTACAATAGATATAAGAAAATTAAAACCATAAAAGGGTTAAAGGATAAGTCCATCCACATAAACCTTGTAAATAGTTCCTTTGCTAGTATATTCTAGAAGTTTTGGCTAGTTAAGGGGCCTATGATTGGATTCAAAGGCTAAAGTTTTGTGTATATTACCATTGTGACATGGAGAACACCCTCAAATATCTATTTTAGTTTGTGAAGATAGGGGAGTGACCTATATTTTATTTCAGATAGAGGGTACTCCCTTGTACATGAAATTGATAGTCTAAGAAAAGATAGGTAAGAGAATGGATCAGGAGTTGTTTGAAGTAAATGGAACATGTTGAGCACTTCACAGATGAAATAAATCAAACAACATAGCCTAGAATTTCAAGGATGTAACCAAGCCTGAAAGCAATGTCAATGAGTATAAATGCCATTTCTAGCTCTAAGTGGACATTATAATGGGTTTGATGATGCGCATAGGGCCATATAAAATGTTTTATATCTTTTGGAATAAAAGAAAACTACAAGAAGATCCAAATCATCAAACATTGTTGTCAGACCTAGTGATCAAGGTTAAGGCCTAGTGAGCAAAGAGGAAGCCATTCATAATTTTTACCTTAGAAATACTTTTAAATCTCTTTGAACATGTTATTGATGTCATTATAGAAGTTTCTAATCTATGTGAGGCCAAATAAAACCATTATAAGCTACTTCAAGCTTTAGAGTGTAGTCAATTCTAATAAGCAAGTTGAGGTATAGTGTCTAAAGAGGGGTTCATATTCATTTATATCTTTGGATATTATTTGAAACTTATTTAATCATGTTTATGGAGCCTACATAAAAGTGTTTAATCTTTCATATTGTATATAAAACCAAGGAGAAACCATTTTTGGTTCAAAACCAACTTAGACTTATGTAAAAAGAGGAAAACAGGCTTGATAGGTTATCTTTTGATGCTCACATCTGTAAAAAAATCAATGAATTGGAGACAAAGGAGTTAGGTGATGTTATTAGGGTTATTATAGGCCATATTTAATTAATTTTTTCTTAGTTTGGATGTCCCAACTTTATGAATAATTGTTAAGACCAAAAATAGGCCTAAAACCCTATTGAACCCTTGCTAAGGACCAATTTTGGAAAATAGAGTTTGATAGCTACCAAAATTAAATAGTTTGACTAGAATAGATATTATACCTTAGATAATACTCTATTATTATACTCTACACTATGATTAGTTATATGGAATTGTATAGATTGGGGCATAAATATGATTTTTCTCACTATTTTATGTGTTGTGTAGGCTACTGGAGGAGTTAGGAAATGAAAAAAAGTTTGGGAGAAATATTGAAACTTATAATAACTCTTAATATTAATTAAATTCTATAAAAAAATTTCTAAGTGCTTCAACCAAGTCCTTACTTTTAGCCAGTCAAAACTGACCTAATGCACAAGCTAGGGAGAAGTGTGAAAACTTCAAGTGGATGTCCCTTTAAGATGCCCCTAATGCTTAAAATTCCATGGAGGGTATTTAAACATGTAAAAAAATTCATTTTATGGACTTTAATGAACAACTAAATCCAAATTTGAAGACAAGTGTTTAAGGTGCATGAGAAAGAGGTTTCCTAGAGTACAGGTGATGATGGCTCTCTTCCAAGTGATTCTAGAAGACTAGGCATGAAAATAATATATGTAGAGGAATGTATGAGATCCTAACCTTATATTAAAATAATTATACCTACATTGTATTAGTTACAAGTCACTCAAAAAGTCCTAATGATGAAGGCAGTTTTTATGTGTAGGAAAAGGAGTTTTAAGCCACTTTGCAAGAGTTTGATGATTTGAGATGACCCTTATAGCTCTTTTTATTTCATTTCTCACCCAATATATCTCTAAAATATACAAATAAATTATCCTCTCATCTTTAAAAGTGTCCTTGTGACCCTTGGACTTCTCTTCTTCTATCTCTCTCTCAAACTCTATAAGAGTTAGCCATTTTGGCATTGTATTATATGATCCACATGAGTATGGTGAATCCATGCTCAATTGTATACTTTTTGATCAATAAAATAACTAATTTTAAACTCTTCATGACTGTTCATAAGTTTTTTTCACTCGAATGATGAATCTTTTTTAATGAACACTATGGATTACTAGCATGTGGTGCCATTATTTCACCTTGTTTGTAATTGGAAAAATTCTTCTTACTGGACATGTGAAGTGTTTTAAGAGATGTGAAATATTGAGTGAGTTATTATTTTCATTAGTGCCATTCAAGGCCCCTTTTTTAGTCCTCCTAGCTTTGCACATTCATCCATGACCTCACAATGTAACATTGATGTGAGATGTAGAAGATTGAAGAAGTGTATGTTTTAGTTTATTTCTTGATCTCAAGTGTAGAATGAAATTGGTTGGAAGTCATCAAATTGATTTGGTGTATCACCTCCTTAGTTTACATTTGCTTTTAGTTATCTCTTTCCCTTTTCACCCCCAAATCTAGTAGTAGATTCAATCCTAAGTGGTATATCAAGGGAGCTATCCTTATCTAGAGACTCACCTCATTCATTAGGCTACCCATAAGCCTAGAGGTGATTCCATTGTGCCAATTATATGAGGAGAGACTTGTCATCTCTTTAAAGGGTGAAAATCCAAGTAAAAACAATTGGATAATATAAAAAAGCCACTTAGAGGGGGAAACCTCCACAATAATGCATTAAGAGTAGAATAATTAAAATGATTATCAAAGACTAACCACTACCTCTTATATATAGTCTACTTATCCATGGTTATTTCATAGGCTGACCTAACTAAGAACATAGAGAAATTTAACAAGAATATTAAAGAGGTATGTAAGCCACAATTTAGATACACATATCATTAGACACACCAAAAGATTAGGGTGTAGAAATTCACATAATATGGATGATAAATAATTACCAAGCATATCTTTTGGTTCCACTTAGGATGATGAAGTCATACCTAAATTTTTGAATGCTTTATCTATCAAATATTGACAAAGTGGATCTGATCTTACATTGGCTACATGTATTAATGATCCTTTTGATATTCTTGAGGACACTTTCTCTAATGTTGAGGCTACGTATCCTAGTGACCTTTATGAGGAATATGTTTCCCATTATCCCCTTATTCCATCCCATTATGTTAATACTCCACCTTTCCTCTACCACCCCTCTATCTCACTCCATGAAGGGGACAAACAATAACATGCATCATTGGATTCTCCTCTACATTCAACATTGTGTGTCATAAATACAATAGTCCAAGACCATAATAAAATAATGTCTCGCCCTAGTGAAGCTAGGAACTAGGGGCATATGAAATTCAAAATAATCATATATCAAGTCAAAATCAATCTCATTTGGCGAAGCCTAAAAACTAACACCATAGGATAATAAAGTCAAAAATCATAAGGCCAACCATCCTCTTAATGTTTGGATCAAAGAATCAATAAGTCACAAGGTCTTGGATCTCATAGTATCATGGCACCAATCTCAATAATCCCCACTACCATGTCCAACAGTGTATGTAATTATTGAAAACCAATTATGTTCCTCCTCCCATCATATCATCTATCCTAATCATATCCATCTTTCATATCCTATATCCCATCATCACATTCATGATGTACCCCCATCCACACCATATCCCAAATCTATGGGTAGAATTTTCCATCATAGGGTTCATGAACATAGTTGGTTAAAATGTTTAGAGGATGTTAAATCAAGTGTCAATAAAGGTCACCATCACACAGTCCTAACATCACCTTTATCCAAAATAGGTGTCAGATAACATATCCATATAGCATCAACATCTTGTATATCACCCCTATAACCAATAAATCAAGATGCCATTCAAAAATTCAAAGTAAAAAAAATCCATCCAATGGTGAAAACCAGTCTTCTGGTGCCTTAGGCAAGTACGATGATGAAAACTAGTTATTGGAGTCACGATAGAATAATCTATTATCCACATTGTTCCTCAACACTTGGGAGAAAAATCCATATATCCTCATCCATCCATCCCACTTGTCACATCCTTTATCTGCATTGTCTATATCACCCATCATCTTATCCCTTGATCCATGGTTCCCATCCATAATCCACCATCATATCATGTATCCTATCTCTTCTTCTTTCTCATCTTGACCTTCATAAGGAAGTACAAGGTGTCTTGATTACTATCCCAAAATCCTCTTGTCATATCATCAAATGGACACTCAAACAAATAACCATCTACTTCCTTCATGATGTGGTCATTGGCTATCCTTAATCCATTCATCCTTGGTCCTCATCATCGTCATCTTATCCATCATTCCTCCATCTTTCTCTTAGTTTCTAGGCTTGGTATTCCCTTTGTGATCCATAAAATTAAGAAGTAATATGCTTGCATATTTTTTATTTTTCTTTACAATATCAATTTAAGGAATAATTTAAAAATTGACTTACAAAACATCAATTTAACAAGAAGAATTCAAATAATTCTCAAAACACAATACCTAATTTGATAATGGAGTTCAGCTAATGCCTACAACTATGGGTTCAATTAAAACATGAACCAATCAACTATAAAATGATTTAAAATATATAAATATAAATGCTTACAATCAATAATGGATCTGCATGTGTTTTAGACCTTCAAATAATCTTGATGAATACTTGAATAGATTATCCACCTTCTTAAAAAACACCTCCGAATATCTTCTACTCAAAAATATCACTTCCAAGCATCAAAATTGGTTACAAAGAACCTCAAATATATGAACTCTGTATATGTTTGTAATCATCTTAGAAACTAAAGTATTTCACTAGTTCACCTCAAAGTCTAGAAATGACTCTATATGCCTTAAATCAGAGGAAGAGTGAAGACTAGTCCTTAAGCCTTTAGCAATATTGGTTGAATTCCATGCATTCAAATAACACTTCAACCCATTTATATAATGATTGAGTCCATGAATGAAGTGGTGGGATGTATATAATTTTTATCCAAGATGACAGAGGTTTGAAACCCATTTCAAAGGCTTTGGTGGTCGAAGTATATCAAATATCCCACATTGGGGAGGTGGCATGGTTTTAAATGTTGAAATACCATGAAGTTCATGGTCTTTAATGCCAAGTGTTTGGTACAAACTTGAATTTTGGTGGGGTTTGGTGAGTATTATGGTTTAATGTGATTATTTAATGGAAATTAGAAAGCATGTGGTGGTATTTGGGGCTTCACATGGATATTGAGTGGCATCACGTGTAAGCTATGTGGTACTTGGATGGGTCACATGAAAATGGCAAGTTAAATGGTTTGTTTGGAACATTTGGAAATTAATTAAAATTTTAACATGGAAAATATTTGGTATTAATCCATGTGGTGGCTTGAGGACCCACCACATGGGCCAATCTCCACTTGCCACTTGTCGACGTCCAACTAGATGTTGCATTACTCTATCGACAGCAAGGTCCCTCTCCGAGACAAAAGTGGACTCCATCAGATATGGTACCCATAGCCAACCATTTTTTGCCTATCAAAGACCAATTATAAAACCACATTATTTCATTTATATTTTACCTCATGCCACATGTCACATCCTTACTAGTCCCTATTGACCAAGTTGACCACAACTTTGACTGACTATATCTTTTGCATATAAACTTCATTTCATGAACCATAAATTATGTCAAAAAGCTCTCAAGGTAGTATACACATTATAAATATTCTCTAATCATTCCATAATGGTTAATTTTTTAAGTTTGACCATTTTTGACCAATTTTATTAGACCTTTGACCGGTTGCATAAAGAACATATGAGCTCCATTTTTAACATTCTACATATTGTTGGAAAGGTTTCAATGGGCCCTACATAATGGTTCGAGTTTAAATATACTTCAGTAAAATATTAGAAGTGACCTTTGGATCAATCCTCCTGACTAAGAAGGCTTTTGTCTTGAAAAAGCTAGTACTTGACTTGGTACTCCATGTGAAGATCTTTGTATGGCTCTAGCTCTCAGCTCTGGCTCAAATAATCTCTTGAATGTCAGTCAATTTTAGATCTTCATATCTGAGTCTATGAAAATGCCACTTGGTGTTATAACAATCACTATTTTACAATTAACCTCTTAGGGTTTTACACAGTAATACAATTTACAAATGTTTCCATTCTTGGGTCTTTATAAACACTATAATGATTACAAACATTGCCCATACTTGGGTCTTATGCATTTATAAATAATGCCTATATTTAGGTCTTCCAAACATGAAGTAAATATGTATGCATGTTTTCACACTCTAAAACATATAGATTAAAATATACAACTTATCTTCTGAGTTGTTCTTGATGCTTCTCATGATATCATCTTTTTATTACCCTGTAGTGTTCCTGTCTACAACATATATGATTAAAATAACATTGAAGTCATCATTTACCTATAATGGTAACTATCGATATGCTCACATGAGATATTTTATCCTATATTTTACAATGCTATATTGATTTTCCTTTTTAAATAAAGTTTCATTTCTTAGAGACAAGTATGGTTTACCTAGGATAATGCCACTAAATTGAAGTGGAACAACATCTAATTATACTTCATCTAGAAAGTTGGTGGTAATTAAAATCCTAATTTATAGGTTTTATTTACATATACACCATTACCATCATCTATTTTATCTAGATAATAGGGTTGGAAAATTGGTTTAGTTTCAAAACCTAGGGTTTCTACAACATCTTATGAGATCAAATTCATTTGATAATTTTTATCAAAAATAGAATCTATCTTAGAATGCTTAGCAATTATTCTTTTGAAGAAGTGTTTCTTACCTTTCCAGGGTGACAATTTCTAACCTGTCAGGTTCTCATTAACTATCTTCTCCTTCAATGATGTTGTCTTAGGTTCTAACTAACAAGATTTTATCTTATGCTTGATTGAAGATGTAGTTACAACCTTTGCCTTAGGTTGTGGATAACTTAGCTTATCTTCTTTCAGCATTTTCCCATTAGCATTGAAGTGAAAACCCAACTTCATGTCTTCTTTGGGTATTTTTTTTATCAGTCTTCTTCTTGACATGTCTCTTAAGCATATTTCTAGGGCTTTCAAAGGCACAATTATAAGATACATTCAAATTTTTATTCTTTTCATACCTTGATAAGTCATCTAAAGATGTCTCATCATATTTAATTAATTCATCTTCTGATTATGCTTCTTTCAAATCTTCAGGGTATTCTAATTAGCTACTTGAGTAACTCTTCAACTCAACTTCTTGAGAGGATTTTCCTTCACCTCCATATCCTATTCCTAAGTAAAGTCATCTCTTTACAACTTGGATAGGTTGGATAATTCCTTGACCATTAATGCAAAGGCCTTTTCCTTTAAATCCCATTTTAGTTAGCAGCTTATAAACTTTCCCTTCATGTGCTTTTCAAATATATCAGCACATGAACTTCATGAATGTTTAGGATTAGTGCATTCAGTATCTCTAACATTATTAATATAGTCAAAAGAATTGATTTAATTATTTTCATCTTCAGTATGTGCATTATAAGATACATTAATAATTGGAGCATTATTTGCTTCTAGAAGTTTATCATAATTCTCATCAATAAGACTAGCAGGAATATATGAATTAGAAGAATCAATTCTATAACTAGAATGTACCTTTGCATTCTAGCTTGGCAACATCTCTTAGATGAATCCTTCATATGTTGCTTGATGCTTATAAAAACTAGGATTTGAAACTTTTCTAATATGTGTCTTCCCCTTTTCTTTGCATCTCTACTCGTTCTACTTCTTAAACCATAACGGAGCCTAATTGGGATGTAGTAACTAGCATTGCTTGCTAGTATAACCTTGATAGGCACAATGTCTACAAATATCTACATCTTCATGCATCCTCTTCTTTTTTCAATGTTTTTTCTATATTTAGTCTCATAGTGCATTAATTCTCTATTGGAGCCTTTCAATTTTTTGCTCCTACCATTGCTCTGTTACTTGTTGACTTTGCTTTTGGGCTTATAGGAATTGCATTATCACAATGATAATGGAATTTAGTAACAAATAAATCTAAGCTTACATTGGACACATTATTATAAAATAACCAATTTTTGTTAAAACAAAAAAATCACAAATTCACCCACAAATTTAGTTATGATATCAAACCTGATGCACCCAAACAATGCTTAAATAGAAGTTAGCCTAGCACTCTAACTACTCTGATACCAACCTGATCTGTAAACTTAAGTAATAATATGCTTGTGTATTTTTTTTTTTTTTTTTAAAATATCAATTTATGGAATAATTTAAAAATTGACTTACAGAATATCAATTTAATAAGAAAAATTCAAGAAATTCTCAAAACACAACACATAATTTGATAACAAAGTTTGACAAATGCCTACATCTCTGGGTTAACTTAAATCATGAATCAATCCACTATAAAATGATTTCAAATATAGAAATATAAATTCTTACAATCAATAATGGATCCACATGCATTTTTGATCATTGAAGAATCTTGATAAATACTCAAATAGATTCTCCAACTTCCCAAAAAACACCTTTGGATGTCTTCTACTCAAAAATCTCACTTATGAGCATAAAAATTAGTGACAAAAGACCTTAAATCTAGACACTCATCATATCACTGGAATTATCTTAGAAACAAGAGTATTTCACTAGTTTACCTTGAAGTCCAAAAATGACTCTAGATGCCTCAAATTAGAGGAAGATTGAAGATTAGTCCTTAAGCCTTTAGCAATATTGGTTGAATTCAATGCATTCAAATAACACTTCGACCCCTTTATATAATTCTTGAGTCCATAAATGTAATGGTGGGATGCATATCCTTTTATTTAAGAGGATATAGGTTTGAAACCCATTGTATAGGCTTTGGTGGTCGAAGCATATCAAATATCCCACATTGGGGAGGTGTCATGGTTTTAAACATTGAAATACCACAAAGTTCATGGTCTCCATTGCCAAGTGTTGGGAATAAACTTGTATTTTGGTGGGATTTGGTGAGGGTTATGGTGGAATGTGATAATTTAGTGGGAATTATAATGTATGTGGTTGTATTTCGGGATTCACATGGATGTTTAGTGGTATCACGTGGATATTGAGTGGCATCACATAGAAGGTATGTGGTGACATGGATGGGTCACATGGAAATGGTAAGTTAAATGTTTTGTCTAGAAAATTTGAGAATTAATTAAAATTGGACCATGGAAAATATTTGGTGGTAAGCCATGTGGTGGCTTGAGGACCCACCACATGGGCCAATCTCCACTCACCACTTGTCGACATCCAATCGGATATTCCATTGATCTATCAGTGGTAGGGTCCCTCTCTAAGACAAAAGTGGATTCCATTGGCTACAGTTCCCATATCTAGCCCTTTTTTGCTAGTCAAATACCAATTATAAAGATACCTGATTTTATTTCTTTTTTACTTTGTGCCACGTATCACGTCCTTATTGGTCTTTATTGACCAAGTTGACCACAACTTTGACTAACCATATATTTCACATACAGACTCTATTTTATGAACCATAAATTGTGATAGAAAGGTCTCAATATAATATATGCATTGGAACTATTCTTGAATCATTCCACAATGGTTATTTTCTTTAGTTTGACCATATTTGACCAATTTTACTAGACCTTTAAATAGCTATGCAAGGAGCATATGAGCTCCATTTTTTACATTCTGCATACCATTAGAAAGGTTTCAATAGGCCCTATGCAATGGTGCAAGTTTTGGTCTATTTTAGGACATTATCTAAAGTGACATTCAAATAAATTTACTAGTAACCCCATTTATAAAGAGTACATATATGTTCTAAAAAAAATACCTAAAAATTGGAAAATCTCAAAAACCCTAAAAATTATAAAATTTGAAAAATCCAAAAATAGTCCATTGTGTTTTGTCTTGTGTTTAATCCCCTAGTTACATCCATCTCCATTTGTCTAATATTTTCCCATCTTTGGATATTATATTTCATATAAAAACCAAATCAGAGTGGTCACCCATCCCTTAATATCCTCTTTCTCATCCTGTTATTTAGGTCTTATTAAAATACATCAACTTGTCAAAGACTTTAATCTGGTGTCCATCAGTTCCTATCAGGGAATTTTCATACCTATCACCCATGTAATTACTATTTGATAGTATGCAAGGTACCTATTCCCATCACTTTCTTATCATTTCCTCTTCATACCTATTACCCATCTAATTAATTTTTGATAGCATGAAAGGTATTGTATCCCATCATATCCTAGTCCCCTTGCTAGATTAGTTCCTTACAGGGCCTTATATATTGGTAATCCTTGGTCATCACTTGTCTAATCACCATCCTTAGCCACTTTTCAATGTACTTTCAAGACCAAATTAGTATTCAAATACCTTATCCCATTCTTCATCCTTCTATTCTAAACTAGAGGCAACATCTTAGCTTAATCCTAATCATGATCACCCTATCCAATCAAAGTCCATCATAAGTCCAATAAAATTCCATCTTAAGTCCACAATGACATCATGACCATCCAGCTCATCACCCAATCACTCATCCTATCATTAGGCAAGACATTGTGACATTAAATGTAGATACTTGTTTACTATTTGACTACCATTTGTCTATTGTTTATTTTACACCATGTATATTTCTTATGTTTTATTTACATCATGTATTTTTGTCTATTGGGTAATGAATATGGATGCTATGAGGAAACTAGAATTACCCTCGAGGATGCAAAGTTTGCTACTTTCCCATGAATTTTGGCACCACATGCTCTTGGTCATGTCTATACCATGGGATAAATTACCAAGTGCCATATTTAATGAATTGATTAGACTATGATGAGCCTTATGACATTTGTGATGGATTGACCTCATTTTTTATCTCATCATCCTTCTCCCCATCACAACCCATCTGACTAACATCCAATCTTTTATCCTCATCCCATCATCTAAGTCATATTATATCATCACTAATGTCATCCTTTAATACCTAATCATCATCATCATCATCATCATCATCATAATCTTATATCTATAAACACCTAAATTTGGCCACCAATGACCATTAATCAGGCTTTTGATTAATTTCCACCAAAATGCATAATTTAGCCTAAAAACATTAAAACACATTAAATGAGTTGAAATTGATATATTCAATAACTGATTTTGGCTAGAGTATCATTAAATGGGGAAATTTAATTTATAAAGTAGCTAAATTTGATCAAATCATTTCAAGTCAAAATGCCAATTTTACACCTGGGTGCTCTAGATTGCTCTTTTCTATAAAATTTATTGTATGAGACACATGCCTTTATTATTTTGAATTGACAACATCCTAAATGGGATAATGGTTCCAAAACATTCAAAATCAACTTCCAAATCCAATCTAGTCAAATTTTGATCTAATAATACAAAATTTTGACCAATTTAATTAATTTATGCTCAAATTGCCAAGCTTTTGAATCAAATTTGACTAATCATGTTTAAGGATAATTAAACCAAATCAAGAGCTTATGTTAATTTTCCATCAAAATTTTTGAATTTTTATTTTTATAAATTTATATTTAATATCTACATCATCAAATGACATCATTTCTTAGAAAGACATCCCTAGGCCATAAATGCATAAAATATCTCATCAAGCCACTCCATGCCTCATTAAGACCCTCCCATGCCTCTTAAATGTCCCTTATTTATAAATATTTATGGGGAATATTTATGAATTTAATTACATAATTTGGATTAATTCATGGCCACACATCTCAGTCTTGAGATGGATGATCATGGTTGATCCTAAACCATTTCAAAAATCTATAAATAAGAGGCCTTGCTTATTGATTTTTAAGATCTTTTATGCCAAACTTATAATGCCAAAATACATTAAAAAATACATTGAATTTAATGCTATAATGTCAAATTATTGATCCAAGCCAATCCAAGCTAAATACAAACATGGTGCAAAGGAGAGATGGAGGTAGCCACACTTCATTGATGTAGACTTCATGAGCACAAACCAAGCAAGCCACTTCAACAAACTATTTGGAGCATCCAAAGAATGTGAAATAAGGTTTCTTTTACATTTAGTTTATGTTTTCCATTCTAGTTTGTTAATTAAGCTCCCACATTGAGATAGGTTTAAGGTGTTATCTATTACTGTGATATTTTTATTTTGATTTCATATACTAACATAATACTAATCTGCCCTTATTGTAATCCTATGTTTATAAATGGAATGTCTAGTGGGATTTGGGCTCACAAATTTGATCAAATTATACCTATAAGCAACCTAATAGCCATTTTCATGTATGGTCTTGGAGTGTGGAGGCAAACAAGATAAAAATCTGAGCAAAAATCCATTTTTTAAGCCATAGTTTTGTTCTCATGATTGTGCAGCCTAACTCGCTTGTTAATCCAACTCACCTATCCCACCCAACTCACTTATCCAACCAAACTCACCTATCAACCCATCTCACTTGTCAACTTAAGAGATAAATTCTTAATTTCATTTTCTCAAACTCTTAAGTGTTTCAAAGTAGGTCATTGTAATCTTGTTTTTTTAGGTTGAGGGGGTAGCTTGGAAGTAGATTTAAATGCTTCTGACTAACCACACACCTTTCAAATTGGGTTTAAAAAGAACTTGATAAAAAATAATGCACACTTAAAATTTGTATTAAAATGAACATTTCATATTTCTCACACATTTGAATTGGTGCCTTAAATGAACCTAAGATTTATCTAAGTCTTAGGCAATTTTTATTTAGAGCTTAAAACACATCATAAATCTTGAAATATTTTCAATTTGGTGTTTTAATCATGAATATAAGATAAGTCTTTGATTTTTAATTTGGGTTTAAAATTAACATATGTTTTTATTACTTCATGTCATTATTTTATGCAATATTTTCCATTTTTGTACTAAAGCCAAAGGGCTAGTAGTGAATTTAAACAAACATTTTCAAATTTGGTTCAACAAATCAACATCACTTCAATTATTTTCAAAACTTGTTTGTTTATTTTTTTATCAAAAAGAGACATGTGTGTATGCTCTCCCATCCATCCCCTTTAGGGAACTTTTGGGATCAAAAGTGCCATCTCATCATAATTTAAACCTAGTCCAAGGCATAGAAAGAATGTCTTCTAAATCACTCAAAAACTTGTAATAGTTTGGGTGATATTGAAACGACCCTAAAGTCTTTCTATCAATCATTTATTTTATTGCATCTTGGCTTGTGAGAGGTACTTCATTACCTCCCATAAGTTCTATAGGGAAGCTTTGACCTAGGGTTTTATCTCCTAGAACTGACTTCAACCACTCCCACTAGGATCAGAGGTTTGAGTGGTTAAACCACCTTCTAATGTTGGAGTTTCACACAAGATGTAACTACACTTTGGACATTACACTACACTAAGTGATGGATTTAGTGGTTGTAAAAAGGACAAGAATTTTTTGCAATGACCTAAGTGCCATGGATAGCTAATTCAAGTGTTGTTTCTCTTGTTTACTAATGTGAAATTTGGTAGACATGAGATCCATCTAGAAATTATTAAGAACCAATTAGTTTTAGTCAACCCCACTTTGCCACAATGTCAATAGGAATTTAGATGATTTACTTGTATTTTGTCATTTTCTTACTTGGTGTTTTGAGACTGAAACTAATATTTTTATTTGTAAACAATGTCAAAACTAGTTTGTTTATATGTCATTTTTTTGTCTAAAGAGGTGTTATGTTGTCCATTTTACACCACACTTGTGCCTTTAAATTTTTGTTAAACATGTTTGTGTGTGTGTTACTTATTTGAGGGGGGTAGCATTATGTTGCCTAAAATATGTCAAACTATTTTTGCCTTTGAGTCTTTGAAACATAACATTGATCACATCATTTGAGCATGGTTATGCCATTAGGCTGATCAATTTGTCTCAAGACTTCTTTACCATTGCACCAAAAATCATTTGTTTCAAACCATGTCACATCAATTATTTAGACCTTGTTTATGCTCTGTCATGTTATCCAATCTTGTCTAGCTTGTTTGGTCAAATCCTAATTTTTAATGTTGAGTTTTCAATTAACCTTGTCAAATTTGTTAGGTTGTGGAGCTAAAAGCTTCATTGATGTAGACATTGGAGGAGGGCTAAGTGTCACAGTCACTGGCGTTGGTCAGGCCAACTGACATCGATCAAGGGTGGACAGGAAGCTGCTGACAGTGTATGATCTAGGTTGGTGGGTGTGCAAGGCCAAGTTGATTTGTGGTATAGCAAGATCAGGTGAGATCTACATGTGTAAGTAAGATCAATTTAATTTGCAAGTTGTTGCAAGTTTATGTGAGATCTACTTGGAGTGCATTGTGTACTTGGTTGAGTATGTGTGTATACTCGGTGGTACTGGTAGTAGTGATATTGACTGGTTGAAATAACTTGGTATTGAGTTGATTGTTTGCTTGTAATTGTGCAAGTGAGAGAGTGAGCTCTTCAGGGAAAATATATGTATTCCCTAGAGGTATGGGAAGAAGACTGTGGCACTTCATTGTATTTTCTTTTTGAAAGAGTATTAATATAATTGGGTATTATCTCTCATATTCTGTGTTGTTTCTGATTTCTAGTTACTTATTACTTCTGGTTAAATTCTATGTTTAGTTGCTTGTACATGGTAATCAATTGTGCTTCCTAGATCCTGACAAAGTGGTATTAGAGCTTTATGTGTTTTGGGTCCTAACAAGTTGGTATCATCGCTAAGGTTGCAGGGAACACGTTTGTGTTTGATTACAGGTCACTCTCAGGGGTTTTTGATTGAGTGGGAGTATAGCTATGGCAGAAGAAAGTACACTAATAATGGAGGAATTCAAAGGCACGAATGGTTAATTAAAGTGTTATGGAAAGAAAGAGCAGGTAAAGAAAGATTTTTGGTTGGTAGAAGATCAACATGAAAGAAGTAAAGAAGCAAGTATTCTTGCATGGATTGTTGCACTGCTTGCTCTTATATGTTCCTTGGATAAAGTAGAATCTTGGTTTATAGATTCTATTGCCTCTTTCCATGCAGCCCCAAATAGAGTATTTTTCCATGTTAAGGTCCATGGAGACATTGGAAAGATTTATTTAGGGGTTGGTGAGCCTTATCAAAGTATTGGCAAAGGGGAAGTGTGGCTGAAATTGTAGACGACCAACACATGGGTGTTGAAGGATGTCATGTAGGTCCCAATTCTAAAGATGAGGCTAATTTCTTCAAAAAAGTTGGGTGATGAGAGATGCATAAGAACTCTCATAGTGGATGCACTTGAATTAACATGTGGTAATAAAGTAAGTACTCTTTATCTACCTACTTGTATTATTGATTCTTCTTCTATTGTGAAGACGTGGCTTTGTAGGCTTGGTCACATGAGCAAGAAGGAGATGCATGATCTTTAGAGGAAGTCTAATGTATTTGACAAACTTAAGAACTGGAAAGCCTTGGTGTTCATGGAGGAGATGATGGACAGAGATCAATAGATGGGGCTAGATACCTTTGAGCAGGGCAATTTGGATAGGGTTTTGATTTAAAGTAAGCTCATGGGTAAAAAGTCATCACTCACAAGAAAACATAGGTACCAACATCAGTTAGGGGGAACTAGCATCGAACAGGTAGGCATTGACGTCAGTCATGTACAGATAGGCAAAGTCGATGGTGTCAAGTAGGTGGCTACCGACGTTAGTCAAAAAATTGACGTCGATTACTAAGACACCAACATTGGTTAGGGAATCGGCATCGGTGATCAAGTGGATTTGACATCAGTAAGGTGTAGACTAGGGTCAGCCAGGAAATGGATTTTGGGTAGACAGCAAGCTGTCAAGGAGTCTCAAATGCCATGTGGAGGACTGAAAGGGTGAGTACGCCTCAAATTCATTATTCGCCTTCTTTATATTTTTTGCTCACTGTAGAATAGGTAGGATCCAAGAAATAGTGGGAGTGCGGCATGAATTCTTTGGAAGAGAACTGAATGGGAGATTTGGTAGAGTTTCTAGCTAAGATGAAAGCATTGAGAGATGAATGGATTCCTAGGTTAAAGAAGAGAGAGAATGGACACGTGAGATGGAAGGCTAGGGTATATGGTCTTGAGCAGGCTGTAGGACAGTGGTACAGGTTTGACGAGTGTATGAAAAAGCATGGCTTTAGTCAATGTCATTGTAACCATTGTGTTTTTCTTACCAGGTTGGATAATGGTCATGACATTATCCAATTACTGTATGTAGATGATATGCTTGTTACAAGTTCATACATGCAGGGATTTGCTGAGCTAAGGGTAAGGTTAGTTCAGTGGTGTGCCATGAAGGATTTGAGAGCAGCAAAATTCTTTAGCATGAGTATTCTTAGAGATAGGGAAGGTCCTAGGTTAATGTCTCAAGATGATTGTGTGAATAAGGTAGTGGCATGGTTCAAGATGCAGGATGCAGAACTGGTAAGCACACCTATGGATGGACAGTTCATAGAACAAGGTCCCCAATCACATGATGAGGTTAAGTACATGCGTACTAGACCTATTTTTGCCCCAGTAGAGGGAGCTATTAGTGAGTTTGTGGCCAATCCAAGAAAGAAGCATTGGAAAATAGTTTAATGGATTCTCAAGTATTTGAGAGGGACCAGTAGTAGGTTAACATGCTATGCAAGGTCAGGCACTTTAGATATGGCAGGTTACTTGGATGACAGGTGTTACACCATAGGATGTGTGGTGGTTGGTCTTTAGGATTGAGCTTTAAGAGGGATACAAGCCAAGAAACAAATTAGATGGTGTATATGTATAGGTACAGTGCAACTATTTATCTCCAAGTGGGAGATTGTTAGGTTGTAGAGCTAAAAGCTTCACTGATGCAGACATTGGAGGAGGTTGCTCAGTGTCATAGTTACCAGCATCAGTCAGGCCAGCCGACATTAATCATGGGTGGATAGGAAGCTACCGACATCAGTCAGAGATCAACTGACATTAGTCATCTCTAGGTAGATAGGGAATGATGTTGGTCGCCTGTGTGGTTCCAGAACTGCTAGTTCATGCACATTTTGTTAATGAACCAGTTGTTTGCATGTTAAAGGCTAATTTTAGTCTTGAGCTGTGGATCTAATTATTGTAATTAGATGTCTAATTATTTTTTGGCATGAGATATATTTAATAGACTCATGGGCTGTATTGTAAAGTGTGCTAGATAGAGAGAGCAAGGTTAGCTCCTTTAGTGGGAAGAGAGCAAGGATAGCTCCTCATAGTGCCACCGTGCCAAGTGTGTATGATCAGGTAGATATACAAGTTATGCAAGGTCTGGTAGAAGATCCATAGGGGTGCTGGTTGGGAGAATCATAAGGACTTGGTGAGGTAAGGACAAGGGTTCTTTAGGTGTGTATGATCTAGGTTGGCAGGTGTGCAAGGCCAAGTTGATCTACGGTATAGCAAGATCAGGTGAGATCTACATGTGTAAGTAAGATCGATTTGATTTGTAGGTTGTTGCAAGTTCATGGGAGATCTACTTGGAGTGTGTTGTGGACTCAGTTGAGTATGTGTGTATACTCAGTGGTACTGGTAGTAGTGATACTGACTGGTTGAAACAACAACTTGGTATTGAGTTAATTGTTTGCTTGTAATTGTGCAAGTGAGAGAGTGAGCTCTTGAGGGAAATATCTATATGCCCTAGAGGTGTGGGAAGCCCTAGAGGTGTGGGAAGAAGAATGTGGCACTTATTCATTATATTTTCTTTCTGGAAGAGTATTAATACAATTGGGTATTGTCTCTCATATTCTGTGATGTTTCTGATTTCTAGTTACTTATTACTTCTGGTTAAATTTTGTGTTTAGTTGCTTGTACATGGTAATCAATTGTGCTTCCTAGATCCTGACAAAGTGGTATCAGAGCTTTGTGTTTTTTGGGTCCTAACAAAATTTTGGATTCAAATAGATTGATTTCTATTTAGGCCTTATTTGTGGGGCTGATACACATATCTTTCTCTTTTGGGTTGTGATTACCCAAATATGAAGACTATTGATTGTTTATTTGTTCAATGCCTATCCTCATCATTATTTGTGCCTTTGTTTGGTAGAACATAGTCTTTCCCCAAGAGCCTTTTGCCTTATGGCTTATACCAATTGATCATGTTCATATTTGATTCCATGTATCAGGTCTTTGTCAAAGTTGTTTCCAAACTTATTAGATTAAATTAAATTCACATCAATCTTTTGCTTTAAGTCCAAATTTTATTGTCATTTGGCCAAAATTCCTAACACAACCTGTTTGAGCCTAGATTTTGACTCCACATTTGGAAAAAAGACCTAGAGAATATTTTTCCTTTCCTACTTTAGACCTTGTTTGGAACACTTTGACCTAGACTTTGATATGCTAATTTTTATTTAGATGATTGACCTTTTAAGTGTATGACATTTAATGTTAGACATTTGGTGTTAGACTATTTTATGCCAAGTCTTATCACAACCATTTTGGAGATATAGCTCCATGATTAAATCATTGTTTGGAGATACAAATCCACTTTTAACCAAGTTAGACCTAGTTTGAACCATTTATCCTTTCGACATAGTTGTTTAGAGTCTATAGAAATATAAGCCTTTTATTTTAGATATTTCATCATTTATGAAGATGTGTCTAGCTACACTTATGGTGGAGTCATGTATAATCTAACTTATGATATAATAGTCACACCAAATCCCACTTGGAAAGAGAAAAATTTTCTAAGGAGTTTTATTATTCTCCCTACAATACTCTAGATATGGGGAACATAGTCAAAATCCAAAAAATCCAAATCAAATTACCATTTGGGATGATATGGTTTATGAGGAGGACTTTGAAGACCTAACTATAGATAATGTTATTTTGGATATGGATCCATAACCTCTTTATAATAATCAATACACAAAACATATTCAAGAACCAGTTTATGATCCAACTCAAGATTGGGATGACATGGTTTATGAGAAAACGTAGATGCTTTGGCTTGTGTGAGTAATCAGTCTCTAAGATGCCCCTTCATCATTCTAGGACCTCACCCTTTGGCTTATGTGAGAAACCAAGATATGCACCACCCTATCATTACCATTTCAAGACTTCATCTTTTGGCTCATGTGAGAAATCATGCTTTTGAATGCCCTGTCATTATCTAATTATAGGCCATTCCTTATTCAATGCCAATCCAATCAAAACCTCAACCCATCCAATTATTTGAAGATTAAGCTATGTTCAAAACTATTATTTTCCAACTCATTAGAAACCAAGGCTAAGAAAACTAACCAATCTAAGATTTTTTTGTTGAACCAACTATTTGTGATAAGTCAAACTGTGATGAATCTCTTATTGATCTTATACCAGTTGTCGAGGAGACTCACTCTAATGAGCTAGTATTTAATGAGTCATTTCTTAATTATTATAACTACCTTTGGTTAAATCATTACCTTGACCACTTGCCTATTTTTAAAGAGCCTCCTACTGATAATCCAATCTTTGAGGAGTTATCTCTTGACCTTTTTTTCATAGTAGAGGATTCCCACTCTGATAAACTAGTTTTTATGGATCCCATTATGCCATCCCATGCTATTACTTGTCCAATATCAAACATTAAACAAGACATCATTGTAATAGAATACCCATCATATAAAGAATCAAAATTAGAGTCACATTCTATTATTGAACTAACATCAGATTTAGCATTTGAATCATATTCAACATTAGTCTCAACATCGAATCTAGAGTCCATTGAGTTAGAATTAGATTAAAAAATATAATACATTCAAGAATGTTATAATATTGGTTATGCATGCCTTATAGATCAATTTTAATATATTTGTGATCCTTTTATAGTTTTTGAGGATGAGTACTTTAGGTTTGACATGAGTTATCCTTGTATCTTCTACAAGGATTTTGCAACCTATCTTGATTCCATTACCATTCTATAGGCCATTACCATCAACCAAAATAAACATATTATTGACATTTCATCTCCCACAAGTGTCGATTGGGATTGATAGAATCATACTTGATTAAACTACATGCATGGTGACATTACAGTTGAATAAGAGTAAGAAGGCCAAGTCCACATTCATATAGTAGAATAATACTCTCCTATTGAAACCTTCTAGAGGCACTAGGGGACAAGAAAAGTTCAAACTCAGCATCTTCTAGTGAAACTTTTTTGGAAGTGCTAAAAGACAATCAAAGTCAAAATTCAATGCTCCTTAGTGAAACCTTTTCAAAGGCATTATGGAACAATCAAGACAACTTTATTGGTGAAAACCTCATCAAGGAACTGATAGTTGAGCATAAAAGTCATTCATTATTTTATGAAGATAATATCAAAGTTCAAATCAAAATAATTTCCAATCTATAAGCTAATCAAATGGTAGATACTCTCAAGATCAAATAACAAAAAAAATTAGTTGAGAGAATATTCATAAGTATTTATACTTACCACATCTAAATTTATGTTTAATCCAACATCAACAACATTACATATTATTAAACATCATGATCTTCATTTATTTCCCAACCATTACCTATTCTATTTCACAATAAAACCTACCATCCATTATTTGTCCCTATTTACCATCCATGGCTGCACTTTTTGTTGTAGAGGCTACAAAGATACCTTGTCTTGATGTTTGAAAGAATCATAATCAATGACCAATGAATATCACAATAACATTCTCAACATCTAGATCTATAGCTAGTTCTTGATAGAGTAGCTATTCAAATGAGGTATGGGATAACAATTAACATGATTTATTATTCTATTTATATCATTTGATGATCAAGATGTGCATATCCACTTCAATAGGAATAATAAAATCATATGGAATTTTACCATACCCAAGCCCAATAGAATTAAAAAAAACAACAACAATCACCCAGACCAAAAACATGTACCATACCATTTCATTTGCCATATCCATTTTCCATTGTCACATATTCCTAACATTTACCCCATCACTTGGAGGAAACCCTCCTACCATTTTATCCAATCTCTCAAAACCCATAATTATCCTAGAGCAAGACCATACCATTGTATCATTCCATTCTCATCTAGAACGAATCCTATTTTTATTCATCTTACCCATTCCTATTTTGATCTTGGTTCCTTTGGTTCTTCTTGCACTTTTTGTAAGGGGATTCTAATCAAGTTTAAATAATAAATCAAATCCATGTTTCAATGATAGTTTATAAAATTAGTTTGATAATTGATTTGGAAGGATATATTTTATTTTCCATCCTATATCAAAGTTTGTTTATGTGAGCCTAATTATAACTGCCTATGGGAAAATCAATGTTTCACTAGTCTTACTACTAATTATAACCACATGTGGGCAAATTAGTGTCATATATATATTCTATTGTATCCTATTTATAACTTCTTATGGGAAAACTAGGGGTAACATTTATTTATCATGAATTGTCATCTCACCTTACTATTACTATTTTCATTTAATTGGCCATTTATAAGATATGAGAACTTATTGGGACCTAGTTGGTTTTTCCTAACCTTCTGGGTGGATGGAATTACTATGACTTGACATCATTTTGGTACTATGTAGGCCATTTTAAATTTATGTTGAGGTCACCTCAATCCCCCTAATCCATGCTCTCACCATTTTGTGAGCAACCTAAGCCAAATGTTCTCACTATTTCACAAGTAGGTATCTTTTCATTCTCAATCAAGTTAAGATACCTCAAAATTCCAAAAAAATTCAAATATTTAAAAATACCAAAAACATTTGTGTTGTCTAAGCCTAGTCAATTATCCTCAATTTTCCCTATTGGGGTATGGTCATTATTAGGATGTTTTCTTTTCATTTTATTATTGGGATTTTTATTTGTTTGTTTATTTCAAATTTGTTTATTTGTTTGTGTTCTTTCTATGTGTTTCTTTATTTGTTTGTTTTCTTTCCTATTTGTTTGCTTTCAAAACTATTGCCTCAACTCAGTCTATATATATGCATTGGGTGATTCCTTATGCACATTATTATTGAGTCCATCCATATTCATATGTTGGCATTTTCATCATGGTTTTTATCATTGGTGCATTATTTTCAAGTGTTTATTGGATTAGGAGTCATTCCTTATGCATATTTCAGCCAAGTCTTCATGGTGTTCTATCATGATGCCTACCATCACATGTTATAGAAAAAAATAGGTTTGAGAAGGTCTACAATTAATGGAGTCTTATAATTTTCTCATTGGCACCTTGGAAAATTCTCCCACCCTTGATCAAATCAACTCATTGACCATTCTAGTTGTATTATTGATAATAAGGATGAGCATCTCCTCATAGGTAGGTGCAACTAAATCATTTCTATTGATCAATCTTATTCTTCTATTCATCTCTTTCATCACTTTGAATCCACTCATCTTTAATCTATATCCAAAGTTATATCCTTGAGTTATTCTTGTTAATCAACCCTAACTGGGGCACAATCATCATTATAAAATAATCTAGGTCCTCTTAATGATTATAATTGATTATGGGAAAATCATTATTTCAAATTTTATTCTTAATTATAACCACCTTTGGATAAATTAGTATCCTTTTTAAATCAATGCATGCAAGCATTTTCTCATTTGTATTAATCTCAACCATGGGTTAATTCCACCTTTCTTCTTTCTTATTTTCAAGGGACCATCCATCCACATATGTGATGACCACTCCCTCGAGGGGGCATCATCATAAGCTTCCCAAACACTCTTTAGAGATTTTTCTTCAACCATCATATTATTTTTGGCATATAATCCATCTCTAATAATTTGAGAAGAACTTAATTTGCCTATGGTTTTCAACATCTTCCTAAATAGGGGCAAATTGTGGACACCTAAATCTGGCCACCAATGACAATCAATCAGGGTTTTAAGCAATTTCCACCAAAATGCACAATTTGGCCTAAAAAAAATAAAACACATTAAATGATTTGAAATTTATATGTTCAAGTGCCAATTTTGGCCATAATATCATTAAATGGGGAAATGCAGTTTATGAAGCAACTAACTTTGATCAAATCATTTTGAGTCAAAATACTAATATTGCACCTAGGTGCTCTAGATTGCTCTTTTCTATCAAATTTATTATATGAAACATGTGCCTATATTATTTTACATTTACAACATCCTAAATGGGATAACGGTTCACCAATTTGATTAATTTTTGCACAAATTACCAAGGTTTTGTATCAAATTTGACTAATCATGTTTAAGGCTAATTAAACCAAATCAAGAGCTTAAGTTAATTTTTCATGGAACTTTTTGAATATTTTTTTTTATAAATTTATATTTAATATCTACATCATCAAATGACATCATTTCTTATAAATACATCCCTAGGCCATATATACATAAAATATCTCATCAAGCTACCCTATGCCTCATTAAGACACTCCCATACCTCATCAATGCCTCCCATGCCTCTTAAATGCCCCTTATTTCCAAATATTTATGGGGGATATTTATGAATATAATTACATAATTTAGATCAATTCATGGCCACACATCTCAATCTTGAGATAGACAGTCATGGTTGGTCATAAACTATTTCAAAAATCTATAAATAGGAGGCCTTGCCTATTAATATTTAAGATCTGTTATGCCAAACTTATAAAGACTAGATGCATTAAAAAATCCATTTCAATTAGTGTTATAATGTCAAATTATTGAGCCAAGCCAATTAAATCCAAAGCTAAACATAGTTCCAATGAGAGATGGAGGTAGCCACACTTCATTGATACAGACTTCATGAGAAAACACTAAGCAAGCCAATTCAAAAAACTATTTAGAGCATCCAAGGAAGGTGAAAAAATGTTTATTTTGCATTTTAGTTATGTTTTGAATTATATTCTTATTATCTAATCTCCCTCATTGAGATAGTTTTAAGGTGTTATCTATTAGTGTGTTGTTTTTATTTTTATTTCATATAGTAACATAATAATAATCTCCCCTTATTTAAATCCTATGTTCACACTATCCACAAGTTATAGCCACATCAGCCTGAGGTCTTTCCAAACTATGTAGGTAGCACTTAGACACTCTTCCATGCCTAAGGATAGCTTGACCTCTCTCTCTCTCTCTCTCTCTCTCTCTCTCTCTCTCTCTCTCTCTCTCTCTCTCTCTCTCTCTCTCTCTCTCTCTCTCTCTCTCTCTCTCTCTCTCTCTCTCTCTCTCTCTTCCTTGAATTTTTATTTGTTAGTGGAATCATCATAATCCTTTTTGGTCACTTGATCATATTGATTCTTTTCTATCATCAACAACATCTACATTGACCAATTTCACTCTAAGCTACACCCATCATTAATCTTATCAAGTCCTTAACATATCTATACTAAAAAATCTCCCTTACATGTGACCTTTTTTGGGATAATTATATGTCTTTCATCCCTTTAATCCTATCATCATCACATTATGGTTGATTCCTCCTTGGAATTTGTCAACAATCATGACACCCATCATCTCTACTCCCTATGCATGCATCCTTACTAGGGGCATCATAAATTTGTATCTCATTTCTCAAGTTTACCTCATCTTATTCATTTATCTCCACATCTATCATCCCATCCACTTGTTTTTTTATTGCATTTCACCCCTCATTTATTCTTTCAAGTGACCATCCATCCCATTCCTCCTCACGTGTCTCCTTGAGGGGGCATCATATCCACTAACATCATCATATACTAACATTCATCTATGACATGGTTTTTATTTGAAATAACATCACTCCTTTTGCTTCACTCAACTCACAATTCCCTTTCAAAGAGGGGAAAAATGTATGCACCTAAATTTTTTTGCTTCATTATTGTCTACTAATATTCTTATTAGTTGGCACTAATTTTGATTAACCTATTTTATTCCACTAATATATCCCCCTTCCTAGCGATTCATTTAATATCCCCTTCTATTATCCAACATTCACTAATCTTATTCATCCCATTCCTTCATTAATTTTATCTTAATCCTTTTTATCCTAAACTATTCCTAGTTATCTATTATATGGGAATTTTAAATTCCCATAACCCCACCTACCCACCTACTAACCTACACCCTAGACTTTCCTACAACCCTAGTCCCTAATCACCTACCTATTCCTTAACTAGATCCCACCTAATATTCCATTATCCCTAAACTAATCAAGAAGCCTCTAAAAATGGAGAAGCTCCTTAAAGACTCTAGAAGTCCCTAAAATAGAGACTTCTAAGGAATCTAATACTCCTTGAATCATCCATAGCCATTGATCTCATTCCTCTAACTTCAAATCTCAACCCTTGATCTTCCATACCAAATCTAAATAACCAAAGCTCTTTCTCTATGAAATCCAAAGAAAAAAATTTATATGGAATCCATGTCAAATTATCTATTGAAATAAATAATCCAACATCCAATAATCATGCCATCATAATGCCAAAAATCTAAGTCTAATATACAATCACAAATCCATTAGAACATCCTAGAAGGAGGTGATATGAATCAAAGAATTTGGTAAGGTCTATATCATTCTAATTTGTTTCATGAATACTTCCTAATAGGTAGTTTGAGTTTCAGTTTGAATTATCTTGCTTACTTCATAGTGTTCTCAAAATATGATTTGTTTCATGAATACTTCCTAATAGGTAGTTTGAGTTTGAGTTTGAATTAACTATATTAATTCATAGTGTGCTCAAAATCCTACTAAACTTTTATCAAATGCTAATGCTTTACATCTTGTAGGAACCTATCGAGACTCAATCTCTCTGAGTGTATGCCCTAAGAGGTATGCCAAGAAAGGGGTGGGCATACCTTTGGTATTTCATAGGATTGTTTTCCCTCATTTCCATATTATTACCATTCTAAATAGCTCTTAAAACCATTGCATAAGCTATTACTCCTCACTTCCACACTCCTCCAGTAATTTTACACTTTTTATCCTTATTTTCCTCACCTTAGTACCTTTTTGTTAGTCAGATGTATTGGGTTGATCAGTTGACCTTGTTATGCTTTAGATAATTTTCACATAGGATTTAGTTTGGCTTTTACCTAACCTAGCTCAGGACCTAGTGAATAATTGACTAAAATTGTATAGGATCAACCCTGTCAGCCAAATGTTTTGGAAAGGTTTAGGTAGAGATCCACCTATAAATACAAGATCATTTCCTCATTATTTTAATATGTAATCAAGAGTTATTATTCGCTCTCACTTATTTATAATCTAATTTTCCACCATTCTACTCGAGGAGTCTTATCTTAGGGTTTTTACTTGGAGAATCTAGTCTTGTGGATAAGTCTTGGATGCTTTAGCCTTTCTTAGTTATCATTACAAACCACAACAACCTCTTGAGAATACTCATTGGCCAAGGGAGAGATTGAGTCTTGATGGGCTCACATTTATTTAAGTATTCTCTAACTTTGCTCCTCTATTTAGTAGATAGAAGTAGCATAAATATAGATTTAAATAATATTACTCTTCATATTCCATGTATCAGGGTCTTACTCATACTTAGCTTAGTAAAGATTCTTTTATACATGTTTTGATTTTTTACTAACCTCTCATGTTGTTCCACAAGCTTTGGTGAGCACTATATTAGATTTAATTTCTTGTTATTATCATAGGTGAAATATTAAAACCTAGGACCCCCTTAAGGTTATTACATGATTATGTTAAACTAGAGTCTTTGTAACCCTCTTTAGTATAGTGTATTATGATAAGTTCTCCCTAACTGGATCTAGTAGATCCCCATATTGGTCATGCTCCCACTTAAAAAATATGAATTCCTAATAAGAATTGAGGTATGTTCTATCTTCTTTGAGATAGGATTGATTTATAAACATGGTTTATTTTTGATTGCATACACACGAAATCATCCCATTCCTTCACATAGTTAAAGATCAAGTGCTTGAGGGATGTTGACAACCTATATCGAGTTAAATCATGACACATGTCTTATATATGATAAAAATATATGTTAAAACTATTATTGATCTAGTTATATTTACACAAAAATATAAAGGAGAAAATAAGTGAGTAAGCAGTAAATAAGCAAAAAAATATCTATGGTAATCAAAAATCTTGTGAAAGTGGGTGTCATAAATAGTCAAATTTAAATTCAAAGACATTTGACATAGACCATAGTTTTGTAATTAATTCCCACAAATGAAAATTATGGCATTGAACTTGGTTCTCATAAGTTCATCTATCATTTCTAATTTAGGTCAATAATTATTTGTAAACATAAGACTAAGCTAACAAGAATCTAGAGTTCTTTGTTTATTATATGATTAAAAAAATTATAGGAATAATTTGAAGTTCAACAAGATATAATAAATGGATCTTGATGATAATATCCTTACACCTTCAATTTTTTGCTTTGGAACATAAACAAAGTTCACAAAAATAATTTTTTTTATCACAATACCCTAGTGAATAAATTCTACCATTATTCAGACTTGTATGTAGAAGTAGAAAGGGCCAAACCATAGGAAGATGAGAGTAAATTTACATTATATAATAGATAATACATTGATGATATCTTAGCCATTAAATCATAAATACTACATAAAGTGGCTACAAAACCTAATATATTCTCCTGCATTGATGTCCTACATAATGTTTTCATAATTGGGGTATTTAGTGATGACACATTTCATAAGATTGGTAGTAAGGAGTGCATAGAATTTGTAATTGGGGCTTCCTTAAAAAATTATTATGAGTTCCTAGATAGCGACAAAGTATATTATCTCCATCCTATTTCCAATTTAATATAATAAAATATTTTCATAGATACACTCAATGCTTGGGCAAATAACCCCAATAATTTTGTGAAAATAACTCTCCCTATCAAAAAAGTTAGATTCAATGTTCGGATTTTTTGGCCCTCACGAATATGATATAAAGGGATCCATCCATAAGAAATTTATATGATGTTTGGCTACCTTTATTATAAATTATGATATTGTATTATATATAATTCCCTTTTATTGGGGAAGTCATTAGTTATAACTTAAAATAACATAGGATGCCCCAAAATAGTCCAGATGGTCATTTTTATGATGTCTTATTTATTGGATGTTGTCTATGTTAAAATAACTCCACCAAGGGAATATCAATGGTATCTAAGGCATGAAAATAATAACATTTATGATTAACTTAATATATTCATCATTAATAGGTTTAGAGATCACATACAAAGAATTGCATATATATTCTACCCTTTGGTGTATAAGGTTATCCATGGTAAGTTCATGCCTATATTGTCTCAAGAAATTAGGTCATTGAAGTTAATGGGTAATTACTAGTATTAACCAAATCATAATTTTATTAGAGTGAAAGGAACATTAGTTTCACCTTTTTTACATTACAAATTATGTACCTAGAAAGTTAGCAAAATAATAGATCACTTTTGAGATATATAAAAGTATGGTTATTGAATATAGAGAAAAAAAGTTAGGTTCTTTCCATAAAACATCCCTAGCATTATCTAGACAAAAATAGGTATTGGAGTCAAATATTTGGACCTTCAAAGTCAAGATAAAAATTACATATTGATTTTTTATAATTTATATACTTGGATGCATATGTGAGTATATCCCAACATAAATAAATATTAATTAATAATCAATACCAACTATGGCCATGCCATTTATTTCCATGATTACATTTTCATGGATAAAGAGGATGATTCAGATGTATGGTTTAAGATGAATTCAATTGGGATGACCATAGAAATAGCCAAAAAAATCAATATGATCCACACATAAAGAGAAGTGATGTGGTTCTTGTTTTCACTTTGATTTTCACCCTTTGAGTAGATGGAAAATCTCTCCTCATCCAAGTGGCACAATGGAAACACCTCTAGGCTTTTGGGTAGCCTAAGGATGAGGCAAATCTCTAGATAAGGCTAGTTCCTTTTATGTACCACTTTAGATTGCAACTACCCATGAACTTGTGGGTGAAAAAGGAGAGATATAACTGAAATCAAACTATTCTAAGGGAGGTGATACACCAAATAACATGATGAATTCTGACCAATAGCATGTTACACATGAGAACAAAGGACAAACTGAACATACACTTCTTCAATGTATGTCTTCTCATATAAAGGTTACATTATGCGGTTATGGATGAATGCCTTAGGATAGGAGTACTAGACAAGGGGCCTTCAATGGAACTAGTGAATAGACTAACTCACTCAAACCTAGACATTTCTTAGAACACTTCACATGCTGTGTAAGAAGAGGTTACAAATAGGTGAAAGAGTGAAACAAAATGCTAACGAATCCATAGTTTTCACTAAGCAAGATTCACCATCCAATTAAAAATAATATGAATAGTCATGAAAGAGGTAAAAATTAGTAGTATTATTTATAAAATGGTATAAATTTGAGTAGGGATTTTCCATACTCAAGTGGAGCATAAAGTATAATAGTCAAAATGGCTAGTTCTTATAGAACTTGAGAGAGAGAAGAGAAAATATAAGTCCAAGGGTCACAAGGAAACTTTTCAATATAATATAATTATTTAATCATGCATTATAAGAGGATATGGGATGAACCATGCAAGGTTCGGAAGCCCAAGTGTCAATCCAAGTCATAAACTTCATAAAAAGTTGCATAAGATTCCTTATTTTTTACTCAAAAAATTACATCTAGAATTCAAATCTATTTAAACGTCCCAAAACTAATTAGGGATAGGTATGATGATTGGAATTAAGGGGAATTATTTTATACATACCTCTTCATGCATTGGTTGTAGGCATGGTTATTTGAAACCTTCCCAAAATGAGCTATCATCATTTCTAGTTCAAAAAACTCCTCATTCATGCACCTTGAACACTTTTCCTAAAATTTGGATGCATTTTCCCATGAAAATCCATGGGAGAGAGTGTATTACAAGTTCAAATACCCTTTATGTCCTTATAAGCATCAGAGACACCTTAAAATCACTTTTAATTAGAGTTTTCACACTTCTCACTTACTTGTCAAATATACCATTTTTGACTAGCTGAGATGACAGCTCATATTGAATAACTTAGGAGTTATTATGAGGAATGAAATTAACATGTTTAGTTATAAAAATTCTTAATATTTCTCCCAAATTTGGTTTATTATTTAGGATCCTCCTAAAACCTACACAACATAAAAAATGGTCAAAAATACCCTATTTCTCACCCTATCTATACAAGTTCATACATCTAAAAAACATGGGGAGCATATCGAAGGAGTATTATACAAGTTATAATATTTTTCATGTTAAAAATATTCACATGGGGAGCATATTGAAGGAGTATTATACAAGTTATAATATTTTTCATGTTCAAAATATTCAATTATAATGCATTTATAGTTTCATTTCTCCAAATTAGTCCTTGCAATGATTTAACAAGGGTTTTAGGCCTATTTGATCTCTTAAGGTTCATTCATAAAAAAATGACATTAAAGTTACCAAAAAACTCCAAAAATTCATAGTTAAATAAATTCATCATCGTATTTTAAATCTTATAGCCTCCATTCAAACCCTTCAAAAATATTTGAGCATTTGAACTTAACCTATTGAGCTCCTTTTCTCCTTTCTTTCATGTTTGAGTGGGTTTTGAGCTCAAAAATGGTTTTTTATGGCTTCCATTATAATATTTAGGTTTGATAATATCTTTAGTGAAATTATTAATATATTTTATTTCATTTATAATGCCAAAAGTGTGAATGACCTCCTCTTTAAGCATTAGGCCTAATCTTTACCTAGTAGGCTTACCTACACTCTTGTGGTTTAGACCATCCAACTAAGTTTATTTGCATTTAAATATATCCAAAATCTCTAATATGACCCACAAAACATGACACAACCAATTGGAAATCTCAATTATGGCTATAATTGAAACTGACCCCTTGTTTAGACGTTAGGCATACCCTTACCTCATGAGCCTGCTTGCACTTTTGAAGGTCTAGAACCTTTTTGTTGGAATTATTCCATATTTTATTGGTTTAAAATATTTTTTATGTTTTTTAAAACATTACACACCTTCCTATAAGGCTCTTTTATCTTTTATTATACTATTTTGTCCTCATTCTCCAAATCTACCAATTTGACCTCATAAGGGAGTGCCCTCTATCTGAGACAAAACAAAGGGCACTCCCCTATTTCCCTAGAAAAATTAAAATACTTTATGATCATAATAAATTAATAAAAATTATCCATACATGTTTTAAACCCTTGGTCAGGTCTCTTACTCCTCCAACTTATGGAAAACCCAAGATAAACTATATATAAGCAAACTGTGCAATGTTTGTTGGTGTGGATTGTGAACTTCATTCTTAAATATATTTGTTAGTTATATATCCATCATTAAATATTTAGTATATTATAATTATTTATATTTATTAATTCAAAACCTCACTTATTCCCCAAACCTATTATTTACTCCTTATATACCTTGACTTAGTTAGGACTGAGTATAATTTCTTGATTGTGTTTTACCATAGAATGTTGTACCTATAGTTATATATGTTTATTTATATCTATATAAGGTTTTTAGATCATTTTAGTGTCTATTATAATCATTTAATGATTTTTTGGAATAATTTTGGGTCATGTCTATACATTGGCAACCTTCATTCCTTACTTCTTAGCTCACTATATACCATGGTGAGACACAGTTAAGTATGTTGGGATATGTAAAGACTTGTAGGTGAAGATATCCCATTTACAAGGTCACTCATCAATATATAATATCATGAACCATCTCAATTTCTTATATAAATTATCATGCTTTACTAGGAACATTATTATCTTCAACGTGTCATCAATGTGAACCAGTTGTAGGTTCATACAACATCTTAAGAGGCCAAGGTAAGATAGTTTATTATTTCTAAGAGCTCATGAATATAAAAATGACTATAAAGTAGTGTTCATAGGTATTTTATCCATGTTAAATTTTATTTTATAATTTACAGGCCCTTTGAATTTGTAAACCTATCTCTCTCTTCCTTTTGACTATTGTACTTTACCTCTTAACTATTGTAAGTGAGTATTTACTTACTTGAGCCTTAGCCATGGTGTTGGAAGACTTACCCTTAAGCATAGTAATAAAATAACACATTATTTCACCTTGGAATCAACTTGGATGGATAAAAAACTATCAAAACTCATTGTCGAGGTCACTATTTGTCTCAGTCACTAGAAGTTGGTTGCAAGTGTTCATTTCTTGTAGAGAGAGACACCTATAGGTGTATGAGAGATCCAAAGAGAAACATGTTATTACATTTATATGATTTTACAGGTCATAAATGGTATTTTAAAATATTACTAACTATATGAATAATGATAACAATGTCAAGTGTTGCAATCTTGAGTTAGGCTTTGAAGGAGGTAGTGACTGTAGGTGTTAATTTCTGTCCTTGCAAGCCAATTCAACTTGAAGTTTGATCATACTATGTTATCTAAGGATTTGTGAAAAATTTAGAAGAATAATATATTTATAAAACCTCTTAATCATGTCATTATACCTCACACCTTTCAAATTAAACACTTTATTTTTTTGAAGCACTAGGCTAGTTGTTGATACTCATTAGGCCTGTATACAGACTCTTCCACCTTGGTGAATGCAATATACCATTTTTGTGCTCTTATTTGATGCTTTCCATAGAAATTATATGCATACTAATTAAATTTTACCATCAAAACCTATTATTATTCATTGTAACTCATTTCATTAGTTTGGGAGGTGAACTTGACTCACATGGTTATAGATAACATTGAGTGATTTTCGTGTCTTGAAGAGCAACTTGAGAGTTTAATAAAACCAACATATCTAACTAAATAACCTACATTATTTTTAAATATGATAGGCCAATGTGATATATTGAATAAAAATTAACTTGGAGTCCCTGAAACTCAATGAAATCATGTATAAGGACATCTAAAAAAGGCCCTAGACCTCTATTTTGACAATTTTGGGAAATTGTCCCAAAATGTCACAAGCTTGCTCCGAGACCATTTATTTCATATCTCATTACTAAAACCCAATTAAAAATTATTACCAAAATTTTTTTTACCCTCCAAACATTATAATATGTTCAAACATGTTTTTCATGCTACTCCAAGAAATGGCAGGCTGTATTACTATTGTAGATGACCATTTTGTGCATTTACTTGCTCTCTTAGATCTTGAAGTGGATTTTTAAGTCAAATTTGTAATTTAAGATGAATAAAATACTTTTATTAGTAGTAATTCATCAATTCACTTCATTTTGAAACCATAGCATAGGAGAAAACACTAGTAATTGGAATAAATTACAATAACTCCACTCCTTCACTCCTTGAAAATTGAGTTATTTAGCTCATAAAATCAACTTAAAATGTGAAAATAATCATGGATAACATGATATAAAGGAGGAAAAATTATCTTGAACCAATATTATAAAATATATTGTATGGACCTACCTAAACAAGAGCAAAATATGTAGGGTACACAGGTAAGCGGGTAGAAAAAATAGTTGGCTTTTTGAGAATGGTTCATGAAGCACAATCCACCATTTTTAAAAATAATTATATGAAAATTAAGGTATATTAATTTAATAAAACCTAATATAATCATTTTAATTGGAACCTTATCAACTATCTATACCGAGTAAAACCTTGAAGGTCACTTTTACATGTCTAGGAAAATAAAGATGGAAAAGAATGCTTTTGGGCCAAAAATGTCACTTATAAATAAAATAAAAATTTGTTTCAATTTTTAATAATATTAAGGGACATTACATGATATTTTACCATAGGGAACACTTCCCAATGAGTCATACAAGTTCTATTTTCTTCTTCTTTCTCAAGAAAACTACCTTTTCTTCTGATCAACTTGCCACTTTTCAATTATGTCAATTGATTAAGACTATAAGGACACATGGGATGTGAAATAACATTTTATAACCTTCACAATTCCAAATAAATCTATACAAGTCATTAAATACACCCTTTTCGACCTCAAAATGATCCAAAAATGATATAAGGACTAAAAAGACTATGGACCAAGCCTAGTATAACATTGAATGACATCAATTAGCATATAAAACACCTTGTGACATAATTTTAGATCCTGTAAAACACCTAAATACTAATTTTTTACCTAGGGGTACCCAAATTTGACCTAAAAGTCAAATTTGGTCAACAAATTAGTGACTCATAGGGGTAGTATGCCTACTATACTAACTAAACGAGTAACCTTATCAATCGATTAGGATTAGCGAGTCATATAAAGTATGAGACAAATAAAATGACTTTCACCATAGGCTTTGATCAAGTCAAGACCACTTAATCACCTCAAACACACAAAGCAAGGACACATATAAAATAAAATATCAAATTAACAAGACACACACACATGTGCTCAAGGCACTTAGGGGAGTCTGAAAACAAACTATTATGCACAAATAGAGACTAATCATACCTCCTTTTCAGGAGCAAAAGGAAAATTTATTGAATCATGTTCATGATGGGATGAATCATAATACCAAGAATGTTTCTCCTTGGATTGGATGCTTTGTATATTAGACTCATTCCTTGAAACTTCACTTGACTTGCTCTCAAGTAGATATTATTCAAATAGTTCTCCAATGTAGATATATTCCTCTCGAATATGTTCACATACTTCATACTACTTCCTAGTCTTCATCTTAGGATCGACTTGTGTCTCTTTAGTAGGCATGGATTTAAGAGGAGTAGCTTCATGTTCTTTGGAAGATTGAGGCTACTAAGAGTTTGTTCAATCTTTCAAGAGATGATTTATTTATCTCAATTGTTTGAGAGGATTATATCCCATATTTATGACTTCAAACATGTCATCATGAAATGTATATGCCTCTTGAAAGAATATATTTGAAGGGTTGATTTTCCTTTGCATTACTACTTGAGTACCAAATCTACCTTCTCCATCTTTGATCAGATCATATCATCTTTTAAGATGATTATATCCTACTCCAATGACTTCAAACAAATCATCTAAAGGCTTTTTAAGAACTTGTTATTACTCATCATCACTTGTAGTCAGCTAGAGATGAATTAGTAAACCCCTTGAGAAACTCAAACTCATTGAAAATGTTTTCAAAATTTTGACACAAGTCCTAATCCTCTTATTGATCAACATAATGAAGGGAAAAAATAAGAGAATATCCTTAATCCTCTTAATGAGAATCCAAAAGGACTTCATCCAATATTTCTTCCTCAACATAGGAAAAACATTCTTCACTGTCAACCAAACAAGAAGACTCAACACCACTCACCTCTTCTTCAACACTTAGGATATCTTGAGGGATTTAAAATTATGTATCAACTATCATAATTTCACATTTCTTCTCAAGGGCTGAAATATCTTCCATCTCTTTCTTTGTGATTCCAAGACTTGGAATTTTCAAGTCTTGTGACTTAATCTAATGAGGTTTCCAAGGAACTAGGATTTATTCAAGAAAGAGTTCTAATTTTTTATCAACCAACTACTCCTCTTTAGGTTCCAATATCATAGGTACATAAAAGAAAAGGGTGATGGGATGATGACATGATGAACTAGTTGGTGGAGGTGGCGCATAAAACTTAAAACCAGATTGAGAGTGAAGTGGAGAGGATTATTTTAGAAGATCCTAAGGAAGGGCAAGGTAGACATTAAGATAAAACTACTTGATTTTCTTCCTTAAATTTGAAAATTACTTCATTAAAATATGATTTTTCTTGAGTAATCTCTTGAGGAACGGTGGATGGGGTGTGTTTAGGCATATGCCATTCTTTTGGGTCTAAACCTTCCAACACACCTTGACTTAGCAATCTCATCTTTGCCTCTAACTCTTCAATTTACTTGGGTAGGTTCTCTTGGAAAAGTCTTTCTTGAATTTAATAGGAGTCTTCATGAGGACAATGAATGAATGAGGGCTGACATGGAACACAAGAATTTTCTTGGGGAATAGTGGAACTTTCAAATGATCAACTTCTTTCATAACTTCACACTCCTTATCAACCAAACTTCCCTCATCTTTCTTTCCCCATGATTCCACTATCTTACTCCAGCTTAGGATACAAGGATTAGAATTATTTTATTCAGAAAGGGTGGGAGGGTTTTTTATAGGATCAAGCTCCTCAACTTCACATACTTTGTCAAGACTTTTATCCTCTTTCTTTCCCCATGAATCCACTATCTTATTCCATCTTAAGGTATTAGGACTATCAGTCTATTTTTGAGGTGGTGGGGATGAAATGTGAGAGGAAAATGGGGGCTTGAATTCCACATAATTTTTTGCTAATATGTACTAATTCATATGCATATTTTCCAAGTCAATCTACCTATCAAGATTAGCTTCAAACACAAGGTTTCTCTTATCAACTCTCTTCCAACTGATTGGGAGAAGGATGACTTTAATATCCTTGATTGGGATCATGAGTAGGGATAAAATATGACTGATAGAAAATTTGGGAAAGTGGATATGAAGGTTTATAGGCTTGTTTCAGTTGCCTTTCATGAACTCCTAGCCTATCCTATAAGGAATAAACTAGACCACTCACATCAAGCATCTCACTTGTGATCCTTTTCCAATTGAATCTCCCAATATGTACCCACTCTCTTTTGAAAAAATCTAATGCATATCCCACCTTATGAATAATATTACTAACAAATTATTTACCACATCCTATTAGAGTATCAAGCTCCAACATGTACCTCTCATAGCCTAAAATAATCTTATTGAAGGTGTAAATGGATTGACTTGAGAAGTGGCTAGAAAGATGTGGAGAAGGTTGATTATAGGACTGGTACACTTCATGAAAAGGTTGGTGAATTTCATGAAAAGGTTTATTAATAACTATTTCATATTGATAGGGGATGACACAAACTTGAAGAGTCTCACCAACTTTTGAAAAATAGTGATGAATTCCAAAATTATCTATGAAACTTCATTGAAAGAAAGAACACAAAGGAAAATATTACCAAAAAACTTCCAATGGTAACCTAGGATAGTTTATAAGTTGATATATCTTTAGAGTCACCATTGATTCTTGGATAGATACCTCTAAAGGCTCGCTGTTGAGAGACAACACCAATAATATCTCAACTTCTTGGACCAAGAGTCCTACTAGGCATGCAAAAAACTATTGTCAGTTGGATTTTCACTATTTAAGGAGATGTAAAATATATTCTCATCCAAATTTCACAATGGAAACATATTTAAGATTATGGGTAGCCTAAGGATGAGGTGAATCTCTAGATAGGCTAGTTCCCTTGATGTACCAATTTGGATTGCAACTAGACCTAAACTTTTGGGGTGAAAAGGGAGAGAGATAAATAAAATAAAAATATTATAAGGGAGGTGATACACTAAATAAAATTATGAATTCAAACCAATATCATGTTATGCATGAAAACAAATGATAAACTGAACATACACTTCTTCAATCTATGTCTTCTCACATCAATGTTATATTATGAGGTTATAAATGAATGCCATAGGTTATAAAGACTAGACAAGGGGCTTTGAATGTCACTAGTGAATTTAATAACTCATTAAAACCTTGAAATCTCATAGAAAATTTCACATTTCATGTAAAAAGAGGTTGTAAATAGGTGAAAGAATGAACCAACATGTTAAGGAATACATAGTTTTCACAAAGCAAGATTCATCATCCAATTGAACACACTATGAATAGTCATGAAAGATGTAAAAAATATTAGTATTATTGATAAAACGGTACTAATTTGATTAGGTCTTTAGCATACTTATGTGGATCATAAATAACAATGGTCAAAATGGCTAGTTCTTATAGAACTTGAGAGAGAGAGAGGAGAAAAGAGAAGTACAAGTGTCACAAGGACAATTGTAAAGTTAAGAGAATTGGTTAAAAATTCATGATAATATGATATGGGATGAAATATTCAAGGTTAGTAAACCCAAGTGTCAATCCAAATCATAAACTTTATGAAAAGTGGTATAAGATTCTTCATTTTGGCTTAGAAAATTGCCTTCATAATTTGGACCTATTTGAACATACAAAACTAATTAAGGATATTTATTATGATGATAATTAATGGGAATGATTCTATTCATGCCTCTCCATGCATTATTTATAGGCTTGGTCATTTGTAACCTTCCTAAAATGAGCTACCATCATATACAGTTTAAGAAGCACCTCATTCATACACCCTCCACATTTTACATCAAATTTGGATTAATTTTAACATTAAAATACATGGGATGGAGTGTATTAAATTTTTAAATACCCTAAATTTCCTTATAAGGATCAAGGACACCTTAAAATCACTTTCACTTACAGTTTTCACACTTCTCACTAGTTTGTCCAATATGCTAGTTTTGACTGGCTAAGATGAGAGATCCTATTGAGGAACTTAGTAGTTTTTAAGAAGAATTAAATTAACATATATAATTATAAAAAGTATTAATATTTCTCCCAAAGTTTTTTTCATCTTTAGAATCCTCATAGAACCTACATAACACAAAAAATGGTTAAAAATACCCTATTTCTCACCCCATCATTACAAGTTCATATGACCAAAAATCATGGGTTTTATATTTAAGGAGTTATATATAATTAAAAATATTTTTCATGGTAAAAATATACCATTATAATGCACCTCTAGCTTCATTTCTCCAAACTAGTCCTTGTTAGTGTTTAACAAGGGTTTTAGGCATGTTTGACCTCTTAAGGTTCATTTATAAAAACTTGATGTTAAAGTTACCATCAATTTCAATAAATTCATATTAAAATACCTTAATAAAAATACCTAAACTCCTATATCATATATTAAAACCCTCAAAAAGTATGTGAGCATTTAAACTTGAGCTCCTTTTTTCCTTTCCTATGTGCTTGAGTGGGGTTTGAGCTCAAAAATAGTTTTTTATGCCTTACCCTACAAGTTTTATGTTTGATAATACATATAGTGACCTTATTATTTTTTTATAATATTTTTAATTACATTTATAAGGTAAAAAGTGTGAATGACCTCCTCTTTAGGCATTAGGCCTAATCGTTGTCTAGTAGACTTACCTGCACTCTTGTGGTTTGGACCATCCAAATGAATTTATTTGAATTTAAACAACTAAAAAACATATAATATGACCCCATATACATGTCACAACCAAATTTAAATCTCAATTAGTTCTATAATTTAAACTGACCCCTTGTTTAAACTCTAGGCATACCCTTACCTCATGAGCCTACTTGCACTTTCGAAGGTCTAAACCTTTTTTATTGGAATTATTACCTCTTTTCTTGGTTTAAAATATTTTTTAAAGTGTGTTAAAACTTTACATACCTTCCTATAAGGATATTTTATCTTTTAATCTACTATTTTTTCCTCATTCTCCAAGTTTGCCAATTTGACCTCATAAGGGAGTGCCCTCTATCTGAGACAAAATAGAGGGCACTCCCCTCTTTACCCAGACAAATTTGAATAATTTATGAGCCTCATAAATTCATAAACATTATATACGTAATTTTTCAACCCTTGGTTAGGTTTCTTACTCCTCCAACTTATGGAAAACCCAAGACAAATTGTATATAGGTAGACTGTAATATTTATTGGTATGGACTATGAACCACATTCTTAGGGATATTTTTATATTATATATCCATCATGTAATATCCAATATATCATAATGATTTAAATTTATGGATTCAAAAACTCACTTATTCCCCAAACCTAATATATACTCCTCATATACCTTGACTCTGTTAAGACTGAGTATAATTTCTTGACTATGTTTTACCCTAAAATCTTGTACCTATAGGTATAATGTCTCTTCATCTTGATACAAGGTCTGTAGTTAATTTTATGGTCTATTATAATAATTTCATGATTATTTGGAATCATTTGGGGTCATGTCTATGCATTGGCAATCTTCATTCCTTACTTCTTAGCTTATTGTTTGTCATGGTCAAACACAATTAACTATGTTAGGAGATGTAAAGAATTGTAGGTGAAGATATCTCCTTTATAAGGTAACTGATAAATATCTAATATAATGAACCATCTCAATTTATTATCAACCTTCTCATGCTTTACTAGGCACATTCTTCTCTTCACCTTGTCATGACTGTGAACTAGTTGCAGGTGCATATGGGATCCTAAGAGGTCAAGGTAAGCTTATTTATTATTTTTAAGAGATCATAACTATCAACATGAATCTAAAGTAGTGTTCACAGGTATTTTCACCATGTTAAATTTTCTTGTATCCTTTATAGGCCCTTTTAAATTTATAAACCTAGCTCTCTCTACATTTGTGACTATTGTACTTTACCTCTTGACTATTGTAGGTGAGCATTTGCTTACTTGAACTTAGCCATGGTGTTGGAAGAATTTTAGTTAAGCCTAATAATCACCTATCACCTTATTTCATCTTAGAATCACTTTGGATGGCTAAAACACCATCAAAATGCATTGCTTATGTCATTGTTTGTCTCAATCACTAGAAGTTGGTTGTAAGTGTTCATTTCTTATAAAGAGACACATGTAGGTGTATGAGAGATCCAAATAACAACATCTTATTCCATTTATATGGTTTATTAGGTCAAAAATGATATTTTAAACTATTGTCAACTATTCCAATCATGATAACATGGTCTAGTGTTGTAATCTTGAGTTAGAATTTGAAGGAGGTAGTGACTATAGGTGTTCATTTATGTCCTTACAATCTAATTCAGATTGAAGTTTGATCATAATTTGCTATCTAAGGATTTTTGAAACCTTGATAAGAATCATATATTTATAATACCTCTTATGCATGTCATTATCCCTCACACCTTTCAAAGTAAACACTTTCTCTTGTTTAAGCCCTAGGATAGTTGTAGATACTAATTAGGCTTGTGTACAGATTGTTCCACCTTGATGAATGAAAGATACCTCTTTGTGCTCTTATTTAATTATTTTCATATAAATTATATGTCTATTAGTGAAATTGGACCATACAAATCTATTATTATGCATTTAAACTCATTTCATTGGTTTGGGAGGTGAACTTGACTCACATGGCTATACATAACAATGAGTGATTTTAGTGTCTTGAAGAGCAACATGAGGGTTTAATAAAACCAACCTATCTAATTAAAAAACCTCCCTTATTTTAAAATATGATATAAAAATGTGATATCTTGAATAAAAATGAAATTGAAGTCCTTGAAACTCAATGAAATCATGTATAAGGACATCCAATAAAGGGCTTAGATCTCTATTTTGATAATTTTTAGAAATTATCCCAAAATGTCACAAGCTTGCTTAAAGACCATTTATTTAATATATTTTTTCTCCAACCCACTTCAACCTTCTTAAAAATTATGGACAAATTTTTTTTGACCCTCCAAACATTATAAGATGTTCAAACACATTTTTTATGCTCCTCCAAAAAATGGTAGGTCATACAACTATTATAAATGACCATTTTATGCATTTAATTACTCTCTTGGATATTGAAGTGTTTTTTTAAGTTATATTTGACATTTAATATTAATAAAATACATTAATTATTATGAATTCAATAATTCACTTCATTTTGAAACCATAACATAGGAAAAAACACCAATAATTAGAAGAAATTATTGTAACTCCACTCCTTCACTCCTTGAAAACTACGTGGGTTGGCTCATAAAATAATCTTCCAATGTGAAAAAAATAATGGATAACATGAGATATAGGATAAATATCATCTGGAACTAATATTATAAATTGGATTTTAAGGACCTACCCAAACAAGAGTAAAACTTGTAGGGTACATAGATAAGCAAGCAAAAAAAATAGTTAGATTCATGAGGATAGTTCATGAAGAATAGGATAAAATTATTAAAACTAATTATGCAAAAATAAATATATCTTAGTTTACTAAAAATTCCTAGAAGCATTTGACTTGAACCCTTCTTAGCTTTTCGTATTGAGTAAAAACCTAAAGGTCACTTCTACATGTCTAGGAAAGCAAAGATAAAGAAGAACAATTTTGGGCCAAAAATGGAACTTAAATATCAAATAAAATTTTTGTATTATTTTTAATAAGATTAAGGTATGTTACATGATATTTTCCTATATGGCACACTTCCTAATGAGCTGTACAAGTGCCATTTTCTTCTTCTTTCTTAATAAAATTGCCTTTTCTTCTAATGAACCTGCCACTTTTTAGTTATATAAGTTAATTAAGACATATGAGCCATGGTAATTTACATCATCTTTTATAACCTTCTTCCCAATAAATCTATACAAATCATTAAATTTAGCCTTTTTACCTCAAAATAACCCAAAAATGATATAAGAACTAAAAAGACTAAGGACCAATGCTAGTATAACATTCATTACCTAGTGTTTCCACCATTATTTTAGATACAATTGGTGTCCTTGACACTATTATATTTTCTATCAAGTATCAAAAAACATGGACAAGGCCATCATTACACATTTTGAGGATATAATAAAGCCCCAAATACCTTTTCCCATTCAATATCACGAGGTACATTTCTATAATTTGGTTTCCCATTCATTATTTTACCCACTTCATAACCATTCATCCAAAAAAACAAAAATCCCCATGCCTTTAATTTCTTAGATAAAGTATAAAATTATCATTAATATTCAAGAATCACCCAATGCATTTAAATACATAGTCTAAACTCCACCCATGATTGAGGTTTTTAGATAGAAAATGGCCAATCCTCCATTTCCTACACTTACTTCATATAATCCTGCAACACTCATGGGACCATCCCATCCAATCCTTCTTCATCCCAAGAACCTGTATTAGACACTGGATTAGTCCTAGATACACCATGGATGTAGTAGCTAAAAATAAAGAAATTGTCTAGAAAAGACTTAGTGTTTATAGAACCACCAAAGATAAGCTTGGAATTTGACAAAGTACCAATCAATAAAAGAGAATCATAAAAAATAAAATGACATGTGACAATTAAAAAATTGATTAAGAAAGGAAGAGTAATTATTTATTTTGGCAAAGAAGAGAAAGATTTCGTTCAATGAACATGAAGAGTTTGAAGATCTTAAATCTATGGTAGATTACATAAGAAGGATATTAAATAATATATTCCATGTCCTTAGGCATGCAAATCAAAATTTGGATTCTCAACCTAGAATATAATTCCTAGAGGATGTTTTTGAATATGTATAAACATTATCCCACATGGTATATGATCTAATATGCTCAACTCAAAAATCATAGGTAAAACCATAGACACATTATAATAAGGTGGTATAACTCTATAAATAGTTAAATAAACCATATGCTAAGTTGTACATTATAGATAAAGTAGTAAGGGAAAGATCATACCTAGATTTAAGTTTGTTAACACTCCCAAATATTATCTTAATATAAAACTATGTGAATAATAAAATAGATAGAATTGTGGAGTATCAAAAAATCATGAATGCACCAGTTAAGAAGTTGACCATTTAAGAATATGAAGCCACCAATCTACTTGGGCATATAATTATTACCTATATATATAATCCACAAGGCCATGTAGCTAATAAATCATGTTTCAATACTTTACTTAAAGTCTTATTTAATCATTTCAAAACCAAAGTTAAATATATAATTTAGTAAAAAGAGTAATTAGTTGTTCAATTAATCATATTTTCTAAGAGGAAGTCGATCAAGCAAACTAAATTATTAAAAATACCTATTTTTAGTGTTTTGTGCATGCAAACATATTTTGAAGATGAGGTAATGCCCATCCAAAATTATATATACGTGTGTCTCATACATTATAATTCAAGGATAGTTTGGTAATTAATACAAGTAAATAAAGTTATTAGATAGTTATGTGAGTTTATATGAGTGTGATTTTTCTCTTCCAAAATTATATGATTCATTTTATAATTTCCTTTAATTTGATAACATTTGTGATATGTTAATTACATGTTTTCTATAGAGATAAAATTGAATATCTTACTAGTTTTGTTGATTATTTGGTTATATTTACAACTTGGTAGTAACATAATATGTGTTTTATAATATATCACTAATGACATATTTTTTATTTGATATGGTAAAAAACTTAGTTTTATAGGGATCTTGGAACCATGAAAATGTAATACATAAGTATCAATAGGCCAACTAGGGCTGCCTTAAAAAAACAACTAAAACTAACTATAACATACCAAGAGTAGGGAAAAACAAAAATATAAAATATTACAAATGGGTCCCTCCAGTGGATCTTCTTCTTCCTTAGTATTCTTCATAGGGATATCTTACTTAAACTTTGAGATCTTAGTTTGTGTACAGTTACTAGGTTCTTCTACTACCTCTCCTAGAAGAATAATATGTGGCCTCTTCAGCCCTTGGAATTGAAAGGGAGTATTCTTTATAGGGGTAAATTTGGGGTAACTAGGTGGGGTTTTTCCATGGTCTTTGATAGTTGTTTGATATGGGTCTGAGCAAGCTTAGAGGACTAGATGAAAGACTACATAGTGGATTCAAGCTACCTATGAAGGGAGTTCCACTCTTGTATAAAATTGGTGAGGTCCATCCTTGCCTCCTACACCTTGTAATTAAATTTCTCCAAGTGTTCCTTATTATTTTTCAACTCCTTTAATATAATAGATTTACCCTTTTAGGTAACCTCCTTAAAAGTTCCCTCATTAAGGGTGATCAACTTGGGTTTGGGTGTGAAGAGCTTAAGGGGAGGGTCATTACTAGGGGTTTTATAAATACTATCTTAAGGGATGCTCACAAAAGGTTGGTAGGATCTTGAAGAGGGATCCTCCTCTAGGGAGTCCTCCCTAATGGAGGATCCCCTTGGGGACCTCCTTCCTTTGCAAGGTTTGGTCATGTTTGATGAGAAAAAAAATTAACCCTTAGTGTAAGATAGGGTTATTATCATTTTCTTTATGAACCATGGTTGTGCATTCAATAGATTTGATCCTAGAAAATGATTTAGTAACAAAAAATGATGAGAAAATATTAAGGTATATTTACTTTCTAAGGTCATATAACACATTACCTAGAGATAAATTTCTAGCCAGTGTCGAGGAAGGTCCACCTAGGGGAAACCCTTTTTATCAATCTTCACAAAATCATTCATGCAAAAAACATCATTGAAAGAGCTCCTAATTCTTTGTCTATTCATTGAAGGCCTTTTCCCCCTTATCGGACATGCCATTATCCTCCCCAATAAGGTCCTCTATAATAGTGATTTTTATGCCATGAATTATCACATTGCATTTGTTCCAAGTAGCTACAAAATCTTAGGTCATGTCAACATCATGCTCAATGATTTTCACCATAAAATCTATGAGACCCCCATGTTTAAGTTTATTCAAAACCTTTTTCTTCCCCTACACTTTTGTGCATGAGATGGGCTCAAGAATTTCTCCATCTCCTCTCATTGATGTATTGGTAATAGAGCCGAGGAAAGAAAGTGGATGGTTCTAAAGAGAAGTGAGTTTGAAAAATGTGAATGGTGTTTAGAAAGCCCACCATTATCACCATATAACAATTACACCTCCTCATATGATCACAATTATGAATCATCATATTTAAAATCCACCCCTTGAATGAAATATTACATGCGTGTGAAGAATTATGTCCCATTCAAGTAGTATTACTTTCATGTCATAAGGAATTAAAGATATTATTTGGAACATTACCTCCTGGTGCCAGCTAGTTAAAAGGTGGAGTTCAACTCCAATGCTGGCAAGTAAATTTGTTACCCCATTTCCTTCCTCATAAGTATGCTCAATTTGAAGATGTGTCATGCCCCTCAAAAGTTGCTTAGCATCATCCATGATGTCTTTGATAGTATGAAAGGGGGTTACTTTCCCTTTCAAAGAATTTAGAATATTTAATGAAATCACCCTCTATAATGATTCTTTTTAGTTTGAGTCTAGAAGCCAAATAGATACCCCAGAAGGACACCTTGGCCTATGTAAGGTGATTAGTTTGGGTTCCCATAGGTTTCGCATAAACAACTAACATCTCCCCTTTTAATTTCCTTATGATTCCTCCCCCACCTATAGGGCTTGGGTTAATTTTATATGTGACATCAAAGTTTAATTTCACCTAACCTTCTGATGGAGCCTTCCATTTTGAATGTTTTCAAATAAGAGCTTTGGAGGGGAAGCTTAAGTGTTGAACTATGTCCTAGTTATTGAAAATATGCAGTGTTGAAGGAGATCCAAGTTCTTTATCTTTAGGGAGAAAGCTTTCTAATTTTAAAAAAATTGTTTGATAGAGATAAAGGAAATCCCCTTTAGGTTGGTGTATTTTTTTAAGAAAAGGCCATCATTTCAATCTTTCTAGACACACTAGAACCAATGTGGAAGAGCTAGGCACCACTAGAATTCTAGAGATGGGAGATTTTAGGGAGGTTTCCATTGCATTATGAGTTCAAGGACCTTATTTAGTTTGACCCATGTTAGGTTAAATTTTTTTATCAACTAGTTAAATAGTGTCAAACTAAAAGAACATTCTACTAATAGGTGATGGATAAAATCCTCTAAATTTTGGCATATAGGGCATTTGTTCAAGACCATCAGTTCCATTTTAGCCAAATTTTTCACTGTTAGAGTTTTATCTTGCACCAATAGCCAAAAGAAAAAGTTAAATTTAGGTGTAAAATTCTTGACCCAAAGATTTTTCTTGAAATTCCATTCACTTTCTAGATTAAGATTAGTGGCATGTCTTAAGGCCACTAAGTATGATTCATTGTCTTTAGCAACCCAAATAAAGTGGTTTTATTTTAAAATGTAGGGATATGGATATGACTCATTTTAAAGTTGAGGGACTAGATATCCAATGATTCTTCTACTAAGAGTCCTTCACAAGGGAGCATTTTCTAGCTTTTTAGACCTTCATTAGTCACTTAATGATATTTGATTTTTGATCCCCATCTTTTCTTAAGGTATCTATACCATCCAACCCAAATCTATTATGAGAACAAGGGAGTGAAGGATAGCTAGACATCTTCTTAGAAATCAATTTTCTCGTTGCTTCTAATTTTCCATATGATTCCTTTCTTTAAGAGATCTTTACAATTGGTGATAGCATTATAAAAGGTAGATCCATCCATAGTACCTTCTTCCCATAGGAAGTCATCCACTTCCACTATTTTTAGGTATTTAGATTTGAAAATTCTTTCCCATTCATTGTTTTCCTTCGTATGTCGTTAGCCCATTTTTTCCAACAAGGCTTTATACATAAATTTTATACTTCTCAGGCCAAGGCCTCTGTTTGCTTTGGTAAGACAAAACTTTTACCATATGATGAGATTATATATGAATCTTTCTTCATTTACCCTCCATAAGAATCTTTTTTAAAAAATTTCAATTATAGTGGCCACTTTAGAAGGCATTCTAAAAATAGAGATTTGGTAGATAGGAATGCTCTGGATCGAGGCTTTGATTATTTGGTATTTCCTCTTTTTAGTAATGAGGTGACAATTCCATCCTACATGTTTTTTTTAGTACAGTCAATGAAAGGGTTCCAAATATCATAATCCATTTTTACTTTAAAGAGTGGCATACCTAAATTACTTGTCAATAGATTGGCCACTTGACAATCTAAGATTTTGGCAATTCTTTTTTGTTGAGATGAGTGTTAATGAAAAATAGAGAGTTCTTTAAAAGCTAATACATTGATTCAAGACATTTTCATAATTTTTTAAGATGAGTTTTAGTTGCTTTTCTTCCTCTACAAAGGCTTATCCTAAGATGATGGTGTCATCGATGAATTGTTCATGTGTGATAGATTATGTATTCAGATCCATTAAAATTCATTTCATCAGTCCATGGGATTATGCTTTTACCAAGTTCTTGCCCAATATTTCTACTAGAATGATAAATAGGTAAGTAGAGAGGGGGTCACCCTACCTTAGTCATTTTGAATTAAGGAAGAAACCTTTTGAAAGATCATTTATGATAATAAAAAATTTAAGAGTGGCAATGCAATTCCAGATGATCTTCCAGGTGTCTTAGTTCAATCCCAACCTTTCTAGAATCTACATGATGAATCACTAGGAGACTTGGTCATAGGATTTCAACATATCCAACTTAAGAAACATTCCCTACCTTAAAGATCTAAAGGTGGAATGAATGGCCTCATGAACCAGGATGATGCCATCCATAATTTGTTTACCTACCACAAAGGCCCCTTACTACTCCCCTATGACTTTATCTAGGAGATGTTGCATATGCTTTACCAAGATAGAGAAGTAGATTTTGTATGAGGTGTTGTAAATATTAATGGGTTGAAATTATTGAACATTGGTAGCACCCTAATTTTTTGGAATTAGTACAAGGAAAGTGTTATTTATCTATTTGAGAATATATTTTGATTGGAAAAATTCTTTGGTAGCTACCTCAACCTCCAAATGGATAATGTCCTAGATTTTTTGGAAGAAGAATGGGAGGAACCCATCAGGTCCTAGTGCTTTGAATCCCTCCATTGAAAATATCATAGTTTTTATCTCCTCATCAAAAGGATCCTTAGTGGGGGAGTCATTATCATTGTTAAAGAAGACTTTATCAAAGTTGTTGAGAGTGGTATCTACCATATGGTCATCTAGTGAACTATCTTTCAAGAGGAGGTTTTTAAAGAAATTAATTATATGATGGGAGATATTCTCTTCATCTCTACTGATAGACCCAATTTCCATTTACAATTGAGATATTTTGTTGGTGTTCCTATGTCTTGTTGTAGAGTGATTGAAGAAATTGGTATTTATGTCACCCTCCTTCAAAAACCATGGGCATCTATACTTTTGTCTCCAAAAGGCTTCCTCTCTAGCTTCTAGGTTAGGAAATTGGCAAAGAAGTTATTTTTCCTTGAAAATAATGAGATCATTGTAATTCCCTAAAGCATAAAGATCTTGAATAGATAATTATTTTTACTTCAAGAGCCTTTCTTGCAAGAAGATATCCCTAAGGACTTCTTTATTCCAAATTTTTAACTTCATTTTGAGGAAACTAAGGTTTTTAGTAAGAATAAACATAATAGAGCTTGAGAAGTGTTCTTTCCACCAATATTTTAGGGAATCCATGAGATTAGGATGAAGGATCCACAAGATTTCAACCCTGAAGGGGTAACATTTGGGTTTTGAAATCTTGTCACCTTCAATAACCAATGGATTATGATCAGACTTGATTATGGGGAGGGAAGAAATCCTATTGGAGAAATGGATGTCCTAGTTTAAGGAAATAAAAACTCTATCGAGGTGGACTTGAATCAAGTTTTCCCCTATTATTATTTTAGACCACATAAAAATATTACCATTCAGGTCCATGTCCTCTAATCTTACATTTGCAATGAAGTTATTAAAATCTAGCATCTTGTCAGTGAAGTCTAAATGATGTCCTTTTTTGTCCCCAAGAGTGAGGGGGTGTTGAAGTTTCCAACAATAATCTATTTCTAGTTTATATAGGTCCTTCATAAATCCAACATATTTGTATAAATAAGGCTTATGGTAGATTTAACATTTGGGGCTTAAACATTGGTTAAAATACATTTGTTAATGTTATCAAGATCTATAAAAAAAATAGAAATCTAATGATTTATCTTCCATAGGATATCTCCTTCTAGGACATCTTGGTTCCGAAAAATTGATATTCCACCTAATGCACTTGTAGACTTAGAGGATAGAACTTGAGCATTCCTCTAGATTCTTACGACACTAGATTTGAGAATAAAATAAAAAAATTGGTTTCTTGAATGATAAGAATAAAAGGGTTAACCCTTTTTAGGAGATTGTATAGGGTCCTCTACTTTTTGGGGTTATTTAAACCCCTAACATTACAAGAAAGGATTTTCATTTCTTATCCTAATGGATTTTAAGAGTTTTTTAGGAGCCTTTAGAAATATCTTTAGCTATTTATAAGTTATTTGTGACCATCCTTAGAGATATTCCCACAGGTTTTGGTGCAACACTACTATTATATTTTTTCCATCCTCTTTTACTTTTGGAATTCATGGTGAACCCTTCATCTGGGGGAGACTCCAGAGGGGAGAAAGAGTTTTAGAGCATTGCCATCAGTCTTTGTAAAGCTTTAGATATTTCAAAAAAGGAGAGAGCGGGGGAGCCTCAAGGAGGGGAGGGAAGGAGTTGTCCAAGCTATCAAAGAGGGGGAATTTTTGTTCTAGGTTTTGAGTAGACTCTAAAGGTGAGGAAGGCAAACAATCACATAAATAAAAGGGGGAGGAGGGGGAAGGGGAAGGGGTATGGTATATAGAGGATAAAAGGGGTGGAAGGGGCACCTAATGTGGAAACTAGTAGGGAAGATGGAGTCAGGCTAGGTTTGGGAGGGGGAGAGGTACCAAGCTAGGGGTAGGGCCTAGTCTAATACGGGGTGGCATACTTAGGAGGGGTGATTAGCACCAGTCTAGTGGATGGGGGGGAGAAAGGATGAGGGGGGAATGGGGATGACATATTTTATTATAGTCATTAAATCTAATTACAATTATTCCCTTAGACTATTTGATGTGTTTATCTATATATTTTGCTTTTAACTAGTCTATAAAAAATATTGGTTCTTGACATATGTTTGGCCCAGTATAGTAAGTTAACTTGTAATAGTTTAATCTCCCGTTAGATCATAAATCCCCTTGTTTTAATCCTTAACCTTCCATATTTTTATCTTTTTAGATAGATTCATCTTAGTTTAAATCCACCCATCCATCTTAAGTAAAATTTATACATCTGTCATATCCTAACCATCCATGGTTAATAACCTCTCCACTCACTATTATTCCACCTTGTGGTTATTTATAGAACTATGACCCATAAATAATACCTTGGAGTGAATTTTTCATTGATCCTAAACTGTTAGGAAATTACCATAATAAAACTTGGTGTGCTTAAAACCCACATTGACAAGTTTTTTTTAGGTGCTAAAAGGAGGGACACTATCTCTAATTCATAAAAATTACTTGAGTTATGTAGATTGGATCCATAAATAATATTAGAAATGGATAATTATGATTTTTGTCTACTATTATTAACATTTTTTTATGTTCATTAAAGAATGAGATAGAGGTATCCATAAGATAGTTATTACCTAGACAAATTCACCAACCCAAGGGAACCAACCACATTGCTTTACTAAAGTCTAGTTATCAAGTTTATCCATTATATTATCTATTGTCATTCATGATTTACCTAGGAATATAGACAAGTACCTTCTTTCATTATCTCCATCTTGTGGACAAACTATATAGGAACATATTAAATCCTTTAAATTTTATTTATGATTACTTAATGTATTTCATGAATATGTTACATGAAGACTATTCATGTTCACATTGCATGATGTTTCTTATTAATGGTTCCTTAATATTACAAAAAAATCAATCATGTCATGTAACTAATGTCATGAAACATTTATGACATGTTATGGATAAGTTACCAATCATAGTGTAATATACTAACATTTTTATAGCATGAAAGGGAACCTAATGAACTAATTAAATCCCTCAATACAAGATTAAAAAAAATTCCAAACATGTGGCTAATACATACAAACATATTGGTGCTATATCCCTTTAAATGTATAAAAATGCCTTAGATTCTATTACTATAATATTCCTTTATAGAGATCAAAATGTCAATAACTTAACAAATGTTGAATCTGTTCACATTGATAGATAATTAAATACTCAATTTCAAGCCATACCAATATTGATCCAAATTTATTGGTCTTGAATTTCATTCTAAATGCTAATTAGAATATCATGGCTAACATTTAGAACCAGGTTTTCACTTTGTTTCCTATGACTCATGCTACACCAAATTAGAGTCTATGTTTTTTGAATAGTCCTACACATGTATAATCAACACAATCAAAATAAATATTTGGAATTAGTTAATGTCTCCACAACATAGGGTGAACCTTTGATTCCACCAAAATGAAATTATAAGTCATCCAAAAAATGATGTAGAAACATATAAAGTAAATTTCTTAGCATGAAAAAACATCTAGGAAACACAATAGTGGAAAAACCATTATTAATTTTACATTATAAAGATATAACATACCATTTAACATGCTAGATAACAATTTAGACCCCTAACCTAATATATTTTATATGATGAATATTTTTGAGTAATTGGTGCAGAATAAATAACATTGCCCAACATGGTGAATTAGGTTACATATAATTCTATACTACTTTTGAAATATTTCAAAAGGAGTCAAAAAATATGATGTGGTCCCAAACCAAACAAATTCATCCATAATTGGTGTCCTTCATTCCCCTAGTACTTATAATACAACCATGGTGTTTGAGACTTACTATTTCCTATTCCATGTCAAGGATGAGAATAAACCAAACAAAAGGATGAGACTCACAATTTTTTAAAATTCCAAATAAATAACTATATTATGAGAAATAATAATCAATAGTATGTCACTAATTATTCATCTCCTAACAATATCACTTTTCTTGATCTAAATTTTAATAATAATCCACCACTCCTAAAATAACTTATCAAGAGTAATATGTCAATCCACACACTAAAAGTGGATACAACATACTGGAGGACATGAATAAAATCAAGGAAAATATTAATCTTCATGAACTAGTTCATATTACTAAATAAAGTGATATTTTACTCACATCCTTGACTAGTATCCATCTATTGACAAGTCAAATATTGCACATGCAAATATGGTCTTGTAAAAATACAAATCTAAGGTCCCATATTACTATTAACTACTAGAACATATGGGAAGAATGTGTATAATTTATTAATTGACTCAAGTGGTTTAGCCAATGTAATGCCCATAGGAATATGTAAAATACTAAGGTTAACTCTAGATAAATCCAAAAGAGTGGTCTTACAATTAGACAAATATACAGTCCCCATTGTGGGATAATTGCTAAATATCCACATGTAACTCAGATTTAAACCATGTGTACAAAAATAGATTGACATCCTTGTAGTTAATAATACTGAGGCTTATGGTTTACTCCTAAGTCATTATTGGTAAAAACAAACTAAATTTATACATTACTAATGACTTTTCACAGATGTGGCTGACCTATAAAGGAGTAGACAATCATATTGGAGTTAATAGAGAATCAACAACGATGCACATAATCATAGAGTATAACATAAAAAATAAAATAATAAATGTTCCTTCATATCATGTATGGGTTTACACTTTCACAATAAATAATGAGAAATATGAATGATAAATTATAATTCCTTCATATTTTTGGACCTTATATTTTGATGGTGTATGGTCCAAACAAGGTTCTACATAACATTGATTGATCTTAATGGGAAACAATACCTTCTTGATTTATGATTATAATTCCCATGCACTAACAACTGTGAAAAATATAAAGCTTCAATTTTAGGAATCCAATTAACATTGAAACATAACATCAAATAATTTTTAATGCTTAGAGACTTAGAATTAGTTGTTAACCATATCAATATTTAATATTAGTGAAATCTATTAGATCTAAACAAATATAAGTATAGATCCTGGTATTGAATATCATAATTTTAAACCTTTAATATAGGATCAATCCTTCAATAATAAAAGCTGAAAACTATTTCCTTGGTTACCTCTAATTAAAGTTTTCCCCTCTAAAATAATAAAAAATGCAAAAATTTTATGTGGAATTGGTGTTCTGTCCTTTAGTTCCTTATAATGTTGATCATTGTTAGGTGCTTGATAATGACCAACATATCATTCAATTCATGAGAAATTTTGATGCCTTAAAGTATTATATTATTGATTAAAATGTTTTAAAACCAATGGACAAATAAAATAAGGAAAATTATGTCATCCTAAAATTACAATAAAAAAAATACCGAAAGGGATTATCTCAAAATAAGTCTTTCACATTGACCACCAAGATGAAAAAAAAATTGTCTAAGACCAATGAATATAATTTCACCAAGGTAAATTTATGGATAGTTGAAAATCCCCAAAAATTTAACATTAGATTAATTTTTATATAATAAGAGAAGTAAAGGTTGAGGTTATTATTGACTAAATATAAAGGTTTGATTGATTGGAATTATAAAGACCTGAAAGTTTTCTATTATAAAGTTATAACAAATGCCGTGCCACTAAAAATAAAAAAAATAAATGATTCATGTAGAGACAAATATTATTTAATCCCTTCATGTATACTTTCTTTCAGAAATAAGTCCAAAAAATTTTAGATGCTAAAATTATATATCCTATCAGACATTCTACTTGGGTGGCCAACATAGTCCATGTACAAAAAAATGGTGAAATTAGATTGTGTGTGGATTTTAAGAACCTTAACTGAGCTTCATAAAAAGATAATTATCATTTAACCTTATTATATGAAGTAATTAAAATATTGAGTGGGTCAAAGATGATGCCCTTCTTATATGATTTATCAAAATAAAATTAGGTATTAGTGGAAAATGGTGATTATATGAAAACTACTTTCACCACTAAATTGGGAACTTTTGAATATAACATAATTCATTTTAGAATGATTAATTTAGATATTATCTTACAATATTCCATGTATTTTACCTTCTAAGGACTCATTATTATGTGTATCATTATATACATGGATGCCTTAGCTATATTTTATAAAGATAGAATAGATCATGGAGTGCATTTGGAGAAGGTAGTTGACATATGAAAAAGGCACAGGATCTCCCTAGACCTAAAGATTTTTTTTGGGTCACTAAAGGTAAATTTTTGGTTAATGTTATTACTAAGGATATCATTTCAATTTATCCTAAAATTTTTTTACACCAACAATAAAAAGGATATTAAGTCCACCAAAATAAACTTTGTTCACAAATTCATTTTAGGATTTGTGGAGACTTTGAAGCCACTTAATGATTTGATAAAAACATGATGGAAAAATATAGTGGAAGGCACAAGCTAAGAAATAATTTTAGGATATTAAATCTACAATTACCCAAGCTCCAATTATGACTAATCTTGATTTTGACAAGGATTTCTTCTTGTATTAATTTGCATAAAATCATAATATAGAAGCAATACTCATGTAGAAGGTCAAAGATAGTGAAAACACTATTAATTATATGATTATTAATTTGAAATATATATAATTGAATTATTCCATGATAGACAAACAAATTTGTGCTTTGGTCAAGTCATTAAAGAAATCTATATATTATATTCTGCACAAAAAGACATACATCATTATTTCAAACTCAATAGTCAAGCTTAAACTTGGTTAGAATGAGATGGGGAAGAGTAGAGGAAAATGGATTGAAAAATTATAGGAATTTGGTATTAAAATCAAATATTATAAAATGGTAAAAGGAAAATGTATCATCCAACTAATGGTAGAACTTGATCCATGTATATCTCTGAAAAAAATCAACTAGTATTAGGTAGTTATAGGTGATTGATACGCTCAGATTATTCATTATATAATCATAAGAACATGCCCTCATGAATTAAATAGATAACAAAGACAAGAATTCAAGCTTAAGTCAAACCATTAATTATAAATAAGGATGTGTTATACTAAAAAAATATGAATGCATCTATTTGAAGTGTGTGTCTATAGAATAAGATGCATATATCTTCAAATACCATTAACTAGAAGATCAATAATGGACATCCTTTAGGTAATTTCATATCCCACTAAATTATAATAATGGGATATTATTATCCTACTATTTTAAAATATTATCACAACCATGTTAGGATGTGTCACTAATGCTAAATATTGGGAAAAAGAGAGGTACATGTAGAAATGTCTTTCAAAGTTATAATTTATGGATGTCATTTTGCACAATGGGGCCTATATTTTGTGGGAGTAATCAATCTCAACTATTCCATAGGTCATAATTTCATATTGAAAACTATATCTAACGTATTAGATGGACTACCAATAGTGAAAAACATTGTAGATCCCAAGATGTGATAATGTTTCTTGAAGAGAATATCTTAATTATATTTGAGACACTAATTTCTCTAGTATTTTATTATGGTCGATCATTCAAATCTATATATTTCATTGAATGGGCCTATAATAATTATATTATTGTCATGTTATCTTATAACTATTATTCATAAGGAAAAGGAGTGGTATAATCTACCAATAAAAAATTGAAAAATGCCCTAAACAAGTCATAAAAATATAAGCCAAGATAATAGCATCTATTTTTCAAATACACATTATGGATAGACAAAACAAGATCTCAAAGCCTCACATTTATTATAAGTATATGGATAATAACCCATGTTTTCAATTACTCTAAATCTATCAATGTATAAATTCATATAGGAGTATATATAATAATATAAAATGTTTTAGTCATGGTTACTCAACATTCTCCAAATGGAAGATGCATGAATTAAAGCTCTATATAAATTCAGTAAACATCAATATATTTTTAAGAGATGGTTTGACAAAGTATTTAAGATCAAAGTTTTTAGAATTTTATATTTATTCCTGTTTTGGGATAAAGCACATGAAAATAAAAGACAACATGATAAGTTCACTACATTACATATTGAGCCATATAAAATATCTATAAGTTTAAATAACAATGCTTTTAAATTAAAATAAATACAAGATAATGACTTAATGTTTCTAGTCAATGGATAATTTTTGAGGCATTATTTCATGACTGGTCCAATTGAGAGCATCTCAAACTAACAATGAGTTCACATTTAGTAGTAAGAATAAATTCAATTTCCTACTTTACTATATTATATTTCCTACATTCCTAGATTATTTTTTTCTTTCATGGATTAGATTTCTTGCTTCATTATACTAGAGTTGAGGCTTGCCTATAGTTTGTCAAAAATTATTCTAGAGGTAGGTCAATCACATTTAGAGATAATGTGGGTATGTTTATGATGGATTTGGATCTTAAAATAAAGATATGTGTCATGTTTGAATGATAATTTTATCTAAATTAAATAAATCTATCAGACTATTAGAAGTTGTTCTAGTATTTTCATGCCAATTTTAGAAATAATTATCACTATAAATGGATAAGTGCTTGTTTCTCATGACTCAACTTTGTGTCCCATTGTAGATACTTGATTTATAGTTGTTTTATCATGTTTTGATAGCACTTAGACTAATGATTTTTGATGTTGGTTCTATTTTAGATGGTGTAGATACAAGATATTTTGGGTAGTGGTTGTGATTATGTTATATCATGGCTTAAGCTTATACTAGATTCATTTTATCCATATATATATAATACTTACATTGGATTTATTTTATCCTATTATGTATATATTACTTCAATTTAGTTAAGTTATTATATGTTGTTAATTTACCATGTTTTACTGATGTGGACTGACATGGACTATTCTTGTATCTATTGATTATGCTTGATAGGTCATGCTTGAGTTCATGGTCATTAGTACTAATTCTAGCTCCATTTACAGTTATAGATAACTATGCTTAATTTATTATTTAATGTTTAATGATTCATTTTGAATTAATTATTATTTATTGTTATATCAAGATTGTTCTAGTACTACTGATATATTATTTGGTGGACGCATGAACTAGGCCACAAACTAAGCTCAGTGGTGGGTTTGGACATCTCAGGTATACTTGAGGACCAATTGAGCATTTGGAATTCAATCCAATAGGTATAGTGTGGATGATGTGATACTGAGCCATCATTGTTTATATTTTTATGTCATTATTGGCTTTCATCTTTTATGGATCTCACCTCATATTATGCATGTACATCTTGTTATGGTTTCTTATTTGGAATTAATTTATCTTAAATTGTTTTTTCCCTATCCTTGATTTGATCTCTTTGATGACACTCATGTTATTAATTGCTGATGGATATATTGTGTTATGGTTATCCTCTTTGGTGTTGTTGGACTTGATCCTAAAATCCATAATGAGGGGGCTTGCATTATTAACTTGTTATGTTATTGGTTCGGCTAGACTGTGTATGGGTCTCTTGACTTTGGAAAATATCATTAGAAACCTCCTTTCTGGGTGATTGACTTACCTGAGCTTTGATAGATATTATGATTTTTATGATCATTAATATTTCAATATTTTTATTAACTTTTATTATCTTAAGGATTTTGTCAATAATTATTACTTGTTCATCAATTAAAGGACTTGGATTTGTTAACTATTATTATTTAATGAATTTGATTGAGTAATATTTATTTAATGATTTTTGTTTTTTATTATTATTCTAATCATCTAATTTTAGTATGCTTTGACTCATCATGATTTTCATTAATGATTATTATCTTTATGAATTCTATTATTTATTATTGTTTTGGATGAACTTATGGAATTTTGGTTTCCCATTATTAATTTAATTATTATAATTTTATTATGGGGGCATTCTTGTTTTTGGTTTTGTTTACTTTCACCCCAAGGCAATTCACCCTTTCTTTTTCCTAGGTGGACTAGCACTCCAAAAAGGGTTTTTTTGTTTTATCCTTTCATTCTAGTTTTTAGCATGGCTTTCGGCTGGGTTAAAGCCCAATGTCAGGAATATGTCATGAAGTAGGAGAAGGGGGAGATGTGTGTCCATCTACACTGGTGCCTAGGGATTTTATGTGGGTCATTTGGGAAAAAGGAGTAATAGGCTGCTAAAAGAAGAAAAACCCATGATTTTCACCATGGCGGCCTATAATGTTTTTGGGTATGATTTATGATTGAATTCATAATGGGATTATTGTTTTATTTCACTAATTCCCCAATGAATTTTTTTGAATCATTATATATTCATGAAGAAGTCATGGGACTTCCCTACGAATCTACAATGGCCAAAATTGATCCAAACCCATTTATTCTTATTGGGCACATAAATTATTTTGGCATTTGAATTTAGGATAACATTTTACTAAATTGAAATAAAAATTTTGAATCAAGGGTTTATGTATTATTTTTGGTCACTATAAGATTATATTGGGTCTTTTGATTTTTGTGACTACATTTATTAAAAATTGAAAGAATTAAACTGAGGGTTTTACAAATTAGGCATCTACTCCAAGTTCAAGTATTACGTAGAACATTTACATTACCCCCAAACTAGATTAAGAAACATATTAATCAAAATTTTGAATTAGGTTTGTTATTATGGGATTTTTTTATTGATAAGGTTTTGCTAGATATCATATGTAAATAAGGGTAAATTTTTATGAAGCTTTAATGTCTTCCTTATATGTGATTCTATTTAAGATTGGTTTGCTTGATATCATATGTAAATAAGGATATATTTTGATGAATATTTAATGCCTTCCGTATATTCAATTCTATTTAAGCTTATTTTATAGATATCATATGTAAATGAGTATAGATTATTCTAAAGCTTTGATGCCTTACTAATATATGATTATGTTCATTCTTATGAAATCTTTGACTGTCACTTGATGCCACACCCTCTATTATGCATATCTTTTTTGCATATCTAAAGTTTTGGTTTATTTATTCATGTTGTTTAGAGTTGGTGTTTCCCAATATGGTTGGTCTATAGTTATCAATCAGACTACAAACTTCTATTATTCCACTTTTCTAAGATGAGGTTGCATTACCATTTTGCTTCAATTTTTAATTAAGTATTTATTAGATTAAATGTTGGTTGTATATGGTTATTTTTAAGCCAAACAATGTTTATTTCTATTAATGAATGATATGTACTCCCTCTCTTTGAATCTAATGAGTCGATTTGGATGTTCTAGATTAAGCCTATTATGTTTAATCACTTTACACTTGGGTAAGCCTCTTGGGCTAAGCAATAGACTTGGCCAGACATTTTGGTCTTATTAAATGTATATGATATACCTTGATTTACTAAGTATATTAACTTATATAAATATTTAAGGTATGCCTTGAGTATTACTCAAGACAACTGGTTCGATTGAGCATTATGGTTCTATGTTGACTACATTACTTCTCTCATAATTTATTGAATATTTTTATAAATAATTATTGGTGGCTCAATATATTTTTTATACCTCTTACCTCACCTTAATATTTGGTTTCTGAAACCATCCACCAAGTTTAATAGGTTGGGGTGGTAAGGTCCACCAATGGTTGGGTTTATAGGGCTATTTTTAAGGGGTGTTATCCCTGTTGTATTCACTCTCTCCCATTGATGCACCTAGTTTTCATGTAGAAGCATGTTTTTTGAACGTGTTAGTTGGTACATGATTCTTGGTTAACATGTTGGATTGTAATGGGATACCCATTTTATATTCTAGTTCTATCTTCTTATTATATGCAATCTTGTAACATTTATTATGTTGGAAAAGAACAATATTGTATATGATTTTGTTATTGGTGGTGTTATCGATGATGATGGATTGATTCTAGTATATTTAACTATCTATATTTATTTCTTTGTTATACATATATTTTGGGTTTTATTTACTACATGAGTGATAGTTATACTCAAAATGCAATATGTTATACTCGATCTTTATATGTTTTTATATGCACGTGGTGATAACATAGTGATATACTTATTGATGTGAAATATGCATAGAGTTATAAAAAATTATTTTTGGAACAACAATAACTATATTTTATTTTATCCTTAATTCCATATGAAAACAAGCTAGTGTCATCTTATTTTCTACAAGAAACATTTATAGGTTTTAATTCCCTTCATGGAATTGTGAAAATAATATATATTTCATGATAACCATTATTAGGTGACATCCTTATGACATGGAATGCTAATTTATTATATAGACATACCTCTTATTATGATAAGATCATGATGTTATCTAAAATTATTGAGATACATTGTTATTTTTAAAACATGTTTAATAATGTGTTTTACTTGGGCTTAAATCAATAGCCATAAATAAAGTATATAGCTTGTTATGTGATTACTGCATACTCCCTGGAATTGTTATTATTATTGTGATTTTTTATGATTTCAAAAGTTTATGGTTCATAATTAACTAAGGAATTAAGGTACAACTATAGAATTTGGTTATTCATAAATCTATGGAGTTAAAATTGCTACTAAATAGATGTTATGTTGTGTATGCTACACTTGAAAATCATGACTAACATATGGGTCTACCTTATGGCTAATAAATGTTTACTTACTTTGTTATGCTCAAATTTACTATTGGCTCATTTTTATTTTATGATAACTCTAATGTGAGGCATTTTTATTAAACACATGACATGTAGCATGTATTATAACTTGGGCTAAATCAAGCTATTGCAATTAGTTATGTAATCAGTTTTCATTGATGATAAAAATAAGGTATTCTCAATATAATAGTGGATGTACATATTGTTGTGGTATCACTTTATGAGAGCATATCTCTATTGCTTAAGCAATGAAATAAAATATGATTTAATGATATTATTTATTGGATCTAATTTTAGTTTTTGTGCCTCATACCAATAAGGACATGTAGTGGTATAGACTGTTGGAAAGAATTGGAAAGTTTATTATTTCATCTATTTATAATTTGGCCCTTAATTAATGGAATTTTAGTTATATTGTTGTTATTTCATTCATGTTAATATTATCTTAGTGGAGTTCCTAAATTAAAAGTTAGTTTTAACAGCAATGTGATGTAAGGAACTAGAGTTGATGATTCATTTATAAAATCTCAACTGGTAACATCACTTACATTGTCTATATGAGATAAAATACATTCATGAGATAGATGGTCATTGGATTATAAGTGGATGTCTATGCTTAAAATTTATAATCTTACATTTGGTAATTAATTTCTTAGTATACCTTATGGTGTGATTATTATAATGTGAATAATCCTTGGGAATGGAAAATAATCTCAAAATTGGGATGAGGATAAAATGTATACTATGTGGAACTATAATTTTACACTATGATTAGTGGCTTAATATTTCACCTTGGTAATGATTTATTAAACCATAACTTCCCTTAATGGACACATGAGTTAATCTCTGAGATGACTTAAGCAATGAATTCTTGCATAGTCATACACTTATTAATTGATTGGTGTGAATGCCTATGTTTATATAATAGCATGATACTGTAACCAAAGGATAAGTAAGTGACGTATGGGAGAAAGGATCTTATGGCTAACTTATGTGATGACATATCTATATCATGAGAAGTAATTTGGTTTTCCCAATACCATCTATATGTTATTCAATAGGATTCTAACTTGTGGGTGATGTCATCCACCTTAATCTAAGTGCACTGACTCATCTAATTTATTCAAGAACAATTATCTCATAATAGAGTTATATTTTATGTGTGACCTTCATCAAGTAAGGGAATTATGGTTTAATTAACCCTAAAGAACCTTGGATCATGGTATGATTATTTGAGAGGGGTAGCAAAAGGATTGGTACTTACTTTGGTGAATCCCAAAAGATTATGGTGACTTTTAAACTTATGTTATGATGGTTCTAGAAGTGGTTGAGAAAGGTCCACTTTTTGATCTCATGATGTGGTAAGACTTGCCTAAACAAATCTAGTGAGATGAATTCTCCCATTTGGTCAATTTAAACCTCCATGATTAATTATTACACTCCTTTTTTTATTTATATGCTTAAAAATTGTCTAGAAAGATAAACTAAAATATGATTAATTCCATTATTAATGTTATTAATATTCCCTAATAGAACAATAGGGATGTTGGCTACAATTTTATTGGTATCCTATGCATATATGATTTATGTAGTCTCTTAGATTATCGAACCATGATGAGTGCCCCTTCTAATTTTGGAGGTTATCAATATGGATTTGTATACTAATATCCCCTTAGATAACATATCTTTATATGGCAAACATACTTCTCTATAGTATTTGCTAGTGGCATTTATCCTTAGGTAAGTGTCTAAAGTGAATCAATATGGTTACTGGTTATTAGTAATTTATGTAGTTGATTATGGAGATGTATTTTGATGCATTAAAATTATGTATTAGGCCCTAAATGTCATTCTATTATGTACTCTAAAAGGCAATTCCATTTTTTTGGGTTGTTTTAATGTTTACATATTTAAAACTTACTTGAGAGATAATAAATATTGACAAAGATAAATACAATAAAAAATATGATTTTTATTCATGTATACTTAGATAAAGGTAATTCCCAACCCCTTTTCAAAAAAAGAAAAATGAAATAAGGGTGATTAAAGTAATCTATATCATGGTTATGGATGTCTAGTTAGTAGTAGATAAAAGTTTAGAGTGGATTTATAGGTATATTTTTCATGGATACGAACTCCTGGTTAGAAGTAGAGGAATACCTAGCTTCCAATTTTTTGACACATAAATATAAATATTATGAAAAAATAAGATCAATAAAATCTTTACTTTTATCTAGAATCTTTATCTTTATTAAAAATCTCACAACAAGAGGAAATTAATCTTCACCTAATAACACACAATTTTTAATAGTGAGAATAGTTAGTATGTTGATGATTATGCTTATATTATCAATTGATTTTGTGATTTATTCATTTATTATAAAATTCAAATCTCTATATGATATTCAAACTAGAAATTTTGGGTTCTCAAATACTCATGAATATTTTCCCATTGAGTCACTATTTATTGTGGCCAAGACACTCCATTTCCAAAATCTTCAAACATGGGCCCATTTAATATTTGAACTCACATATTTAGATCCCATTGGAACATGTAATAACTTAAAACCCAAAATTAATTTGACCTAATTCATGTTATTTCTTAATTTATTTTGTGAAATTTGGATTTGGGTACTTGATGAATGTTGAGTTTTGGTTTTTTTACAACTAACAAATGTTAATTAGGGTTTATCCAAAGTTGTTTGGTTCAAATGTATATATCATTGCTAATTTAAATGTGTCTTTAATGCATTAAATATTCAAGGGTGACTCAAAATACTTATATCATCTACTGAAATCCGTAGTTAAATGAGTTCTTAATACATGCCACTCTATCATCTCCTCAGCCTATCAAAAAATATTTTATGACATTGGTTAAAATATATATTACTTCAATAATCCCTAATCAGTGATATTATACCACATGGATCTTTATCTATTTATTTATAGTTTTAATAAAATCAAATAATTGTTCATTTTTCAAAAAATCTTGACTTGATGAATTTCCCCATGCATCGCTATCCTAGCTTCTCAACTTATCAATGCTTTTCCACATAACCTATTGAGTTTTATTATTAACTCAAAAGTATTGATTCAACAAGATCCTAAAAATTATCACTTCCTCAATTCATCACTAAATTTACTAAAGGTTTCAAGATTATAAAATGTGGTGACTAACCAGGGAAGTAAGATCATGACACATGACTTCCTCTCAGTATGCCATAGAGTTTGTAGAGTAAGATCAATTTATCAAATACCATGACTACCTAACTTAGAAAAATCCTTCCAAGTGTCATGATATCAAAGCACTGAGACATATGGATATAAGGATATATTAAGAATCTATAAAATGAGAAATCAAATGAATGGATTCCATATATCCTTTCTAGCATAGTTATCTACCACATGTTATACAATGTAGCATAACCTCATTCCTTTACATAGGTAAATATATAAGTGATTGAGGTAATTCAAGAAAATAGATCAAGTGACATCATGACACATGTATTATGTATGATATTTTTATACCCTAGATCACAAATTGACTGAGTAAACTCTACACAAAAGTATAAAGGATATAACAAGTTACTAAGCAGTCAAAAGAAGTGAAAATAAGACATACAAAAATAAAATATCCCATGAAAATATGTCATTAAATATCAAATTTAAATGGAAATAAAGATGATACAGACCATTTCTCTTTAATTAATTCCCATGAATGAAATTTATGGCATTGAATTTAGGTCTCATAATTTCATCCACAACCACTAATTCAACATAATTATTATTTTCAAATAAAATATTATGAGGACAATAATCTAGAACTCTCTATTTACAATAGAATTCAAAAATTACAATCAAATTTAAAAGTTTAGCAAGCAATATATCTTTAGGAAAATGTCCCTATAACTTCAATGTTGTGTTTTGGGACATAAATAGAATTTAGGGACATGGTGGTCAGGAGAATAAATTATAAAAAATTTCATTTCTTTATATTGAATTATAAAGCATCAAAACTTATAAAGATGAGATCAACTTATCATTATATAATATAGAATACATTGATGATCTCTTGGCCATTCTAATAGCATGACTACACAAAGTGTTTGCAAAACTAGAGATATTTCCCTACATTGATGTCCTAAATAATTTGTTTACAATTTGGGCATGTATAAATGACATATTTCCTAATATTAATAGTAAGGAGCCTTTATAATTTGTATCAAAGGATGCCTTTGAAAATTACAATGGCCTTTCAAATAGTGACATGGTATATGATTTCTATACTATTTCCAATCAATTAAAATAAAATAATGTCATGGATATGCTCAAATTTTGGGAAAACAACCCCAACAATTTCATGAAAATAAAAACTCGCCCTATCATAAAATTAAGCCCTTAATTATGATTTATATGGCCCTCATGAATAAGATACATAGAGATCCATCCATAACACATGCATAATGATGTTTGGGTACCTTTATTTTCAATGACATTAGATGATAAGAAAGTCCTTGCTATTCAAGAATTCATTAGTTACAACTTAAAACAACATAGGATGACCTAAAATAGATCAAATTGCCATTTTAATATGATGTCTTATTTATTAGATGTTGTCTATGCTACAATCACACCACCAAGGGAAGTAAATGGAAACTATAACCTGCAAATAATAGGATTTGTGATGACTATAATATATTCCAAATTCATCATTTTAATGATCACATACAAATAATTTAATATATATTATACCCTCTAGTTTATAAGGTAGTCAATGGTAAGCCCATGCCTATATCATTTAAAGAAATTAGAAGGTCATTGTATTCACTAGGTAATTATTGGTATTGTACAAAACATATTATTATTAAAGTTGAAGTAATATTAGTTTGTCTTTGTTACCTTCCCAAGTATGTGCTAGATAAGTTAGTATAATAAGAGATCACTTTCTAGCTATCTATAAGTGTGGATGGTGATTGTAGAATGCCAAAGCTAGGTGTTTTAGATTCAACACCCATAAACATTGACATATTATAATACATGTATTGAATTTAAATATTTGGATATTCAATGAAAAATTCAAAAAAAATCCTTGATTTGGTATAACTTTGATACTTGGATGCTTATGGGAGTATATCCCAATACGTAAAAAACTATGGAGGAAGAATCAAGATAAAATATGGCCATGTTACTTATTCCCATGACTAAATTTTCAAGGATAAAGAATATGATTCCAAAGTATGGGTCAAGATGAATTTATTTGGGATGAACATGGAGATAGCCTTGAAAATTCAATGTGATCCACACATTAAGAGAAGTGATGTGTTTCCCATAGGAAAAATTGAATAAGATCCTATGGGAGAGACTAAAAAATAATTTAAAAAGAAGATACATAGAGGGATTCCACCTCCTAAGTCTCCTCAGTGAAATGTTTATACATTAGATAGGGTATCACTCTAATTATGGTAACTTTTATTCCTATAACCAAACTAACTTAGCCAATTAAACCAGCACAACCATGGGTAATTTGCCTTTCTCATTCAGTGATTTATTTAGATAGAACACATCTAAACATTTAGGTGATAAGGACATTGCCTAGTTATTTTAGTCCTCATAAAAGGTCAATTTAAGAGATACCTCATCAACTTAGATAAACACCATAGGATCTAATAGAAGAATATGAATTTACTAAATAAAAATTGATGAAGATGGGCATAAAAGAATAAAATTCAATGAAAGAGATAGGATTCTTTATGGAATGCAATGTTTTTTAGAAGACATGTTTACATTATCAATTTACAACATTTAAATCTAGTTCCCTTCAATACACACAACTAGAGGTAGTTTAAATACAATATCAAGAGTTTGTAGTAAGTGAGGTTGTTGATACATCTATACTAACACATACTCTTTCAATGGACATATCAATCACTTTTTAAATGGAAATTACAATCATGATGGTATCAACTACTACACAGATCATGGTTTCCACTTCCCTTATTTCAAATGTTACTACAACTTCTACGATACTTATTTATGTTCTGTGGCCTAAAATTTATTTAGATAATATGGGTATTTATGTTCCTCCATTTAGTAATTTTGCTACTCTTTATATAATAAGTTCTAATGTTCTAGGTTATCACCGTTTGGTGTTTTCACTATTCCCTTAGATATAAATGTTGTCCTTGACAGTGCTATATTGTTTTCTCAAGTATCAACAAACCTAAACCTTGAAGTACCTTTTTCCATTAACTCTCAAGAGGGAAATTTTGAGTATTTGATTTCCCATTCATTTTTTGACCCATTATATATCCATTCATCAAAACATATAGTAACCCTTATACCTTCATTTTTAAAGATAAATTACTTTATTATTACATCTATTTAGGTATCACCCAATATGTTTAATTACATTTTCCAAAATCCACCTTGGATTAAGGTCTCTAGAGAGAAAATTATCAATACTGCATTTCCTACACTCAATCTACTCATGTAATACTCATGGGACCACCATCAATCATCAACCATCCATTCCTATATCATCCCAAGAACATATCTCAAACACTATATTATTCTTAGTTACACCATGGATGTAATAGCTACAAACACAAAAATTATCCTAACGACACTTGGTGTTTTTAGAACCACCAAAGACTAAATTAGAATTTGATGAAAGTATCAATCAATTGAGAAGAATTAGAAAAAAAAAAATTCCCTGTGTTAATAAAGAAATTTAATTTGAATATAGGAATAAAAATTATTCAATTTAATAAATAAGACTAAAACTTAGGATGATGACCATGAAGAGTTTGAAGAAAATCCTAAATTCATGGTAGATTCCATAGGAGGGGTATTAAATAAGATGTTTTCAGGTCTCAATCATACAAACTAGAGGTTAGAATTTCAAACTAGAATAAAATCACTAAAGGATGTTTTGGAAAATTACATGAGTTAGCCCACATGATATATGATCTAATATTCTCAATTCATAAATCATAGGTAGAATCATATCCACATTGGACTAGGGTGGTATAATTTCATGAAATTTTAAACATATTGGATCCTATGTTGTACACTATAGCCAAAGTAGTAAGGGAGAGATAATTCTAAAAGTTAAATTTGTTAACACTCCAAAATATTATTTTATCACATAATTATGTGAAGAACACAAGAGATGTCTTTCTAAAATGCAATAAAATTATGAAAGATATGGTTAAATAATTGACTAGTCCATAACATGAATCCATTGAACTAATTAATGAAATATGTATTCCATCTATATAATCCACAAGTCTAGGTAGTCAACAAAGCATATTTAAATACTTTACTTTAGACCTTAGCTAATAATGTCATAGCTAAAGTTAAATATTCAACTCAAGGAAATGAGGAATTAGTTATTCAATTAATTACATTTTCCAAGGAAAAAAATGATCTAACATAGGTATTATTGACTTTATAAGTCATTCCCCTTATTTGGCATAAGACTTATTGAGACCATAATATAAGTTACACACTTACGAGGTCCCAAGTGCTTCAATAAAATCAAAATGTGGAAAAATGGTTTCTATTTATGCCCATGCCCAAGAAGTCAAACATAAGTCTACGTAAAAATATAGTGAAGGCTCACACCTATTATAAGGAAGAGAATATGCATAAGCTACTTAAGTAGATGTAAGATTGAATCATAACCAACCACCTCCACTCCTCCCTTTCCTAGCTTTAGGCAAGATAAATCATCTTCACTTTCAAGTAAATCCCCTAATTTCAAGGTTCCAAGTTACATAGGCTCCCTTCTTTGAAAGAGAATACTCTCATTCCTCCTCAAAAACTCAAAGCACAGTCATAGTAGCCTTTTTGGACAATGCATCCCGATTTTACAATGGCCAACCTTGTAAAAACCCCTTCCTCTGTGCTAGTTAAAACCTCTTAACCTCCCACCATATCCCTTTTCAAATGAGTACCAGTTGTATGGAATGAAAGTGAATACCATTTGGATGAAGAGGAGGATATTTTGAGTGAGTATGATGAGGAAATCATCATTAACAACCCTCTTTGTGCCATGAAATAAGAAATGTTAGAGATATTGCAAGAAGATGATGAACATGATTATCTAGAGAAGTAGGTCAGTGTGCAGGGGTGAGATGATGAGGAAATATCTTCAATAAATGAGCTTCCATTTAGTATGGAATAATATCATTTTGGTTATGAAGCTGTAATGAGGTCTCTCATGTAGAAGAGTGAAGAGTAGTTGGAGGAAGATTTCTTTTAGGATGAGCTAGAGGACTTTTGTTTACACATTAACATTAAACCATCAAAAACCCATGAGTAGAAAGAACAATAAGAGGAAGTGGATGTGTTCCCAACATAATAAATTAGACAAGTGCATCCTAATAAATAGAATGATGGAGAACCAAAATGCATAAGGAAGGGTAATTCTGATTACTCAAACTTTGTCTTGATAAGAGGGTGCCCTATGAAGTACCTAGGTTGATTGGAAGATAGTAAGGAGGAACCATCACATATTATGATTAATTTAGAGGACAAAAGTGATTATTAAAAAGATTAAGATCAGCTCACCTATCCACTCCAAGATAGATTTATGTTTAACTAATTGGATTTGGAAAATGATTTTATTTATATTCTTATTTTTGGAGAAGTGTATCACTAATTTGTTGATAATCCACTCCTCTATATTTGGTTGGTTTCCCTAAAGCATGTAAAGCATATTAGATTAGTAAGAAAGGGTTGTTATTTTTTATAGCCAATCAATGGCTTTATTTAGATGGCTTTTTCATTGATTAGTTTAGGATAAGTTAGATGTTTTTCTTCCTCTAAGTGTCTGCATGCATATTATAAGTAGTTTTGGTAGTTTATGCCTTCCTCTAAGTGCATATGGAATAGTTTGTGTTATTTTTTCTTCATTTTGTTGAGGTGCACTTTAAGTTTTAAAATATTGGCTCAAGCACAAGGCCATGCAGGTTATAATTGTCTTGCATTTTTAGAATGTGAGGAGTTTTAGATGATTTTATGACTCCATTCCTAATGGATCACTTCAAAGGCCACTAGGTGCCTAATTAGTAGGCAACAGACCCATATAGATTATCACAAGTGTTAACTTTCTCATTCACCTCCCTCAGGTAGTGTAGGACTTGTTGAGACTATAAGAGAAGTTATGCACCTATGATGTCCCAAGTACTTCAAGCAAAGTAGGATGTACAAAGATGCTTCCTATTCATGCATAAACCTAAGTAGCAAAGTTTAGGTCTACATAGATATAAAGTGAAGGATCATGCCTATTATAATAAAGGGTTGTGCACAACAACACAAACTTCTTTAGCACACAGTCTAAAAGGTGCACAAGTCTGAAGATGTAGGCTCCTAGTTTCTAGATGGCCAAGTAAGGAAGGTGTGTAAGGATTAGTTATATATCATGAAGAGTGCAATGAAGACCGTTAGTATTCATGCACACCCTTTCTCAAATATCTCTCTATGCTTATCTAACAAAATTCTATGTCAGAGCATAGGACTCAATCTCACATCCTTAGATATTACATGTTGGAAACCTAAAGCCTCACGCTACCTCTTCTACAAGCTCATAATCTGAAAGAAATCTTATACAGACCACTAATGCATAACTAAATCCAAATTAAGGGGTGTGCACAAAAAATTTGCACACACAAAATGAATAAAGAATGTTGAAAATATTGTGATTGATGTCAAAGGTCTAGTATTATTGGTGATAAAGGCCCCATTACATTTAATGATGTTTATAATAGTTATATCTTGGCTAATGTGTGTTAATATTTATTTAATATTAATGAATATATTTTTGGTTGCATATAAGACAAAAGAAGGGCCCATGGAGAAGTCAAAGAGTCATGGGGTAAAGACAAAAGAAGAATGGGATGAATTTTCCAATGAAAATTCATCTTGGGGAATTCCAAGAGTCACCAAGTGAAGACAAAAGAGGAAGGGCACAATTTCTCATGAAGGGACACTTTGAGTAATATGAAAGGTCATCAAGATAAGGAAAAAATAGGAAAGGATGCTTTTGCTTATGAAGGGTCACCACATGAATTTTCAAATGTAAGGATATGAAGGGTCATGTAAGTTTGGCACCATTTTCCATGAGGATTGAAGGGTCACAAAGGGGGAAGGCCAAAAGTCATTTATAAAGCTATAAATAAAGGTTTGAGAAGCCATTTTTAATATGTGAGATAGAGTTTTATTTGATATTGTAATATCTGGCTTAGAAGAGCAATGGGAGAGATGAGTATGATTTTTATTTGTTATATCTAGCTTAGAAGAGAAAAGGTGAGATAGGAAAGATATATTATAATGAAATATAATTTGTTGAGACAACAACATTGAGAGATATTTATGTGGTATACACAAAGGGGTTGGTGTTCTTGTGGGTTGGTGCTCCTATGGGTTGGTGCTCATGAATTGTTGTTGTGTTGGTGCTCAATAAAGGGGTTAGTGCTCCTAAAAGTTGGTGCTCATTCATATACTTGAGATTTTTCTCCATGGTTTTTCCCACATTGGGTTTCTATGTTAAATATGGTGTCTCTCTATCTTGTGTGGTGTTTATTGTTTCAATTTTATTGCATATCTTAAATGTTTGGTTAAGTGTAATTTGATTAAGGAAAAGTTTATTAAGATATATAATATATTGATTCACCCCCCCTCCCCCACCCTTAGTATATCCCATGCTTAAAAATTGGTATCAGAGCAGGTTCTTTTATAAAAAGTTTTACAGCTTAAAGGTAGATTAGGAAAGCATAAGATGGCCATACATGAAGATGCCTCTATAAATAAAAGGACAGATGATCAAGAAGAAGAAGAGGATGAATCCAAAGTAAATCTGGAAGGATAACTCATTTATGCCTTAGAAGAGTTAAAGGTTGTTGAAAAGAAAAATGAAGATTTAAGTGCTAGATCGAGAAAAATGAAAAGGAGTCAAAGGAAATAATTGAAGATATACAAGCACACTTTGAAGAAGCCAATAAGAATGAAGAATATCTAACTGCATAGTTGAAAATAGTAAGAAAAGAATATGAAAGGTATGTTATTGAAATTTCTTCTTTAACAGTAGATCTTGATAAAACAAATAAAGCAATCAATCGTAGAGCAACCAATGATTAAAAATTTAAGAATATCACTAATATTCTGAATAAGGTATTAGAAATCCAAAAGGAAATATTAGATAATATAGGTATCAGATTAGAAAAGAAAAAGATCTATGTTGAAGACCTTACAAAAGAGGAAACAAAGAGGGAAGAAGTGAAGAATACATCAGACATCTCAAATAAAGAAGGATGGAGGTAACAAAGCTACAAAAGGAAATTAGGTTAGAGATGCACAAATAGGTCATATTTTTATGGTTATTGTTTTTGTTGTAATGGATATGGTTAAAAAAAATTAGAATGTAAAAAAAGAGCTAATAGTCTCAAAAATAAGGAAAAGGAAAGTCATGTAGATTCAATTAGAAGCTACAACTCTTTTGCTCCTCTATCAAGATTTGATGAAGAGGCTAGAATTTTTTACAAGTGTAACAAATTTAGACACATAGCTCAGTATTGTAGAAGCATGTTCAAGTCAGTTAATAAGGACCAGAGTTTCAAAGCCCCATTCATTAAGAAGAAGGTTCAGACATGGTAGAAGAAACAACCTAAAGATTGTATGTTGGTTCAAACAGCTTTGCATGCAATAAATCAAGAAATTACATGGTTCATTGATAGTGGATGTTTGAGGGACATGACAAGAGAAAATATTAAGTTCATAACCTTGAATAATATCAATGGTGGCATAGTGAAATTTAGAGATAATACTGTTGCCAAAATTGCTGAAAAAAGTATGCTAAGTTTGGATAATGGTAGATCTAAAACTGAAAATGTTTTATATGTAGAACGTCTTATGAATAATATTTTAAGTGTAAGTTAAATGTGTGATTAGGGGCACACACTAAATTTATATATATAAGTTTGTGAAATTAGAATAAAATATTTAGATGTATTAGTTGCAGATGCTAAGAGAATAGGAAATAACTTGTATATGATATTAGACATCAAAGGTTAAATATGTTTATTGAGTCAGATTGAAGAAAGTTAGCTATGACATAGGAGAATGGAGCACAATTTTTTTGACAATCTTGTCAAAATTAGCAAAAATCAATCAGTCAGAAATCTTTCAAAGATTATAAATCTATTCGACACACTTTGTGGACTTTATCAACATGGGAAGCAAGCAACAAGGCAATTCAAAACAAAAGAGTACTCGATCACTCAGATGCTAGATCTTGTTCACACTAACCTAGGTGGACCTATGAGGATTGAAAGCACTTAAGGTGATAAATATTTCATGTTGCTTATTGATAATTTTTCTTGTATGACTTGGGTAATGTTTTTAAAGAAAACATTAGAAGCTTTTAGACAGTTCAAAGCATTAGTTGAAAATGAAACTAGTTTGAAAATTAAGTTTCTAAGATCAGATCGAGGATAATTAATGTTAGACAAATTTATTGAGTTTTGTGAAGATAATGGAATAAAGAGACATTATTTAGTAGCTAGAACTCCAAAACAAAATGGAGTAGTTGAACGGAAAAATAGAACAGTTTAGGAGATGGCAAGGACAATGCTAAATGAATCCAAGATAGAAAATAAATATTAGAGAGAGGCGGTTGGTATAGTAGTGCATATTCAAAATATAGAATTACTAAGAGAAAATAGTGATAAGACTCCTTACGAGCTATGGAAAGATAAACTAGCAATAGTTGAGTATTTCAGAGTTTTTGGTAGCAAATGCTTCATAAAGATAATTGATGAAAAACTTGGTAACTTTAAATCTAGAGCAGATGAAGGTATATTTCTTGGTTATTCTTGAAAAATTAAATCTTATAAATGTTATTACAAAATAACCAAGAAAATCGTTGACAGTGCAAGTGTTAGGATAGAAGAAGATGGAACATAAAGAATCAGTGATCCAGTAGACATTACTGAAATCATTGAAGAGGAAGGCTTTGAAGAATCAGATGAAGATGAGGAGAAGGAGAAAAAGGGCACCAAAACTCCATCAAAATACATTTAGAGAAATCATAATGAAAGTGACATCATTAGAGACATAAATGAAGGAATTTGCACCAAAATAATGATGGTAAGTGAATATGAACAAGTTAATTTCTCTTTGTTATCTAAAATTCAGCCTAGAACTTTTTCAGATGCTAGACATGATGAGCATTGGGTTAAGGCTATGGATGAAGAATTAAATCAAATAGAAAATAATGATACTTGTGAATTAGTGCCTAGACCAAAATATCACAATGTGATAGGAACAAAATGGGTTTATAGAAATAAGGTAAATAAAAATGGAGAAGTGACCAAAAATAAAGCAAGATTAGTATGTAAAGGATATGCTCTAATTAAGGGAATAGATTTTGAAGAAACTTTTGCACCAGTGGCAAATTTAGACGCTATTAGAATGTTTCGTGCATATGCAGTGTTTAAAAATTTCAAAGTGTTTCAGATGGATGTCAAATCTGGCTTTATAAATGGGAATCTTGAAAAAGAGGTCTACATTAAGCAAATTGAGGGATTTATTCTCTCAAATATTAGTAACCATGTATGCAGATTGAAGAAAGCATTGTATGGATTGAAACAAGCTCCCAAAGATTGGTATGCAAGACTTGATGAGTACTTGCAATATCAAGGATTCAATAGAGGATTTGATGATAGTAATCTTTACATCAAATAGAAGGTGAGCATCAATTGATTGTTGTGGTATATGTTGATGATATCATTTTTAGAGGAGCTATTGAAAAGACGACAAAATATTTTTTTGATAGAATGCAAAAAGAATTTGATATGTCTATGCTTAAATAATTATCATTTTTATTAGGAGTGCAAATATTTCAATCAAATAAAGGAATTTTCATATCTCAAAGTAAATATGCCAAGGAAATGTTGAAGAAATTTGGTTTTGAAGATTGTGCACTAGTTGGCACACCTATGTGTATATGAAATAAGGTAAGCAAGGATGAAGATTCACCTATCACAAATCAATCTTTGTATAGATCTATGATTGGCAGTCTTTTATATTTGATAGCATCAAGGCTAGACATCATGAATGTAGTAGGTATGGTTGCAAGATATCAGTCATCTCAAAAATATATTCATGTTTAGTTGGTGAAAAGAATATTCAGATATAACAAGGGGTCATTGGATTATGGATTACGATATCCCATAGGTAGAGATTTCACTTTGGTTGCTTATACAGATTCAGATTTGGTAGGGTACTTGGATGATAAAAAGAGTACAAGTCAAGGAGATTTATTCCTTGGTGATATCTTAGTATCATGGCTAAGCAATAAATAGAATTTAGTATCACTTTCTACAACTGAAGCATAATATATTGTAGCAATATTGTGTTGTACTGAAGTGCTTTGGTTGAATAAATCTTTGGAAGATATCAAGGTAAAGTATGATGAACCTATTTCCATATTTTGTGATAAAACAAGTGCTATAAATGTTTCAAAGAGTCTAGTAATGCATTCAAGAAAAAAAATTTCCATTAGATATCATTTATTGAGAGAGAAGGTTGCATATCAACAAGTTAAGATTGAATATATTAGTACTATAGAGCAGATTGTAGATATTTTCACAAAGGCACTACCAAAAGACACATTTGAATATATGTGAGAGAAGTTGGGAGTAATTTCTATTACTTCCTACCATTAAGGTTTAATATTAGACAAATTAAGTCTTAGTTGTGGGAGAATTCCTAAATGTCCACATGTAGATTGCCTATCATCCATGTGTCCAAAAATACACTGATATCCTTGTATTTGGCATGTCTAAGGATTATTGTTTACTCCTAAGACATGATTGGTTAAAAATAATACATGGATACATGTCTACTAACTTTTCACACATACAACTACCTTGGAAAGGAGTATCTAATCAAACTAGAGTCAATAGAGAAAAATGAAGCACATAATCACATAATACAATGCCAAAAATGAAACAATAAAATTTTATTCATCATATGTAAGGGTTTTGTAGTGATATAAAATGTCAAAATTGGTAGTTTGATTGTGGCTTGTGACATCCAAACCATAGGTCCTTCTTGCATGCTCTTTTGACCCTTCTAAACACCTTTTTGCTCATTACCAATCATCTGTAGCCTTTGAAATAGTCATTCTAGTTCATCCAAATCAACTTCCCACTCCAATATTATGCCCATAGGTATCAAGCCTATAGGATAAAAGTTCCATACCTAGATTACAATGTCAAACCATAGGGTATCCCATTTTCAATGCTTCTATCCCTTTGAAAATTAAGCCTAAATGGTCATTTTCATCTGATTCATATTCATCATCATGTCATCCTAGCACCAATACATCTGAACCATGACCAATAGATCTCTATAAAATCATATCCAAAGGTAATTTACAAGGGAGGTCACAAATCTTAAAAATCAAGAAAGAATACAATCAAACTACTAAGGCAAAACTTCCTTATTCTTTGCATACAGTCACCCAACATAGCTACAACCATATTCAAGATCTCATAATAGTCCATATCCACCTTAAACACTCTTAATTTGACATTTTTACATATAAATCACACTATTACATGAAGCACATCAGGTGGGAGAAATAATATGGCTTGATCCCTCTTTAGAGTATTAGTATGTAAGCAGTGTGCCCACACAAGGGGTGTGGATCACATGTTTAGTGCATCTTACACACACTAACTTGCCCCTTTTCAAGTGATTCAAGTCTATTTATCAAGCATTATATAAGCTTAGGTTTTGAATATTAAATAATATCTATAATGAGCTCCATTGACATTCAACACTCAAGATTGCACAAGTAGGCTTACATAGGAACAATGAAAATAACCTAGAAAGCTCATGTCTCTGTGACTAGTTTGGATAATAGTGGTAGGAGTAGATAAAAACACTATAACTCAAAGTGTCTTATTTTTTTATGCTCTTGTATTTTCACCAAAAAAATCTAGATTCTAATTTTCAACACTATCTTAGTCCTACACAACCAGTTTCAGACCCTATTGTAGGTATTTTAGCCTATTTCTAGCTAAGTCATTATTTCTCCTCATGTAATACTATTTTTAAAAAGGGTTAAAATACAATTAAATTATATAAATTAGGATCATAATTATCATAATATTATTTACTAGTTTATTAATCTAGACCCTTAACTAAAATAAGATTAAGACTAATATTCCTAAAAAAGTTAAATCATTTGGTGAACCTGACTTACTTCATTTGTGCATAAAAACCATAGAAACCCTAGAGAAAATTCCTTGCTGATTGTAAAAATACTTTTCTATTTTTTCCTACATATATAAATCAGCATTTCACATTTAATTTTAAAAATTTACCATAGTAATTTCAAAAAAATTTATTTCTTTCAAAACCCTAGTTGCCTATACTAGGTCCTAGTATTTTTCCTATATATTTAAATCAAAATTTCACATTTAAATTTTAAAATTTACCATAGTAATTTTGAAAATAATTTTATTTCAAAACCTAGTTGTATATACTAGTTCCCATGCTCTTGAGGTATCATCTTACATATTTGTGAGCTTTGTATCCTTTTTATTCATATTCCAGTTCGTTGCTTAGATTATATTTATTTAATCCTTTCTTTCATTATTCAAGTTGTTTTACTTATGCCACCTAAGCTCCTTTAATATCTTATTTTGAGATGAAGTGTAAGACTTAGTGGCAACCCTCCTAAATTCACCCAAATTCCTTTAACCTATTCATATACCATGGATAAATAACAAGCTCAGCTTCCTGCTATAGATCGTACAATCCATATTACACCAATTTCCATGAAGATAATTTTGTCAATGAGTAGTATGAGAATAAAAATAATGATACACACACCAATGTTCATAACCCACCACATCAGACTCTTGATCCACTTTCACCTATTATTTATAATGATGTTATCATCAACAAAGATTTTATTATAAAAAGTTTTAGAGGGAGAATCATGGAATAGCCTTGAGATTATACCCTTATTTTAAAATTTATATTGAAAATTAAAAAGGATAAGCAAGTTGAGTCCTTTATTCATTTAGAGCAACAAGTTTGTAAATGACACTATGAGGGAAACTATGTCTCAACAACCCCCTATAGTAGCCCAAACTTCCTATGAGGCACCACTAGTTACAACTAGTACATCTTTATCTACTAATGTGGTTGCCCTTGTGCAAGAGATAAAATATCATCAATCAAAGGTGATACATCTTGAGCAAGGTGTCTCTAGAGCAACACAATCTTTAGACTCTTTTTCTATACTTCATACACCATTGGCATGTCATATTTATTCTACACCTTTTCCACTAGGTTTTTTCAATGCAAGCTCACTCTATATGATGGCAAGGGTGATCTAGAGACACACTTGAGAGATTTTAATATGGCATGCTTAGAATATGTGTCAAATGACTGATTATTAACCAAGCTATTTCCATAGAGTTTAAAGGATTATGATCTACAATGGTTCTATAGTCTACTGAATCAGTTGATTAATGCATTCAATCCTTTAACTAACATATTCCTAGTTTATTTTAGCATTTACATACTTGACAAATTTTTTAATGCCCAAGTTTTAAAATAGAAACAAAGGTCAAATGAGTATCTCACATATTATGTTCTTATATATAAGACTATCTTGGCTAAAATGACTAGCACCATGGCCGATCAAAAATTACAAGATCTCTTCAAATAAAGTCTTTTTATAGTTTTACATGAGTCAATAATGTCCAAAAGAGTCATTTCCTTCACTGAGTTATATCATACACTAAAGGAAATGGAAGTCAAAATAATGTTAATGGGCAAACTCAAGTACACAAGCATATCAAAAACAACAAACAAAAGTAACAATAAAGCCCCATATAAAGTAAGGGTTATAGAAAAAGTCAAAATCAAACTATAGTTAATGTGGGTTTTGATCCCCCTCAATCAGTGGTTTTATCAGTACCTCCTTAGTGAGCCTTTAACAAAATACTAGTATCTCTGGCTAGAGTCTTGCAAAAGATTTTGGAATTCAAGATCATATCTCTCCCTCCTATTCAGGAATTTAACACAACAAAGCCTCATCCACATGGTTATGATCATAATGAATTTTTTAATTTTCATAGGGTGCCAGACCACACAATAAATAAATGCATAAATTTGAAACATAAGATACATGACCGATAGATGGTAACCTTATTGATCTTGGCACTTCATTTTTGCCTCCCCAGGCAAAGCAAACATAGGAAAAGGCTTTAAAAAAAAATTAGTTCCTTTCCCATAACATTCTAAACAAGAGATAGGGGACACATTAAGTGTTCATCATGTATATCATGCACACCCTATACTAGCTACATACTAGGCACCTTCAGTTAAGTCACATATTTTGAGCTACATGATTGGTGTGTATAATTCCAAAGTTTTATCTATACCTTCCATCTCCTTCTCAGATCAAGAGATAGTTGAGGATGATTCAAATTACCATGCACTCTTTTTTAGAGCTTACATCAATCATCATCCCATTCATAATGATCTCATAGATAATGGATCTAGTGTGAACATGTGCACTATGACATTATTACAACATTTGGGATATTTAGAGTAGGATATTACCCCATTGAACATAGTTATTAGTAGTGGGCACATCTAGAGTTCAATAGGTGAGATTTTACTTCCTCTACAAGTTGGTCTAACACATGTGGCCATACCATTTACTATAGCTCCCAGTGTAAGATTCTTTGATATGTTGCTTGGTTGACCATGGATTTAGAAACTTTGAGAAGTACCTTCTATAGCTCACATATGTGTTAAATTAATTCATGCTAATCAAGTTTTTATAGTTTGTGGAGTTCCATATGAGTTACCACTCCCCACTTTAGGGAAATATCCTACTTTGTAGTCACCAGTTTCAACTCCTCCACTAGTTATAATTCTTACTCCAGTTGAGATTAAGACACAATCAATGCCTCCCTCACCAACCTAGAGAGTTTATAAACTTTCACATAGGCCTCTTTTAGAGTAACCATAGTTTTAGGACTCTAGACAGTTTTTAGCTATGGTGTTCACACCCAAGGTAGTATTATTGAGGTCTCATGCCTCTACACATAGAGCACATGTTTAGAGAACTTCTCCTACCATTAGATGGAACCATAAGATCCCTACAGTTGAATCCACTTCTTAAAGTTATAGGGGGACACCATAGTTAGTTTCCACTATAGATATTTTAGAGCATTTACAACATACATAGCTTTTAGAGTTACAATCTCAGCCATTCCATTGTGCTTCATGATCATGCACGATCCCTCTCCTTGATAAAGGACACCATGTTAGAGAGTCTTTGATGAGACTCATCGGTTAGTATTGTTTCTTCTAGGCTTACTTATACATATCTTCTTTTAAATTTTATTTACATAGTTTCCTTATGATTGATTTTGTATAGCTTATTTCAAAAGTATGAAAAATAATACAAAATTTCAAAATACAATAACATTCAAATAACTCAAAAGACCAAAAATATTTCAATTATATGCATTATCCATGCTTTAAATTTCTATTTCCATGCTAGACTTGCATTTTATTATTCTATGCTATTGTTTATCAGTTTAGTTGCATTACCATGCTTCACTTGATCTTCTTTGAGTGTGTGTAGTGACACCTACATCCTTAATTTCTTCACTCTACCCATTAAGGGGGCATCCTACTTTTACATTCAAGACATACATTGACATATCTACCCACTAGGGGCATCTTCTACATGACTACACCATCTAGGTTATGTCATTATTACACCACATAATGTAGTTATCATGTTGATGTATATTACTTACTAACTTATATAGATTATTTTATCGACACTCACTAATATATAACACTTGTGTGTTTCTTAGCATCTACCTAGTCTTTTACTACATGTTTTTCATACTTTCACTTATTGATTTGATTAGTTAGATGCTATAATATTTCCATCATTTACATGCCTTGCTTTATCTATTTGAGTATCTATATGTGATTTTATTTTTCAATTTATATTGTGTTACTTGTGTGTGCCTTAGGACATTTACCAATGTCTTTTTCTTGTACTCTTGTATGTGCTTGTGGCATGCAAGCCAATCTTGCTTGTTTGTAAATTATATGTGTATATGGGCATTTGAACATGCCTTGTATGATTTATTTTTCTAGTTTGAGTGACATGTACCCATGTCCCTTATTTTTTAAACCCCTTGGCCTCTTTTGTATGCTTCTTTCTTCTTGCCTTGTGTGCTTATTTCTTGTTTGATTCTCATTGTTTGCAATTCCATGATCCACATCATGCATTATCTTAATTTCATGGATACCATGATGGACATCATGTTATATCCCCCCTTGAAAAATAATAACTAGCTAGATTTCTAATTTTATTTCAATATACTACACATGTTATTACATTATTACATCTATTGATCTAACAATTTTCAATACAAACTATACTAAATCTTGAGACATCTTTTGAATTATTATTGATATATCATGTATTATACAACATAACACACTTGTATGGATATTAAATCTAATTTAATTCATTTTAGGGCCTTCATTCCTACCCTTAAAAGAAGGGTAAACACATAGGGTTTTTATCACAGAGATTAGAGCCTTCTATTGGTCAAAAGCTAGTTTTTGAAACACTTAAAACAACATTTAGAACCCTAAATAGGTAGAATAAACCAAAAAGATAGTGACAAATATAGAATACTAATCATAAATTATAAAGGACAAGAGTTCCATCCTTGGACAATAACATCAAACAATAAAGTCTCCTATATTTGGTGCTCTTGTCCAAACAATAAAAAACCTAGATTTTCTAGAAATAGACAAAAAGGTAAGTTTAGTTATAGTTTTGGTAGATAAATTTTAGTTGAAATTGGATAGTTTTAGTAAAAATTATCTCAAATAATCTATATATAGGGGAAATTATAGATGGCATGATGGCTTTCTCTTCCAGTTTTAGATTGTGTAGTTGGTATAACTTTTAGATCAGAACACATGTTATAGACACTAGTGATTGGATGTAATGTCCATGTCACATTTTCCTTCTTTTATTTTTGATTTGAGTACATTACCCAAGTATTCTTATCATTTATGTGCCTTATTAAATTTGTAGGTGGTTGACATCATTCTCGAGTGGCTTTCATATAAGCCTAGTTCCTAGTTTTGGAGTGGATTTCATACAAGACTAATCTCTACCTTTCAAAGTGGCCAAGATCTGCCTAGATTACATCACACATTTAGCTATCCATGCCACATTTTTAGACTATATAACATTCATGGGATTTAAGAGCCATCTCATACAACACACATTTATAATGGTATCAGTTCATAGCTTCACTTAGTGGGCAATAATGGATTCAAAGGACTAGCTAACCTTTGTGTTCTTGAGCCACCTACTTAGATGGATTAGACACATATTCCAAACATGTATTAACACATGCATAACCACATAACTTCACTTAGTAGGTGATGATGGATTTGAAGGGTCAACCTTTGTATTCTTGAGCCACTTTTAAGGAATTGAGCACTCAACTTCATTCATGATATTACTCTTGGTTCAACACATACCTAGCATCACTCAAAACATCACTCAAATATCATAATAAGTTTTATATTGGTTTACATATCTAGTGAGGTGTATTCATTCCTTTATTTTCCTCTCTCTCTCTCTCTTACCCATCTTTTGTATATTCTCATTTCAGACATAACATGTCTAGTAAGAACTGATCTTGTGTTTATTTTCTCTTACATATTTACACTTTATGATATGCTTTGTCTATTCACACTCATCATCACACATCTTCATGGACTTTACCCTTGTAGGTAAGTTTAGGTATGTTTTCTACTTTTCCTTTATCTTAGTATTTCACTTTGTTGCATCACTATAATAAAGGTGGTGGGGGAATGTAGTCATAAAAAATGTCAAAATTGGTATTTTGAGTGTGGCTTGTGACATCTAACCCATAATTCCTTACATGATCTTCTGACCCTTATAGACAACTTTTTACTCATTTTCGGTCATCTATGGCCTTCTAAATGATCATTCTAGCTTAGCCAAACTCTATTTATAAGTTAATATTATCCCTTAGGTATCAGACCTATCAGATAGGAGTGTTATACATATAATATAGTATCATATCCTAGGGTGTCCCATTTTAGGTGCTCCTATCCCTTTGAAAATTCAGCCCAAATAGTCATTTTCATCTGATTCCTATTATTCATCATGTTGTCCTAGCATGAATACATCTGAACCATGACCAATATATCCCTATAAAATCCTATCCAAAGTTCATTTACAAGGGAGGTGAAAAATATTACAAAGCAATCAAGAATACAAGTAAACTATTAAGGCAAAACTTCCCTATTCTTTGCATATAGTCACCTAACATATCTACAAATATATTCAAAATTTCATACCAATCTGTAATCACCTCAAGACTCTCATTTTGGCATTTTTGAATCCACATCATGCTATTTCACAAAGAACATTAGGTGGGAGAACTACATATGGCTTGATCCCTCTTCAAAATATTGGTATGTTGGTAGCATGCCCACACAAGGGAGGTGGATCACACATTTAATGCATCTTACAGACACTAACCCCCCCCCCCCTTGCATTTTCAATTGATTCAATTCCAATTTATTAAGCATGATGGAATGTTAGGGTTTGAATATTAAATCATATTTATATAAAGCTCCATTGAAATTCAACAATCAAGATTTCACAAGTAGACTTACACAAGAATAATGAAAATAACCCAGAAAGTTTAGGTCTCTATGACTAGTTTGGACAATAACGATAGGAGTGGAAAATAATTTTGGACCTCAAAGTGTCTTATTTTTGACAATCCCATCCTTTCACCAAACAAAAGCTAGATTTTGATTTATGACACTATCCCAATCCTATATAGCTAGTTTCAGATCCTATCTCAGCCTATTTCCATCTATGTCATTATTTCTCCTTATTTATTACTATTTTTTAAAAAAGGTTTAAAATACAAATAAATTATACAAATTAGGACATAATTATTTCAATATTATTTATTGATTTATTAATCTAGACCCTTAACTAAAATAGGAATAAGACTCCAATATTCCCAAAAAAGTTAAATCGAGTTTACACTTTCATAACAAACAAAAGCTAGATTTTGATTTATGATACTATCCTAATCCTATATAGCTAGTTTCAGACCCTATCTTAGCCTATTTCCATCTATGTCATTATTTATTCTTATTTATTACTATTTTTTAAAAAATGTTTAAAACAAAAATAAATTATACAAATTAGGACTATAATTATTTCAATATTATTTATTGATTTATTAATCCAGACCCTTAACTAAAATAGGAATAAGACTCCAATATTCCCAAAAAAGTTAAATCAGGTTTACACTTTCATAACAAATCCTAAAAACTATGACTGATAATTTTAAGGTCCTTCACAATTTTGTACCTTATATTTTAATGTCACCTAATCCAAACAAGGTTATGATATTGGCATAAAATTGACTGGTCTTGATGGGAAATAATACCGTGATGTTTTTCAATTATAATTCCCATGTACTAACAGCCATGAAGAATACAAATATTTGATTTTGGAATTCTAATTTAGATTTAAACATTACCTCAAATAATTATTAATTCTTGGAGACTATAAATTGGTTATTAACTAGACTAGGAGTTGATATCAGTATAATCTATCATGCCTAGATAAATATAATTACAGAGCCTGGAATACGATAGAATCATTTTAATTTTTTAATATAATATAAATCCCTAGAGATAAAATTATAAAATTGATTCCTTACCTAACTTTTTTATAAATTTGGCCCCCTATAGGAATAAAAAAATGTATAAATTTTATGTAGAATTGGTATATTGTCCTTTAATTCCTAATGTTGTTCACTTCTAGGTGTTTGATGATGACCAACATATAATTCAATTCATGGGAAAATTTGGTGCCTTTGAGTCTCAAATTATTGAAAAATAATAATTCCAACCCAATGAAAAAATAAGATATGTAAACTCATGGCATCTTCCAATTAAAATAGTACAAGATACTGAAAGGGATGGTTTCCTTGGAACAATTCTTTGACATTAACTGTCAAGTTGAAAAATAAAATTAATCTCAAATTGATGAATCTATTTTTTTTAGGAAACTTTTGAGTTATCTAAACATCCTTAGATAATTGAAATTATATTAACTTGAATAAAATAATAGAAACAAAGTTTGAGGTAACTATTGATTATTCATACAAAGATGTGATTTGTTAGACTTATGAAGCCCTGAATGTTTTTGATCCAAGAGTTATCACACATACCACTAATATAAAAAAACCCAATCAAGTAGATAAAAATATTGGTTAATCCCATCTTGAATCCTCTCATTTAGAAAGAAGTCCAAAAATTATTAGATGTAATAATTATATTTCTTATCGAACATTCTACTTGATTGGCCAACTTAGTCCCTATATAAAATAAAAGAGGTGAAATCAAACTATGTTTGGATTTTAGGAACCTTAACCAAACCATACAAAAGGAAAACATCCTTTGCCCTCCCTAGATGAAGTAATTCATATATGGGTGAGAGATTATGTCCTTACTACATGGTTTCTTAGTATACAATCATGTACTAGTGGAAAATGATGATCATATGAAGACTTCTTTCACCACTAAATGGGGAATTTTGAATATAGTATAATGTCCTTTAGACAAATTAATTTAGGTGATACCTTGTAGTGTGCCATGAATTTTTAATTCTAAATACTCATTTATAATTGCATTATTATATACATGGATGACTTAACTATCTTTTATAAAGACAAAAAAAATTATACAACTCATTTTCAGAATGTATTTGATAGATGAAGAAGGTATGGGATCTCCCTAGACCCCAAGAAATGCATTTTTTTGTCATTGAAGGTAAAATTTCGGGTCATGTTTCACCAATGAGGGAATTTTAATTTATCTTTAAATATTTCAAGTTATTTTAAAATTTTATTACCTCAATATTAATAATGAACTTAATTCCTCTTCAACATAATAAACTTTGTTCACAAATTTATTTCAAGTTTTGGGGAGATTGTGAAACCATTGAATGCTATGGTAAAACATGATGAAAAAATAGAATGGATGTATAGGTGAATAAATTACTTGAGGACATTGAAAATTCAGTTATCAAGGCTCTAGTTCTAATTATCCCTAATTTAGACAAGGATTTCTACCTATATTCACTTACATTAGAGCATATTATAGAAACAGTACCCATGCATAAAATTAAACATAGTGAAAACCATGTTTACTTTATGAGTACAAATTTAAAATGTGTAGAATTGAATTATTCCATAATAGACAAAAAAATATGTTCTTTGGTCAAGTTGTTGAATGAATTTAGACATTATATTATGTGTAAAAAGGCATACACCATTATTCTAAACCTAGTAGTCAAGCTTACACTTGGATAGAATGATTGGGGTGAGAGAAGAGGTAAATGGATGACCAAATTACTAGAATTTGATATTGAAATTACACATGCTAAAATAATAATAGGACAAGGTATCATCCTTCTAATGGAATATACTAATCCTCATATATTTATTAAAAAGATCAACTAGTCACAAGTAGATGGAGCTAATTAGTATGTTAAGATTATTCATTATATACTCATAAACACATGCCCTCCTGAATTAAATATAGAATAAATAAAATCACTTAGGATCAAGTCAGTATACTAAATGATAAAGAATGGAGTTATATACTAAAGAAACTATGAAGGAATCTATATGATGTCTTTATCTAAATAAGAATTTAAAGATATCCTCGATAAATTTCATAAGAAGATTAGTTGTGTAAATCCTTTAGGTAATACCAAAGCCCACAATTTTTTTAAGATGGGATATTATTAGCCTACTATGTTATAATATGCTCACAACTAGGTTATGACATGCCACCAATTATAGATATTTTTAAAAATATAGGTACACTCAAAAATTACTTTGAATCCTATAGTGAAAGGATTCCCTTTTATAGATTTTATGGGAGTAATCAACCCCAACTGTTAAGTAGGGCACAAGTTCATATTAATGTCTATAAACTAATGTAATCTATGGACTGAATTAGTAGTGAATAAAATTACAAAGCCCAAGAGGTGATCAAATTTATTGAAAGGAATATCTTAATGATATTTAGGAAACCAATTTCTATAGTATGTGATAATGATCAAGCTTTCCAATCTATATATTTAATTGAATGGGCTTATAATATTTAGATTACTATCAAGTTATCTTCTAACTATTATCCAAAATGAAATGAAGTGGAATAATCTATGATTAAAAACTTGATGGATGATATAAAGAAGTTAGCATAATATAAACTAAGATAATGGAATCTATTATTTAAATATTCATTATGGGAAGATCGAACAAGACAAAAACATGCCCTCAAAGTCTCGCCTTTATTGTTAGTATACAGATAACATCCAATGTTTATAATTACTCTTAGGCTACCAATGTACCAATTCATCTAGGATTGTATGGAATAATATGAAATAATTATTCAAAATTACTCAACATTATCTAAATATAAGATGAACAAACAAAAGCTTTGCATGAATTCAATAAACATAAGGATATTGTCAAAAGATTGTTTGAAAAAAATCAAATTTAATTTTTTTTAAAATTTTAGATTAGTCCTATTTTAGGATAAATCACATGAAAATAAAAGATAACATGATAATTTCACTACATTATGGATTGGGCCACATCAAATCTCTAAAATTTTATGTAACAATATTTTTTAATATCTACAAGGTAATGACTTCATGTTTCTAATCAATGGATAATTCTTGAAACATTATTTCATGACTAATACAACTAGGAAAAACTCAAAATAATGTTCAGTTTTGATTTAGTAGTAGGATTATAATACATTTCTTGATTTTCTATATTTCTTAATTTCATATATTAGAATTCTTAATTTCCTATATTAAATTTATTGTTTTATTAGACTAGAGTTGAGGCTTGCCTATAGTTTGTACAAAATTATACTTGAGGATATTAAGTCACCATTAGGGATATACATAGGTATATTCATGATGGATTTAGGTCTTGAAATTAATGTTTGTGTCATTAATGAATGAATAATTTAATCTAAATTAAATAAAATTATCAAACTATTGAAATTTATTCTAATATTTCCATGTAAATTTTAGAAATAATTCTCAATTTGAAGGGTTGATTACAAATTTACGTATTTAAAAATTGTTTAAGAGATAATATATATTTAAAAAGATGAATACATGAATAAGAAAACTAGATTAATATGAATTTTATTCCTATATACCCAACCAATGGTAATTACTATCCACTCTTATAAATGAATAAATAAATTGGTATAAAGATGATTCAAGTAATCTCTATAAAAGATATGGACACCTGGATAGAATTAGAGGAATTATTAGAGTGGATAGACATATCTCTTTTGGGGATATGGATGCCTAGATGGTATTAGATCAATACTTGAGTTCCCACATTTTGACACTTAAAAGATAAACATTTTGAAAAAATAAGATCAATGAAAAATTCAATTTTGTCTGAATATTTATCTTTATTAAAACTATCATAATAAGAAAAAATGGATATTCACCTTATTACACACAATCCAAAAGATTGAGAAGGTTTAGTATATTGATGATTATCTTAGAGACTCTTTCAATTTTTTAAGTTATTCATTTCATTATTGTAAACTTTGAATCTTTGTATGATATTAAAACCATAAATTCCTGGTTATAAAATAATCATGAGAATTTTATCATTGAGTCACCATTTACTATTAATAACACACCCCATTTTCATAATCTTCAAATAGGGACCCATTTACTATCTAAAGTCGCATATTTAGGTCCAATTAGACCATGTGATAAATTTAAACCCAAACTTAATTCTACCTAAGTCATGATAATTTTAAAATTATTTCATGACCTTTGACTTTGGATATTTGATAAATATCAATATTTAATTTTCTCATGACTCACAAAAGTTAATCAAGGTTTGTATAAAAGTTGATCAGTTTGAATGTACATGTCATCACTAATTTTCTAGATGTATTTCACACATTCAATATTTTGGGTTGAATCAAAACATTTATATCACCTAGTTTAATTAAGTCTTACCACATGTCATTCTATCAACTACTTAGCTTACTGATAATCTTCTATGACACTAGCTAATATCTATAGTACTTTAATCATCCATACTTAGTGAAATTATACCAAATCATGATTTATCAATTTGTTGGTAGTTTTAGTAAAAGAAGATAACTATTCATTTTTCAAAACTACCTAACTTGATGAATTTGTTTCATGCATCACTCTCAAATTCTTAGTTTATCGCTTATTATCCACATAATTAACTATATTTTATTATTTACTCAAAGGTCTCAATTCAACAAGATCTCAAAAAGTCTCACCTCATTGCTTCAACATCAAATGTACTTAGTGCTTCAAGATTACAAAAGATTGTAATTGATTGAGGTAGAGAGATAATTCCATGGAAATTCATCTCGGGATGTCATGGACTTCATAATGCATGATTAATTTATCAAATACTGTGACTACTGGACTCAATGAGATCATGCCAAGTGTCACCATCTTGTTACACTTAGACATATGGACAAATGGTCATAACATAATTTATTGATAGATGAATCAAGAAAGAAGATACCATAAGTCCCTTCTAGCATAGTCAACTACCATAGGTTATGCCATGTGGAATCACCCTATTTCATCACACATATGTAAAGATCTAATCATTTTAATAAAGTCAGGAACCTAGATTGAGTGAAATCATGGCATGTGTCTTATATCCTGATACGCGTAGACCCTAAGTCCAAAATTGATCTAGTTAGCTCTACACAAAAGTATAAAGGAGTAAACAAATGACTAAGTAGTCAAAATAAGTGAAAATAAGACACATGTGAATTAAACATCATGTAAAAGTGTGTCATAAAATATCAAAATTAAATGCAAAAATATTTGATGCAAACCATTGATCTATAATTAATTCCCATGAATGAAAAATATGGCATTGAATTCAGCTCTTGTAATTTCATTTGTCATTACCAATTTAGGTCAACTATTATTTTCATACAAAAGACTAAGCTGAGAAGAATCCAAAGGTCTTTGTTTAATTTATAATTTATATTCATAACTCAAAGTTTGGAAAAATATGATAAATGGATCCTAAATAGAATATCCCTACACCTTTAATGTTATTCTTTAGGACATGAGTAGTGTTTATAAACATAGTTTTTTATCACAGTGATTGGTGAATAAATTCCACCATTATTTGTCTATGTATGTGGAAGTAGAAATGGTCAAACCTTATGAAGACAAGATCAACTTTCCATTATCTAATATAAAATACACTAATGATCTCTTGGCCATTAAATCAACACGTATACATAAATTAGATATAAAACTAGAGGTATTTCCATGCATTAATGTTATGCATAATTTGTTTACAATTGGGGCATGTAACCATGACATATTTTATAATATTAACAATAATGATCCTATAGAATTTCAAACTATGGACGCCTTTGAAAATTAATATGGGATCATGGATAGTGACATGGTATATGATTTACATATTGTTTTTAATTGGTCAAAATAAAACAATGTTAGAAATATGCTCTAGGTTTGGACAAATAATCCAAATAATTTCATGAAAATAAAAACTATCCCTATCATAAAATTTAGGCTTGGAGTTAGGATTATTATGGTATTTCTGAGCAAGATACTTGGAGTTCCATCCATAATATACAAATGATCTTTGGGTACCTTTATTTTCAATGATATTAAAATTCCTTATATTGTCGCGTTCATTAGTTATAAATAAAAAAAGTAGAGGATGAAAGAAAATAGACTAGATAGTCATTTTTATATGATGTCTTATTTTTTATATTTTTCACTTCTATAATAACTCTACTAAGGTAATCTCAATGGTAGTGAAGGCATGAAAATTAAAAAAACAATGTTATAAAATTAAGATGTTCCACATTCATCATTTTATAAATAATATACAAATATTTATATATATCTTCTATTCTTTGGTGTATAACATAGTCAATGGTAAGTCCATACCTAGATTATCTGAATAAATTAGAAGGCCATTAAATTCAATGGGTAATTACTAGCTTACCGATATCATAATTTTATTAGAGTGTGAGGAACATTAGTTTCCCCTTATTACCTTCCAAATTATGTGTTAGATAAAGTATCAGAACATGAGACCACTTTTCAATTATATATAAGTGTGGATGATAATTGTATAAGAATAAAGTTAGGTGTTTTTCACAAAAAACTCCTAAGCATTGGTAGGTAACAATATAGGTATGGAGTCATATATTTAGATATTTAGAGCACATGTCAAAATTCTACCCTAATTTTGTATAATTTAGATATTGGGATGCTTATGGGAGGATATCCCAACACCTAAACAAATATAGAGGAAGAATCAAGAAAAACTATGAACATGTTACTTATTACCATTACAATATTTTCAAGGATAATGAGGATTATTTTTAATAATGGATCAAGATGAAGTAAACTAGTATGACCATGGAGATAGCCTATAAAATTAAATATGATCCACACATAAAAATAAGTGATGTGGTTCCCACAAGACATCATTATGAATATCCTATTGGAGATACTGATGAGCATTTGACAAGGAAGAAACTTAGAGGGATTACACCTCTTAAGTCTCCTCATACACAAGTTTATACATTATATATGGGTAACCCTATAATACATATAATTACATTGAATTTTATACTTGTAATCTAAACAACTCATCCAATTGCATCAACACAACCATGGGTAATTGGCCATGTTCCTTTAATGCTTAGTTTATATGGACCACCTCCAAACATTCAAATAATAAGGACATTGTATATTTATTTCAATCCTCCTACAATGTCAATTTAAGATAAACCTCCTCTATTTAAATAATATCTAATAGAATAAGAGGAATTTACTAAATAAGACTTGATGGATATGGGTTTAGATGAATAAAATTAAACAAAAGAGGGATGAGTTGTTGTGGATAGTTATGTTCTTAAGAATGCATGTTTACATGATAAATTTGTAACTTTTAAATTTAGTTACCTTAAGAACACACAACTAAAGGAATTTGAGATACAAAAGAAAGAGTTTGTATTAAATGAGGTTAATGATATATCTATCCAAGCACACACTCTTTCAATGGACATATCAATCACTGGTTAAATATTTAGTATAGTCATGATGACAAAAACTACTACATAGATCATGGTTTTCACTTCCCTTATTTTAGATGTTTCCAAAACTTATACTATTATTATTTTTGCTTTAGGCCTTACAAGTTATTTACACTCTATAGGTATTTATGTTACTCTATTGAGTACTTTTTTTAATCCTATAATAACAAGTTATAGTGTCTCAAGTGAACATTTCCTTGTGTTTCCAATGTTACCTTAGATATAAATGTTATCCTTGACATTGCTATATTATTTCCTCGAGTATCAACAAACTTAACCTAGGATATCATTACATAGTTTGAGGATATATTAAACCCCTAAGGACCTTTTTTCATTGACTCCCAAGATGTACATTTTGTGTATTTAGTTTCATATTCATTATTTGACCCATTCTATTCCATTCATCTACCTAGATAAAATCCATTATGCCTTAATTTTATTAAACCGAGTCCTTTATTATCATAACTATTTAAGGATCATCTAATGTGTCTAAATACATTGTCCAAAATCCACCCAAAATAAAGGTCTCTAAAGATAAAATGGTCAATCTTCTATTTCCTACACTTCCTTAATCTACTCCTCCACCACTCATGAGATGACAATAAACTATCCCATCCATTCATACATTATCCCAAGAACCTATCTTAGACAATTAAATAGTCCTATCTATACCATAGATGCAATGACGACAAACACAAATATTATCTAGACAACACATGGTGATTTTTGAGCCACTAAAGATCATATTAGAATATAATTAAAGTAACAATCAATTGATTATAATTAGAAAAAGAAAAATTATGGGTGTCGATAAGGAAATAAATTTTACAAGGGAATAAAAATTGTTAATTCTAACAAATAAGATAAATATTCAGGTTGATGACCATGAAATATTTAAAGAAGATCCTAAATCTTTGGTAGATGCCACAAGATGGCTATTAAATAAGATGTTTTTAGGTCTAAAAAATGTAAATCATAGGTTCGAATTTCAACCCAAAATAGAATCCCCAAAGGACGTTTTAGAACATGTACATAAGTAAACTAATATGGTAAATGATCTAATATGCTCAATTCACAAAGCACCAGAGGAATCATAGCTACATTTGACTAGGGTGGTATAATTATGTGAATATTTGAATATATTGTATGCTAAGTTGTAAATTATAGCCAAATCAATAAGTGAGAGGTCATACCTAGAGTTTAATTTGTTAGCAGTCCAAAATATTAGATTATCACAAAATTATTTGAATAGCTCAAGAGATGGCATTATGGAGTGACAGAAAATGAGGAAAGAGATAGTTAAATAACTAATTAGACAAGAACATGAAATAAACATTCTAATTAGGGATATATGATTTTCATTTATATATATTCCACAAGGCTAGGTAGTCAACATAGCATATTTATATACTTTATTTCAAGCCTCTATTAATCATTTCATATCAAAATTTAAAGATTTAAATAAAGTAAAATGGAATTAGTTATTCAATTAATCAAAAAATTTAAGCATAAAATTGATCAATTATAGGCACTAGAAAATTTATTTAAAGTTTTAATGGTTACTCATTGTAGACATCCAATTTCAACACAAATCTTTCTCAAATGCACAATTTAGGTCAAAATCATTAAGACACCCTCAATGGTTCAAACTTCTCATTTAAAAATTCTAATTTAGGACAAAATATCCCTAAATGTGGTAATGAAATTTACGAAACAACTAACTTTGATCAGATCATTCCAAGTCAAAATGCCTATTTTGCACTTGGGTGCCCTAGATTGCTCTTTTCTGTCAAATCTCTTACATGAGACATGTGCCCTTGTTATTTAGTGTTAACAACATCCTAAATGGGATAATGGATCCAATACATCTAACATCACCTTCCAATTCTTCTTGAGCTAAATTATTACCTAGTAATATGACTTTTTGACCATTTTGATTAATTGAGGGCCAATTTCCAAATAATTGCACAAATGTTGATTAACCTTGTTTAAGGATAATTTATCCAAATGAAGAGAATATGTGGATTTTCCATGAGATTTTTTGAATATTTCTTTTTGGAAATTGATTTATATTAATTGCATCACCTAATGACATCATGATATGGGGTGGCATCCATAAGACATAAATGCATAAAATATCAAGATTATGGGTCTCCCATGCCTCATTAAGACCCTCCATGCCTCTTAAATGACACCTCTATCCAAAATATTTATGAGGGATATTTATGGATTGAATTATATAATTGAATTAATCCTTAGCGGCACATCTCAATCTTGAGATGGATAGTTCAGGGTGATTCGAATCAATCTCAAAAATCTATATATAGAGAGGTCATGAACATCATTTTTAATCTTGATTTGTGTAAAGTTATAATGCTAAATTATCTCCATAATCCTTTGCATTTGACAATTTATTTTATTTTCAAGATTCATTGATATGTTATTTTAGTGATTCCAAATCATAAGCCTAGGTTTTACAAGGAGTTCTTGAGACATTGGTGGAGTTGGATACCATTTTTGTTTAAGACAAGAGTTCTTGATCAAGAGAGAACATGATTTTGATCCATATTTTTATGATGAATCCACTCAAGAAGGTAATATGATATTGTTTTCTTTTAATTGTTTCTTATTATTACTTATAATTCATGTATGAATAGATAGGCTTAATTTGGTTTACTCTAATGCATTTTTACTTTGATTTATTAGACTAATGTTTAACTAATCATGTTATGTAATCCTCTCTACATTTTGGCATGCTTGGTGGGACTACACCCCACAAATTTGGTGACAAATCTCTTTCAAACAACTCACTAATATTTATCATGCAATATCTTAGAGTGAGAGGGCCAAAACGAGTGAAATTTTAAGTTAATTTTTCATTTTTCTAGCAATTTTTTTATTTCTAAAAACCTCAAATTTTCTCACTATTATGATCACTATTACATAGTGGTGATTTTGTGTAAATAAAATCACTATTTTTTAAAAGTTGATTTTATATACTTCAAAAAAGATTCGTATACTTGAGCAATGATATTGTCATCCAAAGAAGTGATATCATCCTTATGGGTAGCGATATCATTCTTTTGGGTAGTGATATTGCTCATTTGGGAAGTGATTATGCATAACAATGATTTCATCATCTAAATAATGATTTGGTATTTTTTGTGTTTTCTTTCTGGTACCAATGATATTATCAACCAAAATAATGATATTGTATCTTATGGAAGCAATATAATTGATTTGGCTAGTGATATTATTCAAAATAATGATATTATTGCATTGTGTAATGATATCATTGCATTGGCTAGTAATTTTGTCATGTAAATAATGATATTGTGTTTTCTTTTAGATCTAACCTAAAACAATGATTTTGCTGTCTAAAATTATGATTTTGTAGGGAAACAATGGGATTGACTATGTAACAGTGGGATTGCAATAGAGACTTGAAATTTCTAATGTTGTTTGCTTAAACTCGTAAGTGCTTCAAATAAGGTCCTTATAATTATATTTTTTCAGGTTGAGGGGCCAGTTTAGAAGTTTTTTTATTGCTTTTGACTAACCAAACACACTTTCATTTGGGTTGAAAATGAACATGCTATATTTTTACACATTTGGTATTTGGTGCTTAAAATGAAGATATCATGTTAAATATTAGAAAATTTCAAGTTTAATGCTTAAATCCAATCTTAAGTCTTGAATATATTCAAAATTGGTGCATTAAAATTGAATATAAGATAAGTCTTGAATGCTTCAATCTTTGGGATAAAAAAGAACTTAGATTTTTTGTTTGATTCATGTGGTCATGTTGTGAAATATTTTCCATTTTAGCACTTAAGACCAAGGGGTCAACAAGAACACCACCTAATGTTTGATTTTGTGCTTAAAATTAAATTCACTTGTCAAATTTGTATTCAATAGTTGCTAATTATAAATTTATTGGTAAAAAGAGGGATGTGGCATATATGATCTTCCATCCCCTTCAGGGAACTTTTGGAATCAAAAGTGTTATCCTTATTGAAAACATGCCTAGTCCAAGGCTTAGAAATAATGTCATCTAAATCACTCCCCAAAAACTTGAAATAGTTTGGGTGATCTTGAAAATGACCCTAAAGTCTTTCTATTATGTCTTTTATTTCATGTAAACATGGATTGTGAGGGGGCTTTTATCACCTCCCACAAGTTCTATAGGGAAGCTTAAACCTAGGGCTTTACCTCTCAGCACTGACTTTAACCACTCCCACTAGGATTAGAGGTTTGAGTAGTTAAACTACCTTTTAGTGTTGAAGTTGTACATGGGATGTATCTGCAGTTTGGACATCACACTACATTGAGCAAATAATGAATGTAATGGTTGCAAAAAGGGAAAGACCATTTTTCAACAAGCCAAGTGTCACGGACACCTATTTACATTCTTTCATTTTACATCATGATGTGAAAGTCATTATGTAATTGATCCCCCTAGAAACATTTGAAAACTTGTTACTTTAGTTAACCCCACTTTGCCATACCTTGTCAGTTTAGACTTAAGATGATTATTTTTTATCATTGGCTTACTTGGTCTTGATTTGTGTTTATAACTACTTGTTAACTCAATAAACTTAATAAAAAAACATTTTCCTCAAATTTATTGAGAAAGGGAGGAATTACGCTATCTAATTAGAAAATTTATCTTTTCCTTGTTTAAATTATTATCAAAAACTTTGTGTCATATCACCCCTTTTGGCATAGTCATGCTACCCAATTGATTCTAGATCATTTACCCAATTTATTTAAGTCCCTCATTTATAATTCACATTCAAAATTGAACCTTTTTGAGCTTTAAGGGCTAGTGTGTGAAAATTGGGTTCACCATTTGCACACTAAACTTGTTTTAACTTGGGTTCAATTTTCCATTTGTATTGAGGGCCATTTAGTAGACTCAAAATCACATTATCATCTTGGTGGAATCAATTCATCTTACGTATCACTCATGCTTTAAGTCTTAGAACATATTTTATTCTACTAGTACCATGTGGTGATGTTGTGTTGCCCATTTGGTCTTAGCTTTGTACTTAGTGATTCATGTATGTTCTTACATCTTGAGTTGATTTGTTAATATTATCTTCTTTTTAATTTGGACATCTTTCATCTAATTTTCTAGGATCAAATCATCAAATTTGATATTAGCTTTTATGGTATAGGTGTATCATAAAGATCTAGGCTTTGGTGTACTGGTTTTCACCTTGGATCTTTGAATTACCTTACCCTCTTCCAATCTATATGATTTCAAATTCACCAAAGGTTGAGTAAATTCATGAACCAAATCTTCTAATTATGTTTGGTTCCAATCCACCCTCATTTATAGTCTCTTTGGTACATTAGTCATTTATTTAAATAGAATAAAGCATACTTTGTTAAAATGTTTATAAAACATTGTTCCAAATTTAGTCAAACACAGAGAACAACTCTTTTTAGACATGACTCTAAATTTCACTCGTAGTGGGTCCTCTTATGGCCTTAGCTATGAGGATGAGAAATTTGATGATGGTCAAGATAACCCCATTTTTTTTGATGATATCCCCATAATAGTAGGATTCAAATAAAATTACAATGAATATCAACCCCAATAAGATCAGGATGAAGAACTTATTAGGTTGATAGAATTAGGGGCAAGAATACCTTTAGACTTTCATAAAGAACAATTACATACCTTAGTTAGAGAAGGAGAAAAATGATGAAAAGAGCAAGCTTTTGCCAAAATAGGCATACCTTCTTCTAACAAAGGAATAGAAATAAAAATAGATTCAAAATGCACAAATATGGATCTTCTAGCTAAGATCAAGGTAATAAGTCAATGATATATAAATAAACTTGTCACAAACTTAAATAACTCATTAATTACCACTTCAATTCACAATGATGCTTTACAAGAATAGGGAAATATGGTTGAAAGTATGCAATAAACATTTGATGAGAACATAACCATAGTGGATCAAGATAACCTAAATGAATAGTTAAAGTCACAAGGGATCTTACAAAATGTTCCATTTGACATGAAGCATACATTATTAAATCATCAATAACTTATTGTTACTTTATAAAACCAAAGATTCAAACATTCAGTTCAAATTGAGGAAATCCCTCAAGACAATTTGGCTAGTTCTTTCTAACCCACACAAAAATTGGTAAATAAATATAGAACTTCCTAAAATCAACAAGGTAATAAACAAAAGAATTGAGGGAATATTTTATAATTCAAGAATCAATGGAATATTATTTGGACTCAAGGAGTGAATCAAAACCAATGCATGGATCAAAAGGTATACATTCCCTATAAGTCCACATGAAATCAGGGGCATATCCCACCCCAACAACAATAAAACCAGGGGTACAATCTACCCCAATAGTAATGAAATTAGGGGCACATTCCACCCCAATAACATCTTATCTAATCCATAAATGCACTAAACGTACAAGACTAGAATTATATGAAGGAAATTATTCAGAGATTGGATACAAATAATAGAGTTGAAAAGTACAAATTTGATGAGATATGTTCATATCCATTTGATTTATGTATTCTCTAAAACCCATTTCCACCTCATTTTGAGGTACCCAAATTTGACAAGTAAAAAAGAAAGGGAGATCTACATGAGCACATATAGGCATTCTTTGTCTTATGTCAAGAGGTTTTTTATAGTAGTGAGTACTTATTTCAACTATTTCTATGAAGTTTAGTGGGATAGGATCTTGATTGGCTACTTAAACTACCTAAGGGATCAGTTGTAGATTAGAAAGACTTAGAAGAAAAGGTTTTTAACCATTTATCATATAACATAGAACATCAATTGACCATTATTGACTTGTGTAAATCCAAGCAACATGATGGTGAATGTTTTGTCATATATCTACAAAGGTGGAGAGCATTAGTGGGCCACTTTCAACATAACTTGCTAGACAAATAGTTGGCCAATATATTTGCACATATCTTGTATCTTAAAATCACAAATAATCTATGGTTAGCTTGTGTTAACTTATTCGAAGAAATCATTGACAAAGGAGTATAGATTGAGAAGGATCTTATTGCTAAAGGTCTTGTCAATATTTTCATGTAGGGTCAAGCATCTAGTCAAACACAATCACTGATTTAAACGGTTGCATAGGATAAGCCAAAGGGATTTAATAAAAATAAGAACATGGTTGGAAATGGGGTGAATGAAATAAGGCATGTATAAATGATGTAGGATATGCCTACCCAAAATGTATAATTAACTCCCCCAAATCCACCACCTACTTTATAGAGATAGCCTCCACAAAGGACATTTCATAATAATTTTAGAGTCTTTAACAAGTTAGGAGAACCAATTGAAATAGTGTTACAAAATCTCATCATTACTAATTTAATTATATGATCAGTACCAAGGCCATTTCCTTAAGATCAACCAAAACTAGATTGGTACAAAGAGAATGAATGGTGAAACTTATATTGTGTTGTTGGTCATGGTGCATATCAGTGCATCCAATTACAACACATTATTGAAGACTTTATTGAAAGTGGTGAATTGGAAATTAATTTGGCCCCTAACCAAGACATAGATCAAGATATGGGGATCTAAAAGGATCCATTTCCTCAACATAATCCACCACCATAAAGAGATAATCAAAACCAAGGTTAGAATCAAGGATAAATGTAGAATTGAAACCAACATCAAGGTCAGAATCGTAATGAGCATAATCAAGATCATAATGCCTAGACTAACAATGTGGCTTATAACAACATGGCATATAATAATAACAATACTATAGGGAACATTTATTCTATCCACATTTCCAATATTACTATGAAACCACATGGACAATCTCATGTTTCTCATAGCACAAGACCCACCATTATAGGGTCAACACCCTCTCCCCTAGTAATATTACATTAATTTTGTATAATCATTTTGTGACTCCATTTTCATGGGTTACTATATCTGAAAAATAACACCCTCCTTATAGTTATAAAGGCTCTTCATCAACTCAAAATTGTAGCAATACAACTAGACACCTATGAGTTACCATCTAAGGTCCTTTGCCTTCCTCTTCTAATTATAATGACTCCTTGCCACCTCTAAGTTTTGTAGTCACAAATAGATGTTTTCAAGTCACCATATAGAGTCCTTCACCCACTTCTTCCATGAAACCTAATTATAAAATTATGTTTATAGTTCTAAACATGAATACTATGCCAACAAAGAGTAAACTAGCTTAATCAATAATAAAAAACCTTATAGTTTAGAAGACCAATTGAATAAAACCCTTGCACAAATTTCCATATTATAACTCTTGTATACATTTGATGTCCATATAAATATTCTAAATAACCTTTTACAAGAATATATTGTGCCTAATGATATAAAGCCTGCTCACTTCTAGAACCTAGTTGGACATTTATCTTCATTTTGGCAAGCCATATTTGACCAAAAAGACATGTCCACTCTTGGCCCAAATTAAAATAACCCACTATACATTGACATTATCATTATAGATCATAAGATCAAGTAGGTTATTATAGATAATGGTTTAGGGCTGAGCATCATATCTCTCAAACTGGTTTAATGATTGGGCTACATGGATAAAGACATTCAACTAGAAACTATTACAATCAACGCTTATGACAATGTTAAGGGGGAGTCTTTTAGTATAATTTGGTTGCTAGTCATGGTTGGGTCTATTTATCTTCACAAATTATTTCATATCATGGATATTAAACTTCATTATAACATACTTCTTGGTCTTCCCTATGTATGTGATGTACAAACAGTTCCATCCACTCTTCATCGATGCTTTAAGTTTATCCATGATGGGATTGAGGTTACTATTTCCACTGATCAATAACCATATCAATATTGTAAACATATTAAAGCTAACTTTCATAATTATAACTATTTCCCAAGTTATGAATTCATTTATAAGAAGAACAAATCCATCATTTCCCATCCATCTCCATCTAATTATATCAACCCTAGTGATCTAGCTTCCACTTCAACCGATCCATTTCCTATAGTGCTTGTAAAGCAAGTTGTTATTAAAGATGTGGGTATTTCCATGTACCATCTGAATGATGTCCTCCATATTAAAAAGTTCCCTAAATACCCTAACTCATTTTGTAAGCTTAAATCTTCTAGACTCCTAACAGACAGAACCGAATTTGGTAGCCAAATAAGAAACAACCAAAACCACATGTGGTTTTTGTGCTTGTAATCATGCCAAAGAAATATTGAGAGGATATTACCAAGAGAGATTGGTTATATTCTAAAGGCCTTGCTAATTTTTTTAATAATCCAAAGTATCCTATCCCTAACTAGATAATGGATCATCTTGACTATATAGGTAAAGGCCTTGGCCCACAAGCATACGGAATCTTGGAGTCTTTATTAGCTAGAGTTATTAATTGGAATCATGGTCTTGGATTTATACCACCAGAGGATGACCTCATGAATTTTGATAGTGACTCTTCTAAAGTGACTAGTGATGAGACTCCTAGTAGTGACACATCATCCCTTTATAGCCTTTTTGATGATCTTGCTAACTTAGATTTATTTGATTCAAATACCATATTAACCATAATTCCTATTGGAGCTTCCCATACTAAAGCAAGAATCCATCCTAGTGGTTCTTCCCTTCTTGAATTAGGACATGCTATCTTTACCATTAGATATTCCCTTCCCAAAGTAAACCCTCATTTTTCCCTATGCCTTTGACATCATGAACTCATAGATTAGGACCAATGAAATTTGGTCATATACCTCGATGAGTTTCAAAATGAATAATCAATTGTAGAATACATGGGCCTATGAGATGGATTAGCCATTGAAAATTAAAAAAATGTCTTTTATTTTTCATTGGACCCTTCTACCTACTTTGGAGAGTAGGTAAACTTTATTGATCATAATAAAGAATAAACATCTAGATCTTTTAGTGAAAACCTCTTTAAGACACTTGTCAATTAGGGAAAAAGTAAAGAAAAAGACAAGCATTCAAGTGAAAACCTATTTTAGGTACTCTTAGGTGAGAAAGTTTGATCATCCCCTTAGGACATAGAAGGTCCATCTAGCTCAAACTCCATAGTTAGTACAAGCATCTCTTCATAATAACAAAAAATATTTGAACATCTTGCTCTTGAGTTTCCAAAGGTTTTTTCTAATTGGCCTTTACTTGAGATAGGATATTTTAATTCTTCATACTATCCAGATCTTTTTGAAGAACAACAAGAAGATGTGGTATAAGAAGATACTCATGATCATACCTTACCTATAATTATGGAAGATGGATCTATACTCCTTGTGAAAAATAAGGATAGAAGTAAACTGTGTAACCTATGAAGATCCCAAAATTGTTTATCTTAGAGCTTCCCTTATTAAAGAATAACATGAGCATATTATATCCATCCTTAAGGATTATATAGATATTTTTGCTTGAGCATAGTCTAACATGCTAGGCTTGGACCTTGATTTGGTTATGCATTACTTTTTTGTCCATCTCAATGCCAAACCAATCAAGAAAAAACTAAGAAAGATGAATCCACACATCTCCCTATTAGTTAAGGGTGAACTAGAAAAGTTGTTAGGAGCCAATTTTATTAGACCACTAGATTACTATGAATGGGTTTCCAACATTGTCCTAGTGGGTAAAAATACTCCACATATATGTCTTTATACTAATCTACAAGACATCAACAAATCATTCCCCAAATATTATTTTCCTCTACCTAACATCAACTTAATGGTCGACTCAATTGCAAGGTACAAAATATTGTCCTTAGTGGATGGATTTTCTCATTACAATTAAATCAAGATAGTCCATAAATACCAACATAATACTACATTCACCACTTCATGGGGTAAATTTTGTTATCAATTCATGCCAAATGGCTTGAAGAACACTAGAGAAACATATCAATGTGTAATGACTTTCATCTTCCATGACATGATGCATGACATTGTAGAGGACTATGTTGATGATATACTAGCAAAATCATGAAAAAGAGCTACAAATATTGATGTTATATGAAGAATCTTTGAGAGGCTTCATGAATATAAAGTCTTATTGAATCCTAAGAAATGTGTCTTCAGAGTCACATCAAGGAAATTTCTATGTTTCACTAGATCACAAAAATGGATTGAAGTTGATCCTGCCAAGGTCAAAGAAATTATGGAAATGCCTCCACCAAACAAACTTAGATAGTTGTGAAGCCTACGAGGAAAGATCCAGTCTATATATAGGTTCATTACTCAATTAGAAAATAAGTGTCACCCATTTACTCATCTTTTGAAGAAAGGGGTAATATTTCAATGGGATGAAGATTTTTAGATAGCATTTGTAAAGCTTAAGATGTACTTGGCTAGTTCACCAGTCTTAAGACTGCCAACATAGGAAAATCCACTGCTTCTTTATATATCAACCACAACACATGCATTGGGGGAACTTTTGGCCTAACATGATGGTCATGGTAAGAAACATGTTTTTATTATTTAAGTCACACTTTGGTGGTTTATGAACATAATTATATGCCTATTGAGAAGGCATGTTTAGCCATGGTGTTTGCTAGTTAGAAATTATAGCATTATATGCTAAATTAAAAAAAAAAACTATTGTCATCACCAAGGTAGACCCTCTCAAATTCCTCTTATCTAAATCAGTGCTTCAAAGATGCATGGCTAAATGGGTTATGATCCTTAGTGAGTTTGATATTGAGTACCAAAATCAAAAGGAAATCAAAGGGAAAGTAATTATTGACTAACTTGTAGAAGATCTTGTTGAGGATACTCAACCTCTCAAGTTTGACTGTCTAGATGATTTTATCATGATGATAGAACAAGCATCATAAGAACCTAAGTAGTAGATGATCTATTTTGATGTATCATTCCCATCCTATGGATCTAGATCCAGGATATTATTGATCACACCATAGGGGGATTTGATTCCCAAAGCATTCCAAATATGATTTCATTGTACAAATAATATGGCTATGTTTGAGGCATTGATTATAGGGCTCTACCTTATTATACAATGGGATATTCAAAGATTAAAGGTCTATGGAGATTCATAGTTAGTCATCTATCAAACCATTGATCAGTATCAAACTAGAGATGACAAGCTTGTTCCTTACAAGTAAATTATTGATAACCTTAAAAAACATTTTAAATCTCTATAGTTTGAACAAGTTATAAGACTAAAAAATAGATCCATGGATGTAGTGATGATGATTTGTTCCATAATTCAAATGGATGGTAGTGATAAAGAGTATTAGTTCTTGATGCAAAATATTCTTTAACCTACTCATATTATAACAAATTTTGAGAGGGTATGCACCATTGCTGGTGCTAATCCCCCATCTGAGCTACCATGGTACCAAGATTTTTATAATTATTTACATAGTCATGTCTTCCCTACCAACCTTTCCAATAACAACAAAAAATATTCCTTCATCACTTAACATGTTATACTTTCCTTGGAAACACACTTTATCATAAAAAGCTATGATGGAATGTTGCTTTGTTATTTATCTTTGGGAGAATCCAAGTTGGCACTAAAGGAGGTTCATGATGGAATGTGTGGGTCCCACACCAATGATATAGTCTTAACAAAAAATCTCATCAAAATAGGTTATTATTAACCCAAAATGGAGACTAATGATTGCAATTATGTGAATAAATATGTTCCTTATCATAATCATGGCAACTTAATACACACACCTTCTTTACCACTATAGTTGATCACAACATTATGGTCATTCTCAATGTGAGGTATTGATCTCATCAATAAAATTAACCCAACATATTTAGATGTCCATAAGCACATTTTCATTGCCATCAAGTACTCTACTAAGTGGATTGAGGCCATTCCTCTACTTATGTTACTAGGAAGTAGATATCCAAATTCATTCATTACCATATCATCTATCGATATGGCATCCTAACCCATATTATATCTAATAATGGTGTTTATTTTATGAACTAAGATGTGAAATATCTTTATGCAAAAATCAAGATCAAGCACAAGAAATCAACTCCATATAACCTGTAAGGTAATAAACAAGTAAAGTCATCAAACAAAACCACTATAGCCATCTTAAAGAAGATTGCCAATGACGTTGGCCATAATTAGTAATTACAACTATTTCCTACCCTTTGGGCTTTTAAAATCAATCATAAAACCCCATCTAGTGCCACTCCATACTCCCTCATTTTTGTCACTAGAGCTATTATCCTAGTCAAGATTGAGATACCATCATTATGAATATCACTAGAGCACATTGAAGATGATGAAGAATATAGAGCCTCATGGCTATAAGAACTATAAATTATTGATGGTAAGAGTTTGGTTTCCCTAGAAAACTTATAGGCCTATTATAATAGATTGCAGAGAAGATACAACAAGCACATTATCCCTTGAGAGTTTGAGATTGGTGACTTGGTTTTTAAAAAGAACCAAAAGAACATGAATGTTGAACACCAAATGAAAGGTAAGTTTTAACCTAATTAATTAGGACCATATGTTATCATGAAAAACTATGGATTAGGGGCATATCAACTAGCTAAACCTAATGGTGAATAAATTCTAAATCCCATGAACATTGTACACCTTAAGAGGTTATATGCATGAAAAACTTTGAACCATTATCTATAAGACCCCTGACTTGGGGGTAACTTGTGCTGAAGTAATTTTATCCCACCATTTTATTGTACATTGAAAACATTTTATACTACCTTGGACCACACTTTATGACTCCTGACAGTGAAGGCTTTGAATTTTTGGCACTCTTAACACATTTTATCCTATCCTAGACAATTTTTAAAATAAAACCATGTTCTTTATCCCACTCTAGATCATCCATGTGATGGATATTATTCTTTAGACCATTCTCCTTGAGAATCATAGTATTTTTTATGTCTTGAGGGCATGTTTTAAGCTTGAACACTTTTTATCCCATGACGAATTATGATCCTAAGTATGTCTCATGAACATTATGAACATCCTCAAAAATAGTTCTATAAAGTAGTTTAGCCAAGATAGTATTTTATAGCTTCAAACAAGTGAAGAAAAATATCTTCTTAGTTTAAGACCTTTACTACACTATTACGAATCAATGAACGTAGTTAATTATTTGAAGTTAATTCATACTGTAAACTATTCTATATTACATTTGTTGCTCTTTGTAGGCATTTATTATCTTATTAGGACCCCCACTATCATTGATTTGTGAGCATGGGCTATTGTATCTAGCTTAGCTATTTTATTAGAACCTCTAATCTCGGATGTGCATCTATTTGATTAGATGGTCCCACCTTGTGCATATTCTATCATAAAAACACAAAAAACTCTAGAACACGATCCAAAAAAGAACAAAAACATTATCTCACACTTTTATACATTTGTATATTTCCATCCCACCATGCTACACTCTTGCCATTATCATTTGTTTGTCATATCTTCCATTTATTATATAAAATTAATCATGTTGGTCTGATCATCATTTTTATTCTATCCCATTTCCTGGGAGAACTAAATTTGGCTTGAAATTCATGTTGGAACATGCATCCATAGAACTATGTAGGAAACATCTACTTATCTTATATATCTAGAGTCAGCTCAGCCAATCCCTTCCTTTTCTTCTCTTCCCCCAATTTCTTTTATCATTATTACTCTTTACTTAGGGAATAATTATTGTGTCATTATTATTTGTTATGTTGTGGTGGAAAGTAATGCCTCTACCACATGTGCATGAACATTTGTCTTTAAACCGTACTAACTTGGTTTTTTTTGTGTGTGTTTATTTAATTTTTCTTAGTTTTTTGTTGTGTTTTTTCACCTCTCCTTTTATTTCTTATCCTTCTCTCCTTTTATTACTTCTTGTCTATTCTTGGTCTTGTGATCCCCTATATGTTTTTGCTTATCTCTTTTGTGTTTCATAACATCTTGATGATTCACATAGATCTTGATTATTTATATCTTGATCCTATGTTACTAAGTTATTCTTAGACCATTTTGTTTATTTGATTGTTGCTAGTGTCTTATTTTTTATTTAATTTTGATTTTATCTGTTGTGTTCAATAATGTCTTGATGGTCCACATTGATCTTGATTATTTGTATCTTGGTCTCCTATTGTTAAGATGTTCCTGCTTTTTGTTTTTAAACATTTTTATTCCTACTTAGGTATTGATTGATCATATCTTTATTTCTAGTTAGTTTCATTTCTATTTATCTTTTTCTTTGTCTTTACTTTTTTGTTTAAATGTAAATAGCTATAACTCTAGATTTGGTCATTATTGTACCATTATATTTAGTTATAGGTATTCACATTTGAACTAGCTTAGTGTAATTGGAATATTATGTCATTATAATTTATTCATACTTATGATTCCTAATTTATTTTTCTATATCAAGCACTTTGTGATTAAGTTCAAAAGTCTTAACGTTAACATCACTTTGATGAATATATTCTCAAGAAAATTTTGTATAATCTAGGCTTATGATATGAAAATAAGCATCTAGGTATCATTCATTTAACACTCGACTCTATGCTTAGACATGCATCACTTTACATAAATTGTAAGTCTAATCAATCCTTGGTCTTTTTTCATCATTCTTCATTCCATTCTGTCTCAAACTTAGGTGAACTACATTAACCTAAAGTTCATGTTGAAACATGAGTCCATGGATCTATGTAGGTAACATCCACTTGTATAACACATTTGGATTTAGCTCAACTATATTTCATTTATCTTTTCATCACTTTTTGCATTCCTGTATGCTAGGTTTTATATGGATTTCTAAGCTAGTACACCATCGTATGTATGTTTTTACCCACTCACTCTTACCTATATTTTGGGTTATATCTTTTAGTTATTTTTCTTGCCAATTTCCCATGATGGGGCACAACATTTAAACAACTTTTGAATCAAATCATCCCTATAGGGGAAAAAAATTATTTATTCTTTATCAATGATCAACATTCTCCCTATTGGGGTAAAAATATTTTATCGTGATCACATTTGACCTACTGGGGCACCTTTTATTATATTTTATTTGAAGACCTCATTCTAGTTTTGCTTCCCTTCTTAAAGTAAAATGTTCTCTTTTTCCCTCTAATTCTAGTATCTCCACACTAATGCCCATGATGGAAATATTTTAGTGTGTAACTTGTCTCGAGATTGACCAAAGTTGTAAGTGCACAACTTATACTCTCAAATTGGGTACGTTTAAAGTGTATCCCTTATATTTATGGATTATATATTTCCCATTCCCCTTATCTTTGGGGCCTGTTATACCTCTAATCATATTTTGATCTTTGATGGTAATCATGTGTGTAAGAATTATCTCATCTAGATGTGATCTATTCCATGGGTTAATTTCTTACTTTCTCTCTCTTTTTGAGAGTCTATCCTTCTCTTCCATCCTAGTATGTCCTTTCATGGGGGCATCATGGGTCTATTCTAATTTATTCTTGATGACTCTTTTCTTTGAAAATATATTTCTTCATCTAAATGTCTCACTATTGATTATCAAATAGGGGCAAAATGTATACATCCAATTCCTAACACCATTTATGTTGTAATTGTCAATCTTACTTGAATTGCACTCAAATGCACATTTTAGCTCAAAATAATTAAAACACCCTAAATGGTTTGAACTTGTCATTTAAAAATACCAATTTAGGTTAAAGTATCCCTAAATGGGGTAATGTAATTTATGAAATAACTAACTTTAATCAAATCATTTCAAGTCAAAATGCCAATTTTTCACATGGGTGCCCTGGATTGCTCTTTTCTATCAAATCTCTTACATGAGACATGTTCCCTTTTTATTTGGTATTGATAACATCATAAATGGTATAATGGATCCAATACATCTAACACTTCCTTACAATTCTTCTTGAATCAAATAATGACCCAGTAATATGACTTTCTGACCATTTTGATTAATTAAGGGCCAATTTCCAAATAACTGCACAAATGTTGATTAACCTTTTTTAAGGATAATTGATCCAAATAAAGAGCTTAAGTGGATTTTACATGAGATTTATTGAATATTTATTTTTATAAATTTATTTATATTAATTTCATCACCTAATGAAATCATCATATAGGGTGGTATCCATAAGCCATAAATGTATAAAATATAAGGATTATGGGTTTCCCATGCCTCATTAAGACCATCCATGCCTCTTAAATGCCCCTCTATCACAAATATTTATGAGGTATATTTATGGATTTAATTATATAACTGAATTAATCTTTATCCACACATCTCAATCTTGAGATGGATGATTCAGGTTAATTCTGATCAATCTCAAAAATTTATAAATAAAGATGTCATGAACATCATTTTTAATCCTGATTTGTGTAAAGTTATAATGATAAACTATCTCCACAATCCTTTTCATTTGACAATTTATTTTATTTTAAATCTTCATTGATAGGCTAGTTTAGTGATTCCAAATCATAAGCCTAGGTTTTACAAGGAGTTCTTTAGACATTAGAGAAGTTGGCCACCATTGTTGTTGAAGACAAGAGCTCTTGATCAAGGGAGAAAATGTTTTTTAGAAACATTGGTATGATGAATCCACTTGGGAAGGTAATATGACATTGCTTTATTTTAAGTGTTTCTTATTATTAATTTTAATTCCTACATTAATAGATAGACTTAATTCAGTTTACTGTTATGTATTTTTGCTTTGATTTATTGTACTAATTTTTGACCAATAATGTTATGTAATCATCTCTATAGTCATAATAATGAATGAATAAAATTCATATTATTCAAACTTCCCATTATCAATTTTAAAGTAATCAAATTAGAATTTATAACATGTGTTGATATTTCATAAGAATAAAAAGGAGAAGGAACATTTAGCTATAATATTTTCATAGGTTTAGACCACAATAGTTGTGTCCTCTTCCTTGGTGTAGGAAAAAAGTTAACTATCACCTTCTATTATTCCTTTTACAATTCCTATGAAAGTTTTCAAATGATCAACATTAGTACTAGAACCAGTTAAATCTATAATTAATACTACAACAAAAATTTAATATACGGTTAGTAATACAACATCAAATCTTGATTTAGGAATATCTAGTCCAAAATTATCAACTTGAGGTCAATTTTGTTCCACCTCAAATACCACTAGAAATTCCACATTGACATTATAATAAAATTTTAGAGTTGTTTTATTATCATAAGTTTTTTTATCTATAGGGAATATATCCCACTCTATATAGCCCAAGTGTTGTAATAGTTTCATGGTGTACATGCTTACGCTTGAACCATTATCAAACTTAATATTATGATTAGGATGGTGGTATATCTATGATTGTATGAAGAGTGCATGTAAAACTATGTCATCATCCATAATTTCCTTCTCTAAAAATGTGATAAATAGTCTAGGTGGCACTATAGTGTGATAAATGCCAATAATTTTATGTAGTGGATGTGTTTAATTTGTAACTATGTGATAGGAATCTCATGGTGGATGTGACTAGTATGTATAGTGAACACCTAATGTGTCATCTACCTCATTCATTGTATGCTTTTAGAAATGAAGTGAAAATATCTTGAGTGCCTTCACCTCTATTTTCTATCGATTTGGTGCTTATATGGATGTGCCCACATCAATAGTGTTATCCTCAATGAGATCTTGTATCTTATGCTTTAGGGTAATATGTCTATTTTTTGTGTGGCCTAGTGCCATATGATACTCTTAGAATGAATTTGAATCATAAATATTTGGAAGAGTTTGTTTCATATTAACCTCTTTAATGGGAGGGAGAGATATGACATTGCATTATAATAGTTGTTATAGAACCCGTAATGGTGATTCTAGAAGATTAGTGAATACTCTGCATTAAGGATTGGATAAACCTAATCTGGGAGATGGCTTGAAATATATGTTAACTATGGATTATGGAGATTTATTTAAACTCTTAATAGTTTATTCTGATCCATTTGTGTAATTTAGTTCACCCATTAATAAGACCTTAACCTATATTTCCTTGAGTTTATGGAACAAATTGATGAATGTAGGAAAATCATTGAACAATATAACTTCATGTCATGTTGGTAATATACTCTATTAAAATATATCATGAAGTTATCTATCTACCATGGGGCTAGTCAATTTGGATAATATTGTCTTGTATTGTAAGACATAATTGGCAATAGGCTCATTTAACTTTTGCTTTAGATATTATGCTTGTGTATATGATATATTATCACTAATGTTTATAGATAACTGTGCTAGGATGATATCAACTAAAGGATTGAATGTCTTGATAGATTGATTTGGAAAATAATAGAACTATTTTAGGGAATAATCCTTGAGACTATGTGGAAATAACTTCATAAGAATCCAATAATTGGGTACATAGTCTAATAATCTTGCATGAAAGGATTTGAAGTGGTTCTATGGGTCACCCTTACCATCATATAATGTGATTTTTGGTGCCTTTAAACTAGATGGCATAAGAGTTACTGCGATGTGATGTGTTAAAGGTGTATTTAAGAGAATGCTTAAATCTAAGGCATGCAATGTCTAACTTACTCCCTTCTTGAGATGTAACACCTTAGAAAATAGAGTATGAATTTCATGCATAAAGTATTATACATTTGGAGTATAAGAACTAGCCATAAGTGGTATAGCTATCACTAATGGTTGAATAATAATCTTAGGTTGTGTTACTTGAGTTGGTTGTATTGGAGGTCTAATAAAATTATTAACTAGATGGGTTGAAGATTGATCATTTTTTATCTTTTAGAGTTCTTGAATAATTTTAATGAAATCATCTTGTATATTTGTATGTTTGGACATAAATTATTTTAATTATCACTTATCAGTTTCATCAAATCTATTGTTAAATGTTTCCATTGTAGGTTGAAAGGTAAGAAAACAATTTTTGTATATTTTAAGCCTTATAAGAATAGTAATATATGGAAGGTTTCAAAAATTTAGATATCATCAAAAGTATGATATGTTTAGAGTTAAAATCTGATTATAGATATAAAAGGATCCAAACCCTACATGTGTTTAGGGTTAGTGTTTTTTGAATCTAGGCTTTATTTGCAACAATTTAAATTATATGTAAATAAATTGAAACCCTAATATAAAAATTGATTTAATTTAGCTAGGTTGTCTAAAAAAATTAGAAAATTAGAAGTATGCATCCTTGAATTATTGTACAAATAATTGGATTAATGCAAGCTAGGGTTTGAAGCAATATTTGAAGTAACATGGGTTTACTAAATGATTTAACATTTTTAGGGTCTTATTATGTGAATCCTATATTTAGATTAAAGGACTGAGATGTCTAAATCAATTAAATAATATGCAATAATTAAGCACATATTTGTTATGGATTTTGACCTCTTTTGACTTAATAAAGTAGTAATATATAGACTTACATAGAAACTTACTTATAAATTGACTATCATAGATGATCTAGGTTCTAAAAACTATGTTCTAGATAGGTCCAAGTGTCATCAACAGGGTCCCAAGATCTCTTTTCTCATTAGATAGTAATACCATAACAATATAGTATCCTCAAAGTGGTGTTAGTGCACCCTTTATAGGATTGTCCCTATTTTTTGGGAGCACCTGAACCTATGTTTTTAGGTCTTATTCTTATGCACACAAAATTTGGAGCTTCGTGTTGTGCCTAAAAACCTAATTTAGTGTGCAAACCCTAATCTTTCTTGTAAGTAAGGTATGAGAAATAATTTTGTGTTTATTAGTAGGATAAGATAGACATCTTCAATACCTCATTGTGAAGAGATTTTCTTACATATGAATACTAAAAAGAGGGATCAAGTTTGATGTAGTTTTTGCACCTAATGCTTGATGTAAATGTAGGTGAATGCTAAAATGAGAGTGGACTTAGATTCCTTGAATGTGATTGAGATTTGAAATTTGGGTTTATGGATGTTGTATATGGTAGTATGTAGAATCAAGGTAGAATAGGGATCAAATACATCAATTTTTCTCAACTTATCTTTTAGTTGAATAGATTTTTGCATCTATTTTACATCTAGTAAATAAAGGTCAAATAATCTTGTATTTATAGATATCTTTAGCATATACGGATAGTAAAATATGCTTAGGCTAGTTTATGAGGGGGACACATTTGAAAAAAGTATCTATTAAAGATAGATAAGGCAAAGGATAGTATCACCTAGTTGGGGACACTAGTACCATGTGGTTGTAGTGTCCTAAATGTGGTGATAATTTACTACCTACCAAATAATTGGGTAAACAAGATTGGGATCTAATAAATTTATCCTAGGATTATTTTCTGGTTGACTATAACTATTTGTGGTTTGCGTAATGACTAAAAAAGTGTGTCAAAGGCTCTAGGATAGGTCTCATGCTAAGCTATGAATAGGCTAACTCAAGTGAAATTATTAGCATCCAAATACCACTTTTAGGTGATTACACCTCTCCACTTGGAGGTCACTCTAAACTTTTAAAAACATATCATAGAATCAATCATGATTTATTTTAGGAAGAACTCAAGGGGGATATCTATAAATATGTGTTTGAATACATGGTATGTCAAAAAAATAAAGGTGAAAACATTAAGACCCCATGTATTTTTTTAGCCTTTATATATCCTTATCCATTATTGGGATGAGGTTTTTATGGATTTCATTATAGAGTTACCATGGTCTAAGGGTAAAAATGTTATCATGGTAGTTATGAATTGACTCACCAAGTATGGTAGTTTTTGTTCCTTATCACAACCATTTTTTTCCATTATAGTAGATTCTAATTTTCTAAATATAGTTCATAAATTGCATGGTACTCCAAATATCATTCTAAGTGACTAAGATCCCATGTTTACTATTAATTTTTTGACTAGATTATTTGCATGTTTGGGCACCTAGTTATATCATATCTCATCATATCATCCCCAATCTGATGACAAGTAGAGGTATTCAACAAATTTCTAAAAGGTTATCTTTGTGGTTTTATTATTTACATACTAGACAAATGGGTTCATTGTTTACTACAAGCCGGATGGTGGTATAATACTTATTGTCACATTTCTTCCAAGATGTCTCATTTTTTAGCATTATATGGGTATCACCCCCCATCCATCACATTATATTTTATGATGCATCTTAAGGTTTGATCTATTAAAAAACACATTTTACATCAATTGGAGGTACTAGTTAGTTTATGAGATAATTTAGTAATGGAACAAAATAGAATGAAGTAACTAGCAGATTAATATCATAATGAGTGGAATTTTGACATATGTGATTAAGTCTTTGTGTAATTTTATCCATATAAATATGTCTCTAAAGTAAAAAAAATATATAACAATATGTCACCTAGGTATTATGGCCCTTATCATATCTTGTAAAAAATTGGTAGTGTTGTTTACAATTTGAAATTACCCTCGTCCACTCACATACATCTAATATACAATGTATCTTTCCTAAATAAGGTAATTGTACATATATTTTCCACTTACAATGAGTTACTTGAAATGGATAAATAAGGCCAAGTCATTCTAGATCTTGAATAGATCGTTCAAACGTGCACTAAGAAACCATATACTAGAGCCATTAAAGAGAATTTGATCAAATGAAATAACCTATATTCTAAAGATGTAACATGGGAGGATGAATATTTCATGTATTAAAATCTTGGTTTGATTCAGTGTTGAGGAAAACATTATTTCAAATGGGAGGGTCATGTTATGCCCTTAACCTATAGTGCATATGGATATGTGTGGCTGAATTATGTTTTACTCAACTTCATAATATCATGTTGCATTTTTTTAGATTCTTAGTATGGTCAGCCCATGCAATAACCATGTATAAGTATATTATGCATAGGATGTACTGTATATTATTTTATATTATATTTAGAATTTTCTTCTTATTGCATTTTTGTGGAGGTTACCCACTTGAATTGGCCTAGTCATATTGTTCAAGCATTTTTCTCTTTCACCAATTGTTGTTGTGGATATAATTATTATGTTCTTAATTATGGGATATATTATTCTATTATGGTGAAATCATCTAAATATTTACAATGAAAGTGGTGATCCCATAATAGATAAATTAATCAATAAACACATTCACACTATTTTTTCATCTCCTAAAAAATAAGTATAAGTTGAAATAATGAAAAAATATAAAAATTAAAGCTTAAAAAAGGAAAAATTAAAGAAATAAATGCTTCAAAATAAAATGTAAGAGCAAGAAAGGTTACAAAGGGAACAAGAGGAAAAACAAAGGATAGAAAAAGAAAAAATCCAAAGGGAATAATTAGATAAGAAAATGGGAATTTAAAAAAAAAAGATAAGTTACTCAAAGAAAAATCACAAAAACAAACTCAAGATAAGAAATGAGGCATCTTTACAAAAGGATTTCTCATGAAGAAAGTAAAAAAAATATGTTCCTAAAAAGGATTATCCTTCGAATGTGATTTCTAAGGATTCAAACATTATAGTTACTTAATGCATAGATAAAAATGATAAGACCAATAATAAAAAGCTATGATTACATATCCAAGTCAAATTCAAAGGTGAAACTATTTCTCTTCATGGTATTCAAAAAAATAAAAATTGATTCTTCTCTGGTATCAAATGAGATACAATATCCTAACAATTATGATCATACTTGAGACTTATAAATCCATTAATCTAATTTTAATACATGGTCCAATTTTTTTGTATATATAGATACAAAATATGATAAGAATGCAATATTAAAATTTCAAGAATGAGAGGATCATTATGATTATGATTATGAATATTTAGAATATTGGTACAATATTCTTGATGACACAAGACCTATATATAAGAATCCCATTGATGATTTGAATGGTTTATAGGAAATTAATCCATTTTACATAACTTCCTCATGTCTACTTTACTCTTTTTTTTTTTTTTTACATGGGTGTTCGTATGTGACTACATAGACCTTCACTCTATCCCTTGTATTTATTTTACTTAGACCTTACCTTTTGATCATCTATCATGATCCAAAAATATGTGACACTTTTCTTAAAATTATTTCAATACAACTTTTTGTGGCATGGTACTTTCACATTCTTGCATATTCATTATCTACATATGTGTTAGCCTTTATTTGAACTTAAACAAAGGCATACACTTCTACACACTACATGAGCACACATTGATTTTTTCCCACTAGGGGGCATGAAAATTCTTATATATTGACACACTATTGTGTTACATTGTCTCCATTCATACATATAGTGTGACGCATATTAATATGTTTCACTTCTCCTACATTTACATGCTGTCACATTTACTGCACATTATTCCTTGATACGAGTTTTGTATCATTAAAATCCTTCCATTATTATAATTTTTAAACCTTTCTTACTTTTGTTTGGATATATATAATAAAATAAAAAAAACATGTCAAAAATTTTAAAAAAATATAAATATTTAAATAAATTAAATAAATCAAATATTTCAAAAAAAACATTAAAAATATTCTCAAAAATAAAAATCATGGGCTTGAGCATGACATGAGTTATTGTTTTACTTCTTGTGTGTATTTTGTCACATATTTTTTTATATAACCTATTATTTTTTTCATGCACATATTCATTTCATGAGGTATATGAGTGTGATTAGGATATTAATATTATGTATGGATTCCTTGTGTTATACTCTATTCTAATGGTTGCATTGTCCTAGGTTATATTTATTGATGACCTATTTACAAATTTGAGATAGATATATTACAAGTTTATTTCTATTTACTCATATCTTACATTATGATACATAAATATGCTACCTTTTTATGACGTTAAATTTATATATATGGATGGCGTGTAATAGTTATCACTTATTATAGGCTCTTTTGATGTTGTAAAAACTAGACATTGCTTGCTTACTAGTGTGTCAACTTAACCTTGTGTATGTGAAATTTATGTCCATTATTTTCAACAATTTATGTCCTTAACATGTGTCCCTTTTCCATGTTTATGTCCATTATATGTTGCCCTTGATATTATGTGTGATATTACATGGCACTATTTATTAGCGTTATTGTGTCTGTTAACCGAAAGTCAAAGGCACATGTAAATGAGATCCAAAATAGGTAGATTTTACCACTTAATTCATAATAAATATTTTATTAGTGTCATGTTGATAAAATATTTTATCAAACATTTAATCCATTATTAGCTCGACATATATTCAATTAATTGTTTCCAATACATTTTTTTATTATTTTTACTTATTTGGGGTAGTTTATCCTTCAATTTTTTTCATTTATTTATTAAATATATCTTATATATGTCTTTTTCACATGTTGAGAAGGAAAATAATCTTATTTTTATTGTCACCATTAAAGTGACTTATCAATGGGATGTGTTATTTTATAAAAAAATCCCAAGCTTCCATGCCGACATCACCTACTATTCCTCCTCCATTATCTTATGTCGATTTGGACACAATTTATAAGGTATGTTATGAAGAAAAATAAAAATTTGACTCCTATTTTGTTAATTACTAAATTTTATATGATGATCCATATATGGGGAACTAGCACATCCATTTCTAGTTCTAGAAGACATTCATAGTGTAGTTGCAAAACCAACACAACTTCTATAGAAATGAATTAGAAAAGTTCACCATTAGTATGGTGGATTGGTAGGGAATCCAAAATATCCAATCAAGATAATATCAAAACAACCCTATGGTGTTTAAAGTTTTCCATACTTGGTAGTGACACATGATCTATAGACTTATACTCAAGCTTTAAGGCATCTTAAATGGTAGGAAGCTATGAAAATTAACCCATTTATCTAAGGGATAAATAAAAATGGGACCTTGTTCTACTTTTTAAAGGAATAAAACTATTGATAAACAAGTTGGTGTACCACACCATGTATGAAACATATAGGTTCATTAATAGATATAAATCATAACTATTAAGAAAATGGTTTTCACAAGTTAAAGGTCTAATACCATGAAACCTTTGCTATAATTTAAAATATGAATTTGATCATGTTAGTACTCTCTTTCATTGTAACACATGAATGGAATTCCATAAAAATAAATGCAAAAATTTCCTTATCACATAGAGACTTGTATGAATAAATATAAATTTCCCAACCTCTAGGTTCCATTAGTAGTGATAAATCCAACTTTGTGTGAAGATTGAAAATGTCATATAATTTGAGTTAAGGTTATCAAGTTTTTGATGCAAGTCATGGGTCAGGATCCCAGTGAATAGATTCCAAGAAATTTATAAAGTGGTTCTCTTACCCTTGTTATAATACACTCTTACATACATGATGGTAGAAACATATAAAAGGCTTAATATTTTATTTCAAAAGAGATTTACATAAAACAATTTCTCAACATGAACTACATGTTATGTTGTAATTGAGTTACTATTGGAAACTTTTATATTAAAATTATTAATTTCTCAATCTCTCATAAAGTGATCCTAATAGGCCCTCTCTCTCTCTCTCTCTCTCTCTCTCTCTCTCTCTCTCTCTCTCTCTCTCTCTCTCTCTCTCTCTCTCTCTCTCTCTCTCTCTCTCTCTCTCTCTCTCTCTCTCTCTCTCCCTCTCCCTCTCTCTATTTTTAATTTATAAATATAAAAGAGTTCATTTCATTTCCTAAAAGTCCATAAAATGGGTCTCAAATCCCCTATTTATAAGCCTTGGAAATGGTTGAAGAGAATTTCCAACCAATTTAGATAACTACCAAATTAATTACCAATTAATGAATTTCCAATTCATATATACACACCAAGTTTTAGATTATGGTAAAAGCAGGTTTTGAAGGGACCCCAAAACCCTGTACAATAAAGAAAGATAATCCTTAAAGCCCAACGAAGTTTCAAAAAAACCCCAAAATAGGTACGAACCAAACCAGGTCAAACAGGAACCTGTAAACAACATAAGAAACCATATGTAACCGTCGACACTACACAGAACAAACCGTCACCAGACTGGATCAGCATCCTACAACCTCCAAACAAAGAGGTTAATTCAAATTAAATTTTAAATTTTTATTTAACCTTTTACATGAATGAAGATTCATATCTAGAGGGGGGACCATAGGCTTAGATTTCTTCCTCTTAACAGCAGTCCATCCATCCTCTACCTTTGTTGCCTCTGTCATCCATTCCTCAGAATACGATCGTCCGTTAAGTCCAAGGGATACAGATGATTCATCAACATCCTTATGAATTAAAATTAAATCAGCCTAAAAAAATCCCAACTAACTAAATTTATTGCCTTTATTTTGGGGTTCCCATATTTGAGACTAACATATTCCCATTCAAATTTTGATAGTAATGTAGAATTGCTAGAGTGACATGTCATATAAATCAAAGTGGTTTAATTCATAAAAATTTCATGTGCCCATCTTTGCACTTCATGCCTACTATAGTGATGCACATGCATTATTTTATGCATTATTCTTGTGACCAAAATGTATATGCCATGAATATACATCAATTAAATTTTTCTTGATTAAGCACACTTGAACACTTGAATTTATCCTCAAATTTGTGTTTAGTTGTTTAAAATTATGAATGATTGATTTGTGCTTATAATGATCCGACATTAGACACCCAAAATAGCTAAAATATGAGATCTAGATGACAAGTTGAATTTTGTGACATTGTATCCATAACAACCAATTTATGTGAGATCTAGCCACAATACATCCTATACTATGTTATTCTTAGACTTTACTAGATGCTTCTTGTATCCCTTATTATGTGTCCTTAAAATATACTTTAGATCCCAAAATTTCCCTTATCTCTTACCTCTATTTTTATGGAAAATTCATTTTTTAATATGGGATCTATGCCTCATCCTCTTTCTTCTCATCTTGTCCTTTCACATCATTGAATTCATACAACCATTAAATATTGTATATGAATTATATATCCATCTCTTATAGAAATTGAATCTCATACGCATTATTTTGAAACTTAAATAACATTTTGCATGGTACAATCTAATTTTTGTTCAAGTTAATGTTTATAAAATTTCCAATGCAAGGCCTCCTACCTCTAACTCCTTCCTCATATGCCTCTCATTTTAACTTTATTTATAATTCAATCTAATTTTTATAGGTTATCCTTCACCTCTTCATGTAATGTATACATGTATTCCATATGGTCATATACTTTTCCATGATCACATATATTTTATCTAACTTCCTCAACTCATAAAATCCTCTAGGACTTCATTCTCTTTTTTGCATAATTTCACAACTTGTAATCAACACAACTTCACCTAAATTTAGCTAAAAATGGATTCTTTTCAACTTAAACCCCTAACACCCTTCAAATATCATGAATGGAAGGTTAAAATGCCAATAATTCTTAGAAGCAAAGGGTTGTATAGGATCACCATGAGTACTAAAGTAGAACCCAACACTGACGCTGAAAAGGTCAAGTGGTTCAACCATAGTGATGAAGCCTATGGAAGACTGAGCTTGTCTATGTCTCTAGAACTTCTCTTTCATTTAGAATTCTTCAAGACTCCCAATGACATATGGGACACCTTAGAAAACTTGTTTGGGAAGCTTGATGAGATGAGAGGTCATGATCTTGAAAACGAACTCATAAGTCTAAGTCCTAGCAACTTTGACACCCTACAGGACTTCTTCACTAAGTTTAAGGCCCTTAGATTGAAATTTAAAGAATGTGGGATAGAGAAGAAAGATGATCAACTCATACTTTCTATTCTCACAAAGTTAGGTCCAAGCTATTTAGTGTTTGTCTCTACTTTCCATGCCACAAAAAGTGCCCTTGGCACTACATGGAAAATGCCTTCTTTGGATTCATTCATTGCCGACTTAACTAGGGATTAAGATAAGCTAAGTCAAATGGGCACAATGAAGTCTACTCAACCCCAAGCTTTGATATTTGGAAATGGTAAAGATAAGACTTCAACAAAGAAGAAGAAGAAAAAGAACAAGAACCAAGAGAAGAAGAAAGAAAACAACAATCCTACCGAAAATAACACTGAGTCTTCATCCTCCAATGCTAAACCTAATAAGGAGAAGGTCAAGTGTGCCTATTGTAAAAATACAGGGCATGATGAACATAAATGCATGAAGAAACAAATAGATCACCTAACTCATCTTCTAGAGAAGAACAACATAGGTGTTCTTGAGTCCATCAAGCAGAATTCATCTACCCAAGATTCTACCAAGGAAAAAGGAAAGGGTAAGGAGAAAGAAAAGGGCAAGGCCCTTGTAGCTACAATAGCTTCTACATCTTCATGGGTCATCGACTCGGGTGCTTCTCACCACATGGGCTCTTCACTAGTTAAGTTTTCATCTTTAGAGCCTTGTAGCATAACTTTAATTAGTTTGGGTGATGACACATCAATTTATGTTGTAGGGAGAGGGTCAGTTGAAATGGAAGGAGGATCATTCAATAATTTTTTAAGTGTTCCTTCTCTTTCAAACAATCTCCTGTCAGTGTATAAAATCACTCACATTGGTCAAGGCATGAGAGTTGAAGTTTCACCAGATTCAATGGCCATTAGGGAGTTACATAGTGATACTATAGTGGTAGTGGGTAGGGCAGATCACCAAGCTAGGTTATACACCTTCTTACATTTTGCATCAGATTCTTCTCCAACAGCATTGCTAACTCATTCAGATGGAGTTATCAAATTGTGGCATGAACGGTTTTGCCACCTTAACTACCGCTACCTTGAACAACTTTGCAAAAATGACATGGTCATTGGCTTGCCTTGTGTCCAATTCTCAAAAGGACTTTGTGAAGGGTGCTCCCTTGGGAAGCATCCTGAAGCAAAATTTGACAAAGGCAAATCTTGGAGGGATTCGCAACCTTTGGAGTTAGTCCACAGTGATGTATGGGGACCCTTTCCCAAACCATATTTCACAAGGGCCAAGTACATCCTCACTTTCATTGATGATTTCTCTAGGTACACTTGGATATATTTTCTCAAACAAAAGTCTGAAGTGTTTGAAAATTTTCTAGACTTTAAGACTTTTGTTGATAAATAGAGTGAGAAATCCATCAAGGTTATTCAAACTGATAATGGAGGGGAGTATGTCAGCATCAGGTTTGAGCAATTTGGCACCATAGAGGGGATTGATTTGTAGCACATAGTCACTTACGGTCCTTCATAGAATGGGGTTGCAGAATGCAAGAATAGGTTCTTGAAAGAGATGGGTAGCTATATGATTCACTCCAAATCCTTAGCACCATAGTACTGGGCCGAAGACATCAATTATGCTTGCTGCATTCAAAACAGGGTTCCTGATAAAGCTTTGAAAAGGATAACACCCTTTGAAGCTTAGCATAAAAGGAAACTTGATGTTGAGCATCTTAGAGTTTTTAGATCCCCAGCCATGGCCCACATTTTGAAGAAGAAATGCAAAGCTATGGAACATCAATCCAAGCCTTGCATCTTTTTAGGATATCTAGATGGTATTAAGGGATATCACCTTCTAGATCCTGTCACTCATGAGTTTTTCATCAAGAAAAGTGTCCATTTTCAGGAGAGTCCTAGAGACTCAACACTTGACACTTCTTCTCCCTCATCGGATCTACTTCTTCATAATGATTCCTTGTTAGATTCAGATTGGCCACAACAGGTTCTTGAGCTAGAGACATCTTCTTCTTTGAGTTCAAACAATGAGGACAATGATGTAGAGTCATCCACCTCTAGTCAGTCAGAGGATGAGGAGTTAGCACCTGACTCACCCACTTCTGGGCCACTTTGGGCCAGATAGACACTTGAGAGTGCTGACACTTGGGCAGGAGATCCCACAGATGACAAACATACTAGGGGGATTTTTAGAGAGATCCACATGCCTTCTTTGCTTCAATTTCAAATCCAAAGACTTTTCAAGAGGCATCTAGGGTACCTGAGTGGGATAATGCTATGGAGGAAGAATATTCTTCCTTAATCAAAAATCACACTTGGGATTTGACTTCACTTCCTAAAGGAAGAAAGATGGTTCGATGCAGGTGGATATATCAGACTAAGTTTGCAACAGATGGGTCAGTTGATAAGTACAAGGTGTGATTAGTTGCCAAGGGTTTCTCACAGGTGGTAGGCATTGACTACTCAGAGACATTTACACCTGTTACAAAGATGACTTCTATCTGACTCACCTTGGCTATTTCTGCAACACATGGTTGGGATGTGCATCAGATGGATGTGAAGAGTGCCTTTCTTCATAGAGACCTAAAGGAGGAGATCTACATGGAGTAGCCACAAAGATTTGTTCTAGATTTTTCCTTAGTATACAAACTTAGGAAATCTATCTATGGCCTCAAACAGGCCCCTCAGGCTTGGTATGCCAAGATGGATTCCTTCCTTCTCATAGCGGGTTTCACTAGGTGCCATTCTGATCTCAATGTCTACTTCTTGTGGCAGGATGATTCGCTCTTGATTTTGGTTCTATATGTTGATGACCTTTTGATCATTGAGAATTCTTCATTGGCTATTACAGTAGTAAAGGCATCTCTTTAAGATAGATTTGACATGATAGACTTGAGTTTGTTGCACTACTTCCTTGGCATTGAGATCTCACAGTCAGATTCAGGGATTTATCTTGCACATCCTAAGTACGCTCTTGAATTATTGGCTTGATTTCACATGGTTGATTGCAAGCCATCTCTGACTCCCTTTCTATCAGGAGTCAAGATTGAGGGTGATTGTTCTTCACCATTGGTTGATGCCACTCGGTATTGACAACTTGTTGATAGTCTCATCTACTTGACTCACACCTAGCCTAAAATATCATATACAGTGGGACTTGTCTCTAGATTCATTTAGGAACCTCATGAGCTGCATTGGAAAGCAACTAAGAGGATCTTGCATTACATACAGGGTTCACATAGATATGGGATTCATTACAGATTTGGCATACAGGTTGACTTGGTTAGATATATATATTCAAACTAGTTTGGTGATTCACAAACTCGCAAGTCCACTTCTGGTTATAGTTTCTCTCTAGGTTCTGGTCCTATCAGTTGGTCTAGTAAGAAGTAGAATGATATTGCTATATCATCCATAGAGGCAGAGTATAGGGGAGTTGTTAATGTAGCTACTGAGGCTATTTGGCTTTAAGGGATACTTTTTGAGTTTGGCATTCTTATCAGGCAACCCACCATCATTTATTATGATAACCAGAGTACCATTCAAATTTGTAGGAATCCAGTTCAACACCAGTGGACCAAGCACATAGAGATTCACATGCATTTCATTTAGGAGCTTATTCATAGTCAGGTCATTGACTTGATATTTTTCCAATCTTTAGAGTAGGTTGCAGACATCTTCACCAAACCTTTCACTTAGAGCAAGTTCATTCATCTACGAGCTCTTCTTGGGGTGTGGTCTACATTTGCAGCAACATCATCTTTAGGGGGGCCTTCTAACCTCTTCATTTCTTTTAAGTCTCTCTTTTGGGGGGAGTTTTTTCCTATGGGTTTTATCCTTTTTCTCTATCTTATGGGAGATTGCATTTGTACATGGGTACCTCATTAGGCCTAGTTCCCGAGACCCATTTATATTTCCACATTGCCCACCTAAGCTGCACTTATGGGGGGTATTAGTGTAGGTTTTTATTTTTCCCTATTTTTAATTAGGGAAATTGCATTTCTTGTGCATACATGGAGTTTTCCTACATTTGTGGGATAGGCTACCTTATGTGGATGTGTGTGTCATAGATGTGTCATAGGTGTCACAAGAATGTCATAAGTAACTCCCTTGATGGGATTTACTTCTCTATTCTTAGTACCTTGTCACCACCTTTCATGGAGGAGTTACAGTCTATTATTGGGGTGCCTTGTCCACCTTTTGTGGAGGAGTTACTTACATACTCTCCTATATGTATTCCTCACTTTGGCCATCTCATGTTAATCAAATTTTAGTTTTCTCCATTTTGTCTTGTGTAATTTAGCTTATTGTATAATTTCAAATTGCTTTAACATCTATGTGGTGTGCACTTGCTTCATCTCGTGTGATCATGTCTCCATTGCATTCGCATTATTGGGATTCTGGCAACAACTCCGATAGAAGGAAGGCTAGTGTCAAAAATGTTGAAGGTGGTCTATTGCACGAATAAAATTAAATAATTAACTAATTATATTGTTTTAAAAATATTTTTGACCACACAAGTTTTGACCAAAAATAATGTTTGGTGTGACTTAAATTCTTGACCTAGTTTTTATGAGTGTCTTACAAAATTAGAACCAACAACTTCACTACAAAATTTTATGATTTATACATGCATAATATTCTATTTGAAGAGTATTTATACCAAGATGTTTTTTTTTAAAATATTACACATGCATGTAAAATCTATTTACCAAAGTTTACTTTTTGGGTAAAAATCTTGATATGAAAGTGGGGCCCACTCTTTTGTTACATGATTTTTTAATTTATAAAAATATTAAATAAATAAAATCAAATAAACTTTATATTTACATTTCAAATATTTATGTACATGTATGGTGTAGGGGAGGATGTTGAGCACAACACATGATAAGCAGGATGTCAAACTAGGGCTTATAAACTTCTAAATTGAAACAACCCAAAAAATAATCTGAGTTTACTTAACATAGTGTGAAATGAAACTGTAAAAGGAACCCACTATGCCACTTCCCACAACAAGGTACAACAAAGTAGGTCCAAACAAAAGCATCTAGGCACCCCAAAACTACATTGGATTAATCCATAGACTTATCTTGGGGTGAACACGCATTAGAGGGTCCATAGAGAAGTAATTTTCCCTCAAGATGGTATAAATTTTGGGGGTTATTAGTGTGTAGGCACACACTAATAACCTACGAGCTTTGTAGCAAGCACTAACCTTTCCTAATGGACCACTTAGGAATCCTCAGCCTTAGGTAAGTACCTAGATTACCTTTTACAATTGTGGAATGATGCTTAAGAGACTAGAATTATTTTCTCTAGAATGTGGTGCCCATATAATTATGTCCATGAACCTAGGTTCATACATATGGTTTATGACAACCCACCTAAATAAAGAAGTGAAGTAACCAATATTAATTCACTCCTTGAGGTTTCAAGCATAAAATTTAGAAGTAAGGTAGGTATAACTAGGTAATAATGAATTTCAAATCATTAATGGAAGAACATCATACCAATATCTTCTTAATAAAATTTACAATATCCAAGGAGGCAAACCAAAACACTCAGCTACTCCCAAACATAACACCAAGACCTAAAACCCATCTTTGTCCTTTAAACACTAAAAGATCCATCAATAGTTTTACACATTTCCCCCTGTTTGGATCATTATACCATGATCCATAGGGTTGGAAAACATTGCACTCCCATTATCCACATGACAGGGACATTATAAGAGATAAGGCCAAACTACTGCAGTAAAAATTATCACCACCTTAATTAAACCATATATGAATGGTTTCTTCCATTCTTGATATACATAATGGTCAAAAAGGTTGCCATGATAGGGTTTAATTATAAACTGGTAATAACATTAACTAATGTTTGGGTAAATAACTCATACATTTTATTCATAAGTAATGCTACCCATCAGAATCATATGGATGATCCTTGACTCAAGGTTCACTCATTATAATGCTTTACCAATTTGATGATAAATCTATGATATTATAATTTTTTTTAGATAAGCTAATTTTTTTTGGCCACAAGTGAATGGCATCACATAAGTGAGCATCACACTGTGCATGCATATAAATGGCAAAGAGAGTGAAACCTCCACATAGTGTAAATGAACCATCTGTAAGAGAGAAATAGAAGTATAATATCTATTTTGCCTTTTACTTATCCCTTGGTTCACATCATTTTTGATTAAAAATAAGATGTTCAAGTTAATCAAATAGAGATTGATACATAATTCATAAATTTGCAAAGATGTTAAATCCATTCCCAAATTCGAGTTTAGTTTACATAACACAAGGACTATTTATTGATATGATGACCAACACAACATATCAACTCATTATAATGTTACTACCAAAATTGGTCTCATTATAAAAAAATGCATATTCACTTATCAATAAACCACCATCTATTTTAAAATTCAATGCCAACTTAATGCAAATAATGAAAAGATGTTGCCAATTGGGATTCTATAATTGAATCTACCATATGAGGTCATTACACCAAGTTATCCATTATATAAAAATTTATCTTTTTGAGAACCCTGCTCAGCTGAATAAACATAGCAATTTAAATAAAAGAATACCATCAAAATTCTATTGACCAAGAGCAGAAATATGATCCATCATAATCGTACCAAATCATGAACAATTAATCTACAGCCTTTAAAGGTTTTTAATAGGCTAAGTCACCAAAATATTTTATTGCAAATAATTAAAACCATTAATACCTAAGTCCTGGAAAGAATAAGTTCGTGTATTAGGAACAATGTGAAATCATATAATATATAAGGAGCAAAGTTTGATTATGATATTAAAAGTGTCCTATTGCATTGCTTTACATAATAAAAATACACATAATAATAAAATTAAAAGTGTCAGAATAACCAACCATTAATTTCAAAACTCTCACAACCCAATAATAATCTTTTGCAATCATATATATTAACATAATATTAAAATTTTGCTAGCTCAAATTAATTAGTTCAAAACAACCAATACCAGATTACTCTCAATAACCCAAACATTACTTCAACAACATTTAGCTCTATGGATAATGGTATAAATAATAACTGGGATTCATATTTAACTACAACTAATGTTAAGAGAAGAGATCATCATCTAAAGCATGATATGGAATAACAAAAAGGATTAAGACCATTGGAGAAATGTATACATTAAAGGAAGTAATAGAAATGAACAACCAACTACATGGTTGGTTACAATCATGTTCCCACAATAACACAACTACTATAATATCTAAAAGTGGTCAAAACATTATTTTTCATCACTAATTCAACTATAATGACATATTTCAAAGAATATGATTACAAAATGATCTGGATAACTCATGCCATTTCACTCATGGATTCTCATAAAAAAATTTGAGCATACCATAAACATGGTAAGTAAAACTGTTTAATTAATGAGTATCAAATGCTATTATTAAACAAGTGGAAAAATCATTATTCCTATAACCCTAACAATTCATCAACCTCAACATTCCACTTACATAACAATGAGTGTTTCTAACTTTCATACATATATAAACAAATTAATATAGTAATAGAACAAAACATACTATTATGTGAACATCCAATAGAAAGTATACATTAATAGGTGTCGATAAAAGGTACTTTGTAGCATTAAGATCTAAATGCCTTAAAAAGGGTACACTCAAAAATAGGAGGACAAACCCTCCCAACTAGTCTATGATTCCTCCCTCAGTGGCTTACACCACCCAAAGCATTAGCTGGGTGGTGGGTTCTGATAATGGGATTCTTGGGGGGAGATATAAGCATGTAGAAGATATTAAGCCACTATGCTAGCTTATCACAACAATCAATGAAAGGTAGAAATACTAATATAGTCAATAAAATTTCCCACACCAACAGACACCAAAAGTAAAAAACATGATGAAGCAACACACAACACCCAAAACACCATTAATAAATAAATCCAAATGTTTAACATTCAATCATTGACAGCCATCAAAAAATGAGATAACATTAACCAATAACCATCTCATCCCAATCATAAATTTAAGATTAAAACTTGGTTGAATTTATAAATGTCCATAAACAACCAACATAATAATATTATAATAGCCATACACCAAGTGTAGAAATAAACACTAACACTAGCAAGGATTCCAACATCCAACAATTGCGAAACCAACTACACTACGGTTAGGTTATTTCAACACATTAAGTCTTTCTAATTGACATAGATGAGTCGATAAATCTAGTTACCATCATAATAACTTAGCCTCAATGAAAGGCAATGAAATAAACTAATAATAAAATAAAAAATAGGTTAATAAGGATGATTGAAATCGAAACAACTATCAAGCATGATATATCACAACCAAAGGAAATATCCATGGTTTGTATGCCACATGACTCAACCTAAAAAGTAAGACAAAATAAATTGTAGCATTCTCATCTAGGCTTCAATAAGAATATGCCACACCCATCTCATATAAGGTTTGATTCACAACCAAATATCACTTAGTAAAACCTTAGTCATGGGCCAACATACAAATAAAAAACTAGTTCATCACCTAATTAATATTTAGGGTCAAACCAATAGAGTTTTCCATAATTAATATTTACACATTTAGGATCTTAACATAAAGAGACTATTCCAAACCCCTTATTCGAGAAGGCTTAACATTTGAAAACATAGATATAGAACAGGGTTCACTTATTTTAAATAAATCAATCATATACATAAAATGAAAATCACTTTTTTCTCAAAATCAAGACAAATTCAATTAAAAAGGAAACTAAAAAAACCCACAGCCAAGTTCAGGTTGGAGTCCCACATTTCCAATAGCATTTAATAAATCTATGAAATATATGACCAGATATAACACATGCCTATAAATCATAGGTTTTCCCCAAATCAAACCAGTCTGTTAAATGTATTTTAATAATAAAATACCCAAATAAATCTTTAGGGGTCTAACACTATTTTACACAAAATTTAAATAGTAAAAACCCATGCATCAAAACATTTTAGCTTAATAAAATAATTTCAAATAGCTAACAGGTATTAGGATGTTTTAAATCTGAAAGTAAATTGGTTTTGGATGGTTATTAACCATCATAGGTTCATCGAGAAGTCTCCCAACTTCCCTATGAACCTATAATGGTTCTACCTATTATCATGTTATAATTTATAACAATAAACCACCATTCACCTTTCCTAAAAATCCATTTACAAACTTACTTGGAAAAAGTGAATATTGACCACTATAAGGAGTTTAAACCATTTTCTTGTATGTTTCCCATCATGGATCTAGCCCTTCCACGCACCAAAACTGACATTCCCACAGCCTAACCAGATAGCCCCAATAGTCATGCCCTCTCCCCAAGCACATTTCCCTCCCCAAAACCTCCTTGAACCCTTGTTACTTGGTCTTCATTTTCACCTAGGCAGTGGGCTCCCAAAAATTGGTGCAAGTTCCCCAAGTGGTAAATCCCAGAAGGAAGAGACATGTGGGAAGGGTTCACTCCACATAATTAAAACCATTTTACCCCAAAAAGGGTTTTTCCAAAAACATAGTAATCACCCAAATATGAGCTCCACCTTTTTGGAGTGTGGGTCAACACCCAAAATCATAAAAAAATAAAATAATTATCCACCATGCCAATTGACCCCCAACACAAAAACATTCCAAAGGTCAAAAATACACAAAAGGTTAAATCCACGTGGTCTAACAAAAAAACCACCTAATCACATAAATCCACAAAGCTAAGACAAGAAGGAAACCAACATAAGACCCACATCACTACACCCAAATAGGGTCACACAATGAATCCCAACAAAGGTAAAATAACACTAGATAAGCACAAACAAGGACAATGAAATCAAAACTCATTCAATATAAAGATATGATAACAAGAACAAACCAAAAGCAACACATCTAAAATAGTCAAAAGGATGAAAGATATAATAATGAGAAAGAATAATGATGACTATGGCATAGTAACTTAGTCATGCAAATTATACTTGTTAGGAAACTTATGACTGCTCAATAGCCCCTTGATTATATCCCAAGCTATCAAAAACCACTATTGGGCCTAGCTCATTGCCTAGTTCTTGAAACCATAAAAAAGAAACATCAATAGTACCTAAACGAGTATAAATATACAATAATAATAAAATTATGTAATCATCATACCATTTAAACATGATATGCTAAAAAAATTATAATCATCTGAAGTAATAATGAACCATAAATGAACTAATAATCATGATAGTTGTATTGTATTATTCCATGGTATAAGAAAACTGTATCACAACCAAGTGTTAGCTAGAATCCAACAAAACATGATATAACATAACATATAGTAATATAATGAAACTGAATAGTACCAAGCATGATAAAATGAATCAATCATAAGCATCAACTATACTATCAATAGAATTATAATAATTATATAAGATGCCTCATAACACTACATTTGAAATAGAATACACATCTGAATAGTTAGTATAATTCTTAGCAACACATGCTAAAATAGGCTTTCACTCTAGTATCCACAACTAGTTATAAGGTTAGGTCGTGAAATCCTCCCCTCTTTAAAGAGGAGCTATCTTGGTGACTTGCCAACAGTCAGGGAGTAACATTATGTCAAATATGTTCAACTAAACAATCATCATTCCTTCAAATCATTTTTACTCAATCAAGGGTGATAATGCCTCATCCTTACTTTTTTGGCATATTATTTTTCATTAGTAAGATAAATATGTTTTACCTTATATTAGACCAAAGTAAAGGCCTCCTTATTACATGTGTCCTTTGCAACACTGATATGGTAGCATGGTACATGGTGCAATATTTACAGTAGAATAATTTACAAGTATCCCAACTTGGTTGTAATCTTATGATTTTAAAAGTACCATTTCTTACCTTATAATTCATTGTAACCATCTATAGATAGGTTCATCAGACTAAATAAGCCTTCATTAACATCAAATTTTCATAGCAACAAGTGTTAATTTTAATACAACACTTTTGCAACTAGCCATTCTAGCCAATTGTGAAAGTGATTGATTAAACATCCCAAGAATATGGTGTTTTATAATATAGTATCTTACACATATCTTAACATGATTTCAACAAGAGTGCAATTTGCACTTTTATGCAGGAGTTGCAGCCATCAATTTGGCAAGTTAAATAATGGCTTCTTAAATTAGGTTAGCAATTTGAACATAGAAACTTTACTATGATATCATTATGGAAACATATTTATTTACAAGTTTCTCATAAGAAGAGTGCATACAAGGATAAGATTGGTTTTAACTAAAATCCTACTTATGTAAGAGATAAAAAACTATACCCACAAGTTTTATAATTACTTATAATCAAATCTAACTTCATCAGGTTCCACTATCTTGGAAATTTTAACCAAATAACCCATCACTTTATGAATTTGACTATTTTCTTTTTATCACTTCATGAAACAATACATATAGGGGTTGCATACATAGTGGTTAGAAATATTCCACAATAAGCTCAATGTGGATCTAATATTACTGGTAGTGATATAATGGTAACCAAGTTTAAGCATCCCTTAAATGGATGAAATGTTCAATAGTTATAAAATATAATAGTAGAAATTGATCATACCACGTGATCATCAAACTCAAAATTTAAATATTTATGATAGCCAACACAAAGAGGCAAGTTCCAATGGTAACAAGTTAAAACCAAATATTAACTATAATATAGTTAACCATGTGATGGCAATAACACATACTAATAATTCAATCCCACTAGATTGCAACCAAAAATCAAATAAAGATTGGAATATTCCACTATAACATTATGCTACATGCATCTGCGCGGCCCCATCAAACCCTTGTGTCTACACGGCATTGTATTGCCAGATCTGTTATTACGTGGAATTTTATTTTGGAACCTGGGTTGGATTTCCAGCTTGAGTGTGTTTAAATGGTGACATGGGGGAGCCATTCAGGGTTCTCATGGAGGCCATTCTGGGTATCTGGGCCAAGTTCTGGCTGAGATTTGTGTGCCTCTGTTTCAAGGGTGGATCTACCCACATCGTGTTGGTGTTAAGGAGAATGGCATGCTAGACGCTATGGAATTATTGGGGGAAACCCCTGTGGGGGAGCTGCATAGAGTGTTATTTAGCAGCCATCATACTAAATAAAGCCCTAACCTTTGTGGCTACCTTATTTACCATCACATTCTGTCAATTGGGGTTGTTGATCATATTGAGGTGCTTCCAGACATTGGGGATTTCTTCGATGTTTTTTGATTGCCATGGCAGCGTATCCTCTGCAGAGGGGGAGTTTGGGTAGATGATCGGGTGGATGGAATGGGAATTGGTGGCACTACTTCTAGGGCTTGTTTCTTTGTTTGTGGTGCTATTTTTTGTGGGCAGTGTGTTTTTTGGGTTTGATGGATCGAACCTAGGTATGGCCATTATTATTGCCAGATCTTACGGTGTCTTCATCAATCTTAGTGACAGAGAAACCAAAGGTATTTTGGGGTTTTTTATTGTCATGGAAAATGCTTGTGCGGCATTATTACAATGTTAACCTACATTTTTGGCTAGGGCAGAATGCTAAAGATATATATATTTTTAGCATTGTTTCAGGCTGTAAAACCTAGTTTTGTTAAGGTTTCAGGTCCTTGTAAAACTTGGGTGATTTTATTGGTTTATGTTTGTGGTTTTAGGTCCCTATAGAACCTGATTTGATACTATTTTTCAGTAGGTTTCAAGAATGCTTTTCCTGGTGGTTGTTAATGCTTCATCTTCTTGATTCTGTTAAAGGGTTTTGGGGTCCCTTCAAAACTTGCTTTTCCCTTAATCTAAAACATTATTCTGCATGCATAAACCTAGGATCACTGATCAAAAAATGTTATATCATAAGGGTAGTAATCAATACCATTATGGTTGCTCCATTACATCATCAACTATTCAAGGGTTAGTGTAGTGTGCCACACCAACCATGCTAAACATCAAAGAAGCCATACTAGGCATCACATGCAAACTAAAGGCTTATAACATGTTTTCAAACACACACATGAGCTTGTATTATGGTCCAGGGATACCAATCCCACCATCTAAAATATCCATCTAAGGGCATCACCCAACTTTCATCACCCTATCTAAGAGTCAAGTGGGTACCTAGGATTTTAAACACTACCTAATTATGGATTAGTGCTACTCTATCAAAGCAAAAAATTAGCATAAATTCTAGTAATGATTATAAAAAAAATATAAATATTCATCCTAAAATATTTCTAATAGGTATATAAATGGAAATACCCTAACCAAAGCATGGTTGCACCTATAGGCCCAACCATGCACGCATTTCAGCAAGCACTATCATGCTGATTTGCATAAATGTCTAATTCTGTAGGATCAATTAGTGCTTCATAAGGGAAAAATAGTAAAACTTCACAATGGTTTATTTTACCACAACCTCCAAGAAGTGGCTAAAGGAACGCTAAATCCATAAAGTGACCATTATACACTAAGGTCCTGTGGCCAACTCATGGCACACATGGTGTGCAATTTGAATGAATCAGGTGGGTACTCGTGAAAAGGAGAAAAGTGAATTTTTATCCTATGAGATAATCCACTTCCTAGATTGTACCCATTAAAGACATTATAGATTTAGTGATTCTCTACCCTTTAACCTCTTACTTTCACTAGTACCCAATATTAGAGTAGTGATGTGGGGTTACACCACACCACACAACACAAAATTATACCCTAGAAAATTAAATAAAATAGAAGTTGGTTTCAAGGGGGAAAACAAATCACATGGGTAGTTTATAGTGAAATTACCACAATATTATCATATAGTAGTTTCAAAAACATAGAGCCATGAATGGTCCACATGGTTAATTTTAGAAATGGGAGACTCCCTTACATAGTGATTAATCATCATTTTTGTGATTTAAAATTAACAACATACATACATGTGTATATAATTCCCATATAATAGTGATGATATCAAGACAAGTATGTGAAAGTACACAAGGATAACTACATACACAAGGTATAATAAAGACATAAATTTACATGATTTAGAAAAATCAATGAAAAGTAATAATTACATAACCTATAACAGATCAATATACAAGGAGGAACCACATGAAAATAGGTCATGTATACATAATTCATGGGTTTTTAATAATTTTTCCAAGGTACCTTCATCACAACAATTAACATACACAATGTGAAGCACAAGAGTCCATAACTCTCATCGGGTCACTCGATGTCTAGATTTCATCCAAATGACACCAAATATCCATCTTATAACACACATAATCAATCCTAGGGATCTAAATCATGATCACCTTCCTTACAATACGTTTGTATTCCAATCAAGGCCTATAAAATCTATCTCTATGAATTTTTGGAAATTTACCAACAAGGTTCACACATCATGGATAAAAGGCTCATGTTAACTGATAATGATAAGAGTTCCCCAAAAATCTCTAACTTGCCCAAACATATCGGTCATACTCATCCCATCAAGCCCTCCAAGCTTAAGCCACACCCTTGGACCTTCCATGATATTATACCTTGGCATCACTAGATAGCTCATCCATGCAAGCTATCAATTGCTGCTAAGGCATTATCTTAATATTCCAAGAATAAGATTACATCACTATTTTCTAGTTGACTTAATCTAATAAGTCAAAGGTTAAATAGTAATACTTTTTTTGATGTAACATCAATTTGGGGAAAGGGTGGACTTAGCCAAAGTATGGGTGAATGCTATAACACTGCTAAGGAAACTACAATTTTACTCAACCAGTAAGTTCAATTGAACTCACAATACACATCTTCATGGATGCAAGGCATATATATATCACAATAGAGATCCCATTAGTGACAAAACATAGCCAAGTTTCCAAATAGGCACCCACATGGATGTATAACTTAGCTAGAATCAAGGATAACATCCCATGAACCTAACATATCCATGGTCAACATGACATCTTCATGGAAATCAACCTATCCATGATCAAGTAACCATCACAAATATAATCATACCCATGCTCAAAATAACCTTAAAGATGCTAAAATGTATACAAGAACATGTGCCAAAAATATTTAAAGCATCTTCACTTTAGACAAGAACATGTGACACCTCAATATGGCTCTAAAACCATTATCCCCCACTCCACATATGAGGACAATTTGCAATAGAAACCTTCTTGTATTCATGATCAAAGGGTCAAAAAAGTAGATCCACTACTTTAGACAAAATCCATCCACCTCAATGTGCTTCTAAATATGGCACCCCACTCACACATATGAGGTAAATCAATAATAATGGTATTTTATCTTCTTCTTCTTCCTATGTGCACACAAAGTCCAAAAGGTGTTAGAATCACCTTTTGACTTTATCTAGACATGTGGAATCTTGGAGCCACCATATATGGCACCCTACACTTGACCTCTTAACTTTTACACCATAAAGACAAACCCATGTGCCTTGGTGGAGTGCTATGTCCCAGTCCCATCACATCAACTTGATCACATGTAAGAGACCCTCCATGGGCCTTGCCACATCACCAACCGATCACATCACTAACCATCCACATCACCATAATGTCATGCCACCATGAATAGTGGTTATGAATCGTGAATGTGAATAGTGATTATGAATAGTGACTATGAATAGTGACTTCACACCTAACATAGATAACCTTCTCAAATTGGATTTAGTTATAAGTTCTAGAGAACCCATAGTTGTAACAAATGCATCTACTATGTAATTTATTCATTAGGGAAAAGTATTAATATTGAATTCATAAAAATTCTCTATCAAATTACACACTCAATTACGGTACCTAAAAAATGTTTGTCCTTAAAAGCATATTAGCTTCTGGATTGTTAAACCACTAGTCAAAATCTCTAAGTACTTTGAGGTTCTTAACTTTCCTCTTCAATGTGAACAAGAGACCATGAACCAATGACTCATATGTAACTATATTATTAGTGTAGCCTAACTATAAGAAAAATGCATCTAGATAGGGATTTCCTTAGGGATTGATGATCTCTACATTGGCTCCACATTTGCTCTTAGCTTTATAACTATCAAATTTTAGCATCTGTAAGTAGTTTTTAGTTGTATGCTTCAGATTTTGATGAGCTAGTGCTGTTGAAACATTGATTTACGCATTAGTTTTCTCCACACCAAGTGGATACACATATTATTTCTTGATTGATAGAGACCTTCTATTCATGTCCTCAATGGCTAAAGTGATTAGATGGCTATCCATAACAATTATTTTCTCATCACGAGATCTCATAGACTCCTTACTTTTCTCAGACAACTTTTATTAAGCTTGTTGATTTATGATTCAACCATACCTGTTGCTGATAATAACTATTGACAACCTTATTTTTCACTCAAACCAACTAGTTTTAGATCCTTATACATTTTGGTAGCACTAGGAAACCAATTTATTTTGAGTGGTTAGAGGAAATCATCCTCATCTAGATAATATAGTTCATCAATTTATGACTTCTCTTTTATGAATATCATATTGACAAAAAAAAAATTGTAAGTTATTGCCTCTTTTCTATTAAGAATGGTAAATGCATTCCAACCTAAGAATCCAAAGTGTTAGCAATAAAACATCACATAATGAAGCTACATATATGATATTAAAAAATAAGGCAACTCATATATTATTCAAAATGAAGCATACTAGTACGATATGAAAGATCTTACATAAATATACAAGTCAAAATACTGAACTAGCTTAACTATCCAATGTGGGATACATATTCACATAGGAAAAATTCACTAAAAGATAAATTAGATAGCTAACACACTAGAAAACATGATAAACTACATGAAATACATACTCTAACATCCCCCCTCAAGTGAAGTTATGGGCTAACAAAAAGCCAAAAAAGAAATAGTGACATCCATAATATGAGTCTCAGTAACTAGGCATGATGAGGTACTCATGTATAAAATGTATACTTGAAAATAAGAAGGAAGATGTCCTCATGAACACCCCTAAGGATACATTCTAAAACCTCAAGCATGCCACACAACTCAAAGAAATGAGTTGATGTAAAAGACTTTGTGAATATGTCTGCAACCTTCTACTAAGTCAGAATATACTCCATGCTAAGAACACCATTCTGAATGTGATGATGAATGAAGTTCATATGCACTTTAATATTCTTGGTCTATTGATGCTCAAGTAGGTTTCAAGATACATGAATTATACTCTAGTTGTCACACCAAAGTATAATGGGTGAATCTTACATGAAGCTAAACTCTATCAATAATAAATGAAGACAAAGAACCTACTTACTCATTATAACTACTGCCTTGTACTCAGCCTCTATAGATGAAAGTGCAATAGCCTATTGTTTATTGCATAACCAAGTAATAGGTGAAGAACCAATATAAAATATGTATCCAAAAGTGGAATGCCTATCATCAAGGGAACCTACCCAATTTGAATCATTATATCCAACCAATTGAGTAGAACCCCTGGTGTAGTGTAATCCAAAATAAGTAGTACCTCAAAAAATTTATAGAATCCTCTTGGCAGCCTACCAATTACTTTCATGAGGGTCATGTGAAAAACTAGATACAAGCCCAATTGTAAATTAAATGTCAAGGTAAGTATGGGGTAAATACATAAGACTCCCAACCATCTACTTATACAATGCAGGATCACAAAGTGAAGTAGTACAAGAAGCAGTTAGAATCAATCTAGATTGAAAAGGAAAAGGACTTGGCTTGAAATCATCTAGTCCAAAATGCTAAAGAATATTTAGTGTGTACTTATACTAGCTCAAATAAATCCCTATATCTGACTATAAAATCTATAAACCAAAGAAGAAATGCAGAAGGCCAAGATCTATCATGTTGAATTATGATGAAATTGCTTACTAAATAATCTAACTCTAAGATGAGGAGCTTCTTATGAGAATCAGATCCTCAACATAGAAGACTAGAATAATAATGTCCTCCCTAATATGTTGAATATTCACTATGGGATCAGAGTGGCAATGAACAAAGATGGTGGAGAGAAAAATGAATCTATCTTCTCATTCCAAACCTGAGGGGCCTATTTGAAACCATAAAGAGACCTCCTAAGTTGATAAAGAAGAGAATAATCATGACCAAACCTATCAAGCTGATCCATATAGATTTACTCATGCAATTCTTGATGTAAGAAAGCACACTTAACATCCATCTAATATATTGGACAACCTTGTGATGCATCAAGATAAATTATAAGGTGAATAGAATCCATCTTGGCAATAGGCACAAAAGTCTCAGAATAGTCAATACCTTTAACTTGAAGGAATCCATTTACAATAAGACTTGCCTTATACTTGTTAGTGGACCCATTAACTACATACTTGGTGTGGTAAATCCATTTAAACCTAACCAAATTTCTTCCCTAAGGAAGAGTGACCAATTCTCAAGTGTGATTATTCATCAATGAATAATACTCATCTATCATCGCATCATCCCACTCTTGCATCCCATAAGCCCATGAAAAAGATTGTAGATCCCTAGATAATGCCTAACACAAAAGTATAGTACTTATATAATGTGTATGATGATGTCAATTAGGTAGAATATCTTGAATTAAAGAGTCTACCTTAGAAACTGTAGTACATTCCCATATAGGCATAGTGGCAAAATTAGTGTGAATAGGATCCTCATCCTCTATAACCTCCTTAGGAATATCTTGAATTGGATCCTCAAATAATGAATCCTCGAGAGAAGGTGAATCATAAAATAAATAGAATAAGGTATGGAAGAAGATGAAGAGTCATGAGATGTGAAATGCTCATCCAACTATAGATGAGTTTGAAAATGAACATCATGAGTTTTACGATCTAAAATATGATAAGATCTCATGTCCTGTCAATACCCTACAAAGATCAAAGGTTTTCTCTTCTTATCTAATGCTTTTCTTTTCTTATTTGGTATAAACACCCAAGCAAGGCTCCCAAAGACTCCAACAAAGAGACATCAGGCTTGGTTTCAGACCATGCCTCCTTCATAGTCATATGCTCAAGTGCTCGATATGGTATATGGTTCTAAATTTAGTTCACACAATTAACTACCTCTACCTAATAGATAAGAGGTAAATCCCATGAATGTATCATGCAGTTATCCATCTCCTTTAGAGTTTCATTCTTCTTTTTTAATAAGCCATTCTATTGTGGAGTATTTTTAATAGAATTCTAGTGAATATTACCATGAGCTCCCAAAAAATTAGAGAATTCTCAATTGAATTTCTCCCCCCATTATCTATATAAAGTTTCTTGATACAACTTGATTATTATTTATCAATCAAAGCCTTAAAAAATTTAAAGTGAGAAAAGACATCACTCTTTTACTTGAGAAAATAAACCTATGTAAACCTTGATAAATTATCGATGAAAGTAAGTGCATACTTAGATCCGGTCAAAGAAGGAGTATGAAAGACCATCAAATCATTGTGTAAAATCTCAAGTGGTGAATAAAAAATCATAGACATACCCTTAGGAAATGGATCCTGGTGTTTTTTCCCCAATGTAAAACCAGGGAAAACTTCAACAAGACATTAAATTCTAAGAATACCATCTACCATAATATGACTACTCAAGTCCTTCAAATATCTATAGTTTAGGTGTCTAAATCTCTCATGCTAAATCCAACTCGTAGAATCTGCATGAGAAAATAAACACATCCTTAAAGGAGGAATATCATCAAAACCCTCAAAATAGTAAAGTTGAGAAATGTGATCAATAACACCTTGTGCAATAAGTGTGTGTCGATCTAACAAAGATTGAACTTCAACACCTTGTGGTGTGAAAGTTACTATCTTGCCCTAACTAAAATGGTAAATTTGATAAACTGAAAGTATATTGGTGGTGATGTTTGGATGATATAATGCATCATTAATGTATCCACCATCTAGATGCATGTCACCCTTACCCTTAACAAAAATGAAGGAAGAATCTCCAACCTTAGTATTGGAAGTAGAATTCAGACTAAGAGATACAAAGGACTCCTTGGAAGAAGTTATATGGTGTGAAGCACTAGAATGTAGAACCCAACTATCTAAAATACTTAACTATGATCTCCCAAAAATATTAAGTGCTTTCCCATGATCATGAGATGAAGAAGGAGTGGAGATAGAGATATTTTGTTTATTAATAACATCCTCTAAGTATTTCATTCTATTAAAACACCTAGACTCTTCATGACTAGTCCCCCCATAATAAGAACAAGATAGGTTAGACTTATTCTTTGATTTAGAAGATGGCTTGGGTTTAGTTGGGCTTAGGTGCATTTTGAGGTGGAGGAGTGTTCTTCTTCTTACCCTTATATTTTCCCTTAGTTTGAGGATGTGATGCAACTAATGTTTTTTGATAGGTAGAATACTCAAGGTGAGATAATTTGGATTCCTCCCTAGTAAGTCTCTCATAAAATAACTCTAGATTTGGCATTTTGAATGCAAAACCTAAGGTATCCATACTAGAGAAAAAGGTAGAATCAAATATTTAGAATGGGCCACTCAATTTATTACACACACTTTTCATCTTTTTAATCTTGTCCACTCCCCTTCAACTATGTCAAAAAATGTTAAAACTTAATGAGGTATTTTATAATGGAGGCAAAATCTTCTAGATTTAATGAAGTAATCTCCAATTCAAGTTGTATAGCTCGTAAGTGATATACTTTCCCAAATAAACCCTTTAACTTAGTCTACATTTTTAATGGAAAATCACACCCATCAAAATGAAATAAAATACTACCACTCACATATCCCCCAAATCAAGCCCATACACTCTTCAAACATACATTGATGCTAAATTTTTTCAATTCACATGTAAACTATGGTGTTGTTTCATTCATTAGGTACCACAATTTTTATACTTTATGATAGTTTTAATTAAAATTATCTATGTATGGTAATTATGTGTAGTCAAAGGTTCATAATGGTCAACACCAGAAGTAGAAGCCATGCTAACAATCACCAAATAGAAGAAAGAATGCAAAAACTATGCACAAAATCGGCATCAAGATAACCCCCAAAAAGATTGTATTACATGACACCCCATTTGACACTTTATAAAGGTAGTAAATTTTTACAAATTAATGATGCTAACAGATAGAGAATCAAAAACCATGCAGTTTTGAAAAAAATAGAAATAAAATCTGAGTTACGATTCAAAAGTTATAAGCATTATGATTTCTCATAAAATGGGTTAAAACATATAAAAAAACACTACAAATAGGTTTTTATAACTAAATCAGACAAGAACATAGCCATCCAACCACTTTTTGGAACCATAATTGAACCATGGACTCAAAAAAACTAACATTAAAAAAATATCCTCTTGGTTATCGCTATGCTTGTGAAAGTGAATTATGCTTCCTCTTGCAGTAAAAATTAAGCTTAAATCCATCTAAAGGCCTCAAATTTTCAATGAAGCAAATCTTTAACTCATTTGATCTCTTAGCAGATCTGATACAAGAAGAAAATGCTTCACATAGGTAGATCTGGTCAAATATTGAAAAAAGAAAGCACTAACTTGGAAAAAGTAATGTTGATAGATGATTCCAAATATAAAAGGATGACACCACTACACAATAGATTGATTAAAATTTAGGTTATATTCTTCCAAGTCTCTTCAATGCAGAAGCATTCAATGCATATCAAGTAAACTTAAGATGCCTCTAGTCTTTTCCAACACCACTTCAATGTTCTTGATTTCTGCAACACAGATCTGAAACAAAAATAACAATGCCTATGTCTAGAAAGAAGGTTTCAATGTATATAAAATATGGTAAAAAACTTGAAAAAACTCCAACACAGGTCATCCTCTTCCATGCTAAGATAGCATATTTGTAATGAGAAAAAAGACAACATAAATGCTTGGAAAGGTGACACCACTTCAGTGTAGATTTTAAGGAAGTAAAAAAACAATGCAAATCTATTATTTTAATTCCACAAACAAGATCTTCTACTCTTTTTTTCAACACCACAAACAAGATCTTCTACTCTTTTTCTCTAATGGTTATATCCTACTAGTTTGAAAGGAAAGCACCAAAGCTAGTAGAGATCTGAAAATGATAAAAGTACCTTATCTTAGCATAAGCATTCCAATGTCTCTTTGTAAATTTTAATGCCTACCTAAAGATTTCAATTCCTTCCTAGATAATGATGCCACTTGTAGATCAAAAGACTAGTCAACCTTGAAAAAAGGAATGGTGCCAAAGAAGAAAAGGATGCCTCATGCTACAGCAATGCCTTCTCTCAAGATTTCTTTAATGATGAAAAAAATGGCTTTAGATCAAAATCAAATCTGGCCTCTTCCAACACCTAACTTATTGAAGATGCCAAGATCTCTGCCACTTTCACTACCTCAAAAGTAACAAAAGTTTCAAAAGAAAAAAACTCTTCAAAAATTATTGAAAAAAGGCACCAAGATCTCTTAGTACGTCTCTCTTATTTGATTCCTCTTCATGACAAGGGAAGAAGTAGCAAAAAAAGAAGTACATGACAAGGGAATAATCAAATGCGATGGAAATTTTTGAAGTAACAATGTGGATGGGAGTAACACCTCAAAGCTATAATACCATGTTAGGAATGGTAAATTCATTCCAAACCAAGAATTTGAAGTGTTAGAAATAAAACACAACACAAGGAAGATACAAATATGATATGCAAAAATAAGGAAAATCATATATAATTCAAAATGAAACATATTAGTACAATAAGAAAGCTCTTGCATAAATAGGTAAGTTGAAATACTAAAATAGCCTAAATAACTAATGTGGGATAAATCCTCACATAGGATAAAACTCACTAAAATACAAAATAACTAGATAATACACTAGCAAATGTGAGAAAATGCATGAAATACATACTCTAACATTTTCAATGGCATATACCCCAAGCTCTGACTTGTCAAATAATATTTCATTCATTTTTTTATGTTTTGTTATCATGTGAGTAATCTAGTGTTCATATTAAATATTAATTTGAATATATTTGCCTTGCCATGGAAGCCACATATGAGAGTAGCATATTGAGACATAACAGTTTAGCATTCTATACCAATTCCTAAATAGAAACATGTCATAAGCATTAAGTATGTCCACTACCTAAATGTCAATAAAATAATTTAGCCTCAGATTAGAGGCCAGTTGCATATGGATGTGATTTAACTCACCAATAACCTTGAATTTTTACTTGTCTAACAAAACCACTTTCTTGTTTGATTTTACAAGTGTCAAATGAAACTGCTAGTAGATGGCATAAGGCATGCCATTTCTAGAAGCACCTGAATCTACCAAATATTTATGCAATTTTTTCCCAAAAATATGCATTGTTAGGAGGAATGAAGGGGTTTAAATTTTATCTTTATAGATTTCCACATGAGTCTCAACTATCTTATTATTTTCTTTCCATTTAGGATAATATAATTCTTTTACAAACATGTCCTTTTGGTTTGAGATTTGAAGCAAGTCAAACATTGTGGTGTTGGACTTAGTTTATTTTAGGTCATCCATAACGTTGTATCCATATTTACTTGGTTATTTTGGTTTTTAATTCTATGGAGGTATGGAATTATTCATGGGTTGATATAATGTAGTAGGTCCTATAGGGGGAAATGGGTTATTGCTTGAGTTCTCGTTAGGGGGAACTCAAGTGTTGTTCGAAAGAGTAGACATAGTTAATGGAATTTGAAACTTAATCCTTAAACTATAGTTGTTTCCCCTTTGAAATTTTTAAATGCATGGATCTCATCCAATTTTTCCTCAAGATCATTTTCAATTTTGAACATAAATTCATAAGTCTAAAAGACTAGTCTTGTTTTAGGGTTACCTCCACATTTATCAGAGTTATTATCAAGTGCAAGGACTAGTTACAGATTGTACACCTCCTTCAACAATATTCTTGAGGCACAAATGACCTCCACATAATTGATTTCAGCATGGTATACCATAATGTGTATCCTTCACCAAGTGGGAAATGCTAAATCAACCAAGTCCACTGCATTGAAAGCATAATTATTGTTATTTGGATAATTATTGTCTAATGGGATAGGTACACCTTAATTGTTTGGTCTCATGTTCTATTGTTTCTTGGTCCTTTGAAATTTGAAAATTATATTTTGTGGTGGGTTATTTTCGTTTTGGTTGGTTTTTTATGTCAATTGTCTATGCAAATTGACCATATCATTTTTAACCTCTTAACCATCTACTTTAAATTATCTACTTCAAGGTTCACACTAGCATTCTATGGGTTTCCCATTTATGGTTATGGATTGGCCACATGTGCACCATCAGTTATAAAGATATGGATAGTGTTATGTGCCTTATTGTGAGCATTGTTAACAGACATTTTAGTTTTTATAAATGATAGGACAACCTATTAATTTCTAGTAGAAGCAGCATAACCACTAGCATTTGACATGTAGTAGTATTATTATATTCTAAGGGAATAAGTTTTTGATTGTTTTACTATATAAAAATGTGATTAGGAGGTGTATAAGGTAGATCACTATAAATGAAGTTCATTGGTGTTAGATTGTAAACTAGATTTGGGCTTACTTATAGGGAACCTAAGATCAGATTCATTGATGGTTTATGGTGATGAAGAACATGATTGACCATTGGGATATAATTTTAATCACCTAGTTAACCTAATGAAGGCAAAGGGCCCATTTCATATCCTTTTGGAACCATTTTCTACTCAATGTTTATAGCTTCGTTGTAAGACAAGGAGAAAGATAAGTGGCTTATTAGGGTTCTTCTAATGAACATGGATATCATTGATTCTGAATCCCTCAAATATGTTTATATGGTAACTGATTCCATTTGAGTGTATGGGTATTTTAACCTCTGATAGATCTTGTATAATCATGCATTAAAGACACTCATAGGCTTGTTAGGCTTACCAAGGAAGTTACAACATGATATAAGACAACCAAATCAATGGGAAAATAAAAGTGGTTAATAAAAATGGTTTATAAATAATTCCAAGAAGTGATAGATGCATTTGGTAGCCTTAGATACTAGGCATAATAAACCTCACCCAAGGAGTAAGTAAATAGGAAGAAATATAAATATTCATGTTAAGTTTGTATTCAGATCAAGGCATCCTTGAATACCTGAATATGATCTTTAGCTATTTGAATCCTGTTAGGTGTGTAATTTGGGTAGAATTTATCCATATTCTCGGGTAAATCATGGGAAATACTTGGAATGTGGTGTGACCCTAAATTCACCTAAAGAATATTTAGTTTACTCTTAAGCTGACCTAAACACTTTCCATCAAACTCATGCTCCAGACTTAGTGAGAAACTTGACTTTACATAAGCATTAAGACTTAAGAATCAACAAGAATTATGTGAAAGACTCAAAATTACTAAGTAATAACCTAGACACCCTAAACACATTCTCTCTACACTATTTACATCTACATACATTCCTTTGAATGATTAAAAGATACTCATTAGGCCATAAGACCTTTCTTGCTTTGCACATGGGCTCATGGGCTTGTAACCCTATTTAGCCTAGTTTTGAAGCATAATTTATTTTATTATTATCATAACACAAAATTTAAATAAGATTTGGATACCCACTAATGGCTTACATAATATACTTCAAATAATCTTGGGGTTTCTTTGTATGAACTGACCCTATCATGCACTATGTCAGGCCTAATTAGGCCTCCAAGAGCCCTATTTAAGAGAGTATATGGTGAATAATGTGGAGTTAAGACTTAAGATTCTTATGATATGTGTTAAATGACATATTAAGACTATTTAGTATAAAATCTTAGCAATTTATTACCATAAACCATGGTCAAAAGCTATTGTCACAGTCCATATAGGCTACAAGGGCTAGAACAAGGTCATGGATTAGAATATAGACTTAACCATTGAGTTATAATTTGAGACTTTACACATTTAAGGAATATATGGAGAACTCAAATATTTCAAATAATCACAAATTTCCACCATATGGATTAAAAGTACCAAGAAGCCCTAGTTTAAGCACAATGGACATTCAAACAAAGCTACATGATAATTCAAGACCCCAAATAAAACTCATTTACCTCATTTTTATCTATTATATATATCTAAGTAGTCATAGTGGTTAAAATAGCTCTCTAAACCTAACTATCGTACCCTCAGCCTAATGCTCGATCTGATTTGCTTGCATAGTCTTTAGTAAAGCATGGATAAAGTACTCAAAATTGTTCTTCAATGGCTTTTTCCCCTTATTTTCACCTATAATACATCATAATACCTTCTCTTGGTTGAAGTAATCCAAAAATAAATATCCAAATCTCAACTTAGACACAAAACCTCCTATTTTAGACTCATGCAACAAACTCTAAAAATGGATTTAACAACCTTTTTCAACTAAATAAGATTCTAGCAGCCTAGATCACATCCAAAAAACCCAAGATCACCTAGAATATGATATTTAAAGTCATTTTGGATGCAATCTTATACAATAGTGGACTTTTTACATGTTTATGCCTTATTACAAGCTTAATAAGTATATAAACAAATTTGAAAGTTTGAATAACACAAATTGGAGGGAAATTAACCTAATCATACCTAGACTCTCTAAAACTCAATTGAGAACATAACAAAAATATTCAAGGCATGAAGATGCTCCTGCTTCATTCTTCTAAAGAGCAAAAAGAAACAATCTTGATTTGTTTTTATTCTTCATCAACTCTTCCACCTTGTGCCTAGCTTGTGGATGTTATTTGTAGTCAACCATGTTGCGTCTTCAGTTGGTAGGTTCTTCCACTTGGTTAGGTACTATAAATATTCTTTGTCTCTTGTCTTCTTAACCACTTTCTTGTCCAAAATGCTCTCAACCTCCTTTGCAACTTCCTTTGGTAGTTGTTGTTCCCATTGGAAAGCTTCATCAACCTCTATTTCAGACCCTTTAACTAGTTGTTCTTCACCTTTATATGGATATAGGTTTGCAACATTGAAGAATGGAGAGATTCCAATTCCCTTTGGTAGTTCAATCTCATAGGCATTATTTGAGAATTTTCTTACCACCTTGCATGGACCAATTTTCTTCACTTTCAACTTGTTGTACTCTCTCTTAGGGAATATTTCCTTTCTAAGGTGGGAAAGAATAAGGTCTCCAACATTGAAACTTACCTCTCTCCTCTTTTGATCTTCTCTTAGCTTATACTTGATGATGTTTTCTTCAAGTTTCCTCTTCACTTGTTCATGCAAGTTGTACATTGCAATGGCAAACTCTTCTACATTAACACTCCTTTCTTCCATATTGCCTAGATATCTTAGCTCATTTACACCTTTACGATGTATTCCATACAAGACTTGGAATGGACTCATTCCTATAATTATATTTTGAGAATCATTATAGGAAAAATCAGCTTATGCAAGTACAAGATCCCACTATTTTGGTTGCATACTTACCAAACTCCTCAAGATGTTTCCAAGGCTCCTATTAACAACTTTAGCCTGACCATAAAGTTATGGATGGTAGGATAAGTTGAAGATAAAATGTGTACCCAAATTCTTCCATAAGGTTCTTCAAAGGTGCCCAACAAACTTAGTGTCCCTGTCAGAAATAATGCTCCTAGGGAGCCCATGCAATCTCACAATTTCTTCAAAGAATAAATTGGCTATGTTAGTAGCATCACTTATTTTTATACATGGAATGAAGTGAGACATATTTGAGAACGTATAAAACACTAAAAATATAGAATCATGACCTTTTTGAGTTCTTGACAAACCAAGTACAAAGTCCATACTTACTAAATCCCAAGGCCTATTGGGAATGCGCAATGGTTGGTACAAATTTGGGTCTTTAATAATTCCATTGGAATGTTGGCATGTATTTCACCTCTCAAAAAACATTTTGACATCATAATTCATACCTGACCAATAGTAATGAGCACCCAATTGTGCTAGTGTCTTATTCTGCTCAAAATGTCCTACCAGGCTACCACTATGTTTCTCCTTCAACAAATTCTCTCTCATGGAAATTTTGGGTATACAAATATGGATGCCATTTAAAAATATAACTTATTGGATCATGAAGTCTATCCAAAGACTCCTATCATCCCCTACTATATTCATGCAAGATTCATATGGTTCCTTGAATTCTAGATCTTTTTAATATATTTCCTTCAACTCCTCAAATCCCAAGATGCTTACTAGATTCTATTGCATGATTATATTCCTCCTACTCAAGGAATTTATAACCTTGTTAGATTTTACTTTATTATACTTAATAGTGAATGTGAAACTCTACAAAAAAATCAATCCATTTGACATGCTTTTGACTCAACTTACTCTGATTGCTGATGAACTGCAAAGCATAGTTATCAGTGAGTAAAACAAACTCTTTAGACTAAAGATAGTGCCTCTATTTATTCAAGGCTTGTACAAGAGCATATAACTCCTAATCATAGGCTAAATATCTCTAATTAGCATCATTTAGTTTCTCACTAAAATATGATATGGGTTTCCCATCTTGACTTAAAACATCACATATGGTAGTCCCACTAGCATCATATTCCACTTGAAATAGTTTATTGAAATAAGGTAAGGTTAAGATTGGTTATTTAGTTACCTTATTTTTAAATAATATGAAACTCTTATTAGTATCCTCAGTCCAACAAAATCTTCTCTTATCAACCTTGATTGTGTCTATCATTAGAGCAATAATTCCACTAAAATTATTTATGAATTTCCTATAGAAGATAGCCAAACCATTCAATATTATTACCTAAAAGGTGCTCCTGGGTGTAGGCCACTCAATTATGGCTTTTATTTTCTCCTTATCCATCTTCAATCCTTCCTTTGAAATCAAAAATCCTAAGTAGATAAATTCTACCTTCATGAAACTATACTTTTTTCACATTGATTAGAAATCTCTCTTCATGTAATTTACTCAATACCATCCTCAAATGTTTCAAATGATCTTGCTTAGTTTTAATAAACACAAAAATATCATCCAAGTATAGTATCACAAACTTACCAGTGAATTCCTTAAGCACTTCATTCATTAGCCTCATGAAGGTACTTAGTGCACTGGTTAGCCCAAATGGCATGACTAACCAGTCATAGAGTCTATCATTGGTCTTAAAGAATATTTTCCATTCATCCCCTTCTCTTATCCTAATATTATGGTAACCAATTTTAAAGTCTATCTTGGAAAAATATGTAGCTCCAGTCAAACAATCAAGTAAATCATCAATTCTAGGCAATGGAAATATATACTTGATAATGATCTTATTGATTGCTCTGAAGTCTGTACACATTATCCAACTCCCATCCTTCTTAGGAATTAAAACTATAGGTGAAACACAATGACTTAAGCTCTCTCTTACCAATCCTTTTTTCAATAATTCTTGGACTTGGTACTTGATCTCTTCATTTTCCCTTCGTGTCAACCTGTATGCAACCTTGTTTGGAAGATTTGCTCCTAAAATCAAGTCTATGTGATGGCTGATACTTCTTAATGGTGGTAACTCATTAGGAAAATAATCTACCACAATATACATGTACTCATTCAAAATATCTTGGATCTCTAGAGGTAAATCAATCAACTTAGTACTAGTGACTACACTTCTTGGTTTACCACTCACAACAAAGTTTACCTCTTCCTTCTTCATTTGATGTAGAAAATCTTCACCATTCATGATCAAAACTTTATAATTATATCCTATAGAAGTATTATCATATTACTTTAATGGTGTGAGTATATTCTTGATCCCATCCTTCTTAAATGTGTATGTATTCTACTTTCTATCATGCATGGCCTTCCTGTCAAAATGCTAAGGCCTTCCAAGCAATATATGACATACATACATGGGGATAACATCACATAAAATTTGATATTTATATGTTTTTATTTGAAAATAAACTTTACATTTTTCACTTACCAAGAGTTTGTGTCCTTTTTGCAGCCAAGAGACTTGATAAGGTGTAGGATGCACCTCCTTTATCAAGCCTAGTTTCTCCACCATCTCAGTTGACACAAGATTGTCTGTATTCCCACTATCTATGATGACCTTGAAACACTTTCCCTTGATATTACATGTTATCCTAAACAAAGTTTTCCTTTGTGGTGGTTCCAAAATTTCCTTATTAGGCTTCAACAAGATTCTTTTCATTAAACGAGACTCACCTTCCTCTGGAATATCTTCATGAGTAACTATTAATCCTTCAACTTCCTCTTCACCTTGGGTCATGTGTACACCTCTTTCATGGCTAGTAAAGTTGTTCTCTAGACACTCATATGCTCTATTTCATGCATACTTTTTGCACTTGAAGAATTTTCCCATGAATCTTCCTCTTCCTCTTTGGTAGACTTGATATGGCCTCCTTCTTGGTGTATAACTACCTATTAAAATTTTTGAGCTGTTAGCCTCATCTTGTGATGTTTGTAGCTACCTTATACCTCCTTTTGATTCTGTTCCTCTAATGGATTTGCCTCTTCCCCTTGCAAAGGAAGTTTGTTTCCTTACAATCTTCTCCTCAGCTTTCAAAGAAAATTGATATGTCTCATCTTGGATGAAAAAATTCAAACCATTAATGTATCTTGATACTTTTTCCATATCATCCTAAATGTGTCTTGATCTTATAGTTATCCTATAGAACTCTTTAGTTTATTCTTTTACAATCATGTCATTTTGTTTCAATTTTTGCAATTGCTTGAAAAGATTTGCTTGGTAATCTAAGGGCATAAATTTACCCTTCATTTTTGCTACCATTCTATCCTAACTTCTGATCTTTAGCTTGAATTTCCTCCTCTTTTCTTCTTGTACTCCATCCCACCATAGGGATGCATGGCTCTTCAACTTGGTCATGGCATACTTGACCTTCTTGTCATCTTCTTCTATCCATTCATACTCAAAGTACTTATCTAATACATTGATCCAATCAATCAAGTCTTCTACATTCATATTTACTTCATACATTAGAAACTCCATATTTGGATTTGCATTCACATTCATAATGGCTTTGATTAGCCTATCTTCAACTATCTCATCTTCTACCACCAATTCATCCTCTGGTGGATCTTCTTCTCCTTCACTAACTTCTCCCATGCTAGCACCTCTCCTTTGATCTGTCTCTAGGTATTTCACCTAGATTGTAAGATCATAATCTCCTCTACTATGATCATTTTTCCTACTAGTCTTCTTCTACCATTTCTACCTTTGTTCCTCACTCTCATGGCCATCTTGCTTCTCTTTCTCACAAATCACTTTCCTTCTCCTGCTTAGATCTTGGATTGTGCACAATCCCTTTAGCTTTGATACCAAAATTGGTATGACCATAAATTCACATAAATACTCTTTAGTGTACTCTTAGAATGACCTAAACACTTTCCATCAAACTCATGCTCCAAATGTAGTAAGAAACTTGACTTTACATAAGCATTAAGACTTGGGAATCAATGAGAATTATGTGAAAGACTCAAAATCACTAAGTAAAAAACTAGAAACCCTAAACACATTATCTCTACACTATTTACATCTACATACATTCCTTTTATTGATCAAAATACCTTCAGTAGGCCATAAGACCTTTCTTGCTTTGCACATGGGCGTGTAGCCCTATTTAGCCTAGTTTTAAAGCATAAATTCTTTTATATTCATAATAACACAAAAATTAAATAATATTTTGATACCCACTAAATTATTACACAACATAATTCAAATAATCTTGGGGTTTCTTTGTATGGATTGACCCTATCATGCACTGTGTCAGGCCTAATTAAGCCTCTAAGAGCCCTGTTTAGGAGGGTATATGGTGAATAAGGTGGATTTAAGACTTAATATTCATATGATATGTGATAAATGACATATTAAGACTATTAAATATAAAATCTTGGTAATTTATTATAATAAACCATGGTCAAAAGCTAATATCATAGTCCAAATAGGCCTACAAGGGCTAGAACGAGGTCATGGATTAGAATATGGCCTTAAAAATTGAGTTAGAATTTGAGACTTTAGAAAATGAAGGAATATATGGAGAAATAAAATATTTGAAATAATCAAAAATTTCCACCATACGAATTAAAATTACCAAGAAGCCCTAGTTTAAGCTCAGTGGATATTCAAACAAAGCTATAGGACAATCTATAAAATTTCAAGACTCAAAATAAAATTAATTTACCTTATGTTTGTCTATTATATATATCTGAGTATTCATAGTGATTAAAATGTCTCTCTAAACTTGACTATCATACCTTCAACCCACTGGTTTGTTTGGTCTGCATGCACAACCTTTAGTAAAGCATGGATCAAGTACTCAAAATTGTTCTTCAATGTTTTCTTCCCTTCTTTTCACCTATAATACATCATAATATATTATCTTGGTTTAAGGAATCACAAAATAAAGATCCAAATCTCAACTTAGACACAAAATCCCCTATTTTAGACTCATGTAATAAATTCCAAAAATGGAGTTAACAACCTTTTTCAACTAAATAAGATTCTACCAGCTTAGATCACATCCAAACAACCCAAGATCACCTAGAATATGATATTTAAAGTCATTTTGGATGTAATATTATAAAATATTGGCCTTTTTACATGTTTAGGCCTTATTACAATCTTAATAATCATATAAGCAAATTTGAAAGTTTAAATAACACAAATTGGAGGGAAATCAACCTAATCATACCTAGACTCTCTAAAACATAACCAAGGACATAAAAAACATATTCAAAGCATGAATATGCTTATGCATTAAAATGTTCATATAGATTCTACCTCTACCATGTCAAATGAGCTTAACCTCCATTGGTGGGTTTTGAGGGGAAACAAAATGGTTAATAAATGGAGTTATAGTAGTGGGTGAGCTATTAGTTGAGTGTATTTGTTGTGTTTTTCATTTCCTTTTGTTTGCCATCAATTTTTGGTGTTTAGTGGTTCTAAAAACTCAAAATTAGGCCCTATAAACTTTGATCTCATGAGAATCTATCTACTTTCTAGTTTAAATTTTTTACTACCTATGTGTTGGCAATGCTCTTAAGTGTTCAAGATTTAAAATTTTTGATATAATTTTAATTTTAGGTTCAACCATCTCTCCTTATAGCACCATTTATGTTGATATGTATTTTATCATGTGCCACCATCCTAGGCTCATCTAGTGACTCATTTCTCTTGAAAGTAGATTCTAGAGAGTCTCCCCAAGGTTTATATCTACCTGGTTTAATCACACTGATCTTTACCCATTAGCTCATTATGACCATTTAATTCTAAGGGCTTGCTAGTTGTGCCAATCCTAAACTTTAAATGTGTATTCAATGGGTTTTGGGTACTTCAACAATATAAAATGAGGTAGGTTTATTATTTTATTTCAAATGGGTTTCACATTATGTTGGAAATGATAGGCTTTACAATCATTTTTTCAGTAGACTATTTGATTGTAGGAAACAAAATAGACAAATAAGCATTTAAAACTTACCCAATTAGGAAGTCAATAGGTGTAGGTTTTATTTGATGTTTGTATTTTGTTTGTTGTGTTTATTACATTGATCAACTTTTTATAATTGCATCATCATAATGGAGAAAATAAAGTAACATTGTAGATATTAATTAAAATATAGATTACTTTCAAACCCTAGACTAATGAACTAATAAAATAAATGAAAAAATAGAAGGGAGAGGACAAGAAATAAATTTTTTTAATATTGGAGGTAAATTTTTAATTATTATTGTAATAAAACCATAAACCAACCACTAAATCAATTAGTAGATTCAAAATCTAATACAGGGCTAGTACGAGCTCCCAGGAAGATCAAATGATGAAATCACAACCATAGACACCAAATACTTATACATAATGAAGAAAATAATCCATTGTATTTGTATTAATCCACATACATCATTTTGATACATAATACTAAGTATATTATAATCAATTCCCTCAGAATGTTTCCATCTAAATAGTAGGGAGAGAGAGAGTGAGGGAGAAATTAAGCTAAAACATGAGAAAATGCAAAAATTGAAAGTGTGATTGATTAAAATATATTTTAGAGGAGAAATTGATAACCCTTATATATATATATATATATATATATATATATATATATATATATATATATATATATATATATATATATATATATATATATATATATATATATATATATATATATATATATATATATATATATATATCCTTGGTCTTCTATTGGGGAGACTTTTCCCTCCAAAACTTCATCTACCACCATTAATGCATCCAACTACCTCTTCATACTTCCAAATCCCATCACTTTCACTATTCAGCTAAAAAGCCATAACAATATGAATTCAAATAACACATTTAATATCTTGAATAATAAATTGGTCACTAGAATGTGAAAAAATATTAAATTAGGTAAAATTATGAAAATTTGGAGTTACTGGTGTGTCCATGGCTAAGTCACAATCTTGACAAAACAAATAGATCAAATTTTTACACTAGATAGGAAAGTTAGGGAAAAAATAAAAGATGGTTCCAAAATTGACTTGGTAGACCTATTCAGGTTTTTTAAGTGCATCTTGTTTATAAAATGATGTTATTGCTCACCTTTTTATAATCCTAGTGCTAATCCAGCTTTTAAAGCCCAAATAACACTAGGGTAGTCATTTGTAGGCTTATAGACCTATTCATAGGATTTTGAACTATTTGAGTGTAGTTTAGGTGGGAAAATTTGGTTTGAATGGCTTATAGGCCTCAAGACCTAATCAAAATTTCATTTACCACTTAACATTATGGGATTTTGATTTCCATTCTTATGTTCTAATCAGAGTTTTGGGGATCAAAATACAAATGGAAACATTCAGGGAATCAATGGGATAAAATATTGAAGGGGAACTTGTTAGGGTTTTGAAAAGGAAAAAGGATGATAAAAATAGACTATAAGGACTAGGATCCCTAATGACTAGGTTGGGGCCAAGGGCCCAACTAATAAAGATTGGGGCATAACCCCACTAACCTAGACCAAGTCAAGGATGCAATCCTTGGTTAGGTCTACAAGGAGTCAAGAAAAAATACCTAACCATCCAATATTCAATAAAAAAACTAAACCTATGACCCAATTAGTAATTTGAGTCCTAATTAACACTATGATCCCCTTATGGACTATACTAGACCCATTTGGAGTTACAACTCTAATTAACATTAAAGTCTGCCACCTATGAACTCTTTTGACCTAATCAAGATTTAAATCCTAATTTAAGATGAACCCTTTATTAGCCAAAACACTTAGACCTATTTTTATAATTATATATGAATAACAAAGGATTTGGAAACAACCTCCCCCTAATACCAAATCATGATTTTATCACCAATTAACACTATACTTACAACAAAAGACTCACCTAGACCTGATCAAGATTTCAAATCTTGATTAGGTCTAGGACCTTATAAACATTAAAAAACCATGAAAAATCATTAATTGAAATCCTAATTAATCATAATAATCTAAATTTTGAACTCAGCAGACCAAAATGGAAAACATATAAAGTTTTTCACCAAGAAAGGCAAGGATTTTGCATGTACATTACAAGAGTCCAAGAATTGCTTTTCGGAGGTAGCCAAAACATGAAACTTAATAAAATAATACCAATGGATGATATGGAATAGTTTTTGAAGGCCAAAATGGCATGTTAAATTAATCTACCTAAAAATAAAAATTGAAAGACATGAGTAAGAAAAAGAATGCCTATTTTGAAGACATGAGAAGTGGGATAAGTGTCCAGAAACTACATTTTTGCTCTAAGAGAAAAATATGAAACTTATCTACATGAGAGAGAAAAATAATATGGAATAGGTCTTAGAGCACCAATAGGAAAAAAAATCAAATTAAACCCTTAAAGTGGTTATAGGGAGCTAAGAGAGCTGACATTCATGAATGCCACGTGGGTGGAAGTGCAACAAAAATCCATATCAGGGACATGTGTTATATATGAAACTTTACCGATCAGAGTTGGCCATCAAAATGGGATAGGTTTAAATATCCTCAAGGGAATAAATATTTATATGATCCCATGTAGAAAGATAAGAGAGCTAGGAGAGCTGAGAGCCAAGTTTTAAATGCAAATTAGGAGGTCATAACTCAAATTTTACACTAAGTGTAAAATACAAAGTTGATTCACACAGACATCATATTTACACTGGTGATGAATTTACATCCTATTTGTACACATAAAATTAGATGGACCACCAAGTCAAATTATGGTGTTTAGACTAATAAAACATGGTAGTATGTGTGAGCAGAGCAAAAGGCAAAAAAGAGAGGTCTCCTAACTCTTAGAAGAATTAATGTATGTTGTGAAAAATAAAATAATTAAGTATATTATTGAATTTCATGACAAAATATCACATGGGTTCATGGGCTTACTTTTTCATTTGAGTAATATTTTCAAGCAATGCATGCATGCCTTATGTTGGTTTAAATCTACTTTCAAACTTAGTTTTCATCTTATCCAAACTAGCGATGGAGATCAGAGGGAGGTGGGTAAACTAATCAATTTATCCATTTTTAATACTTTTTATGAATACTATTACTACAATGTCTTCATATTCTACTCCTATAATTCCACATGCTATAAATACGACTATAATATGTTCATCTAGATGTTTTTTTATCATCACCCTATTTTTATTTTTGAATTTATTCTATGAACCCTTTGGAAGTTCATGTAACTATGCTAGAACTAATGGCCCAATTTCATTACCTAATGGTACTACCATGGTTGGAAAAATTACCTTCGAAAGAAGAGAAGTTTTTGAGTGGACAAGAGCTTGACTTAATATTGAACCACATTATGGTTTTTTATGTTTCTTGGGTTTGGATGGAATACTAACTATGTTTTGATTTTGATTTTATGACCAAGATCTAGCTTGAATCTAGAAGTCTGTTGCAATTGATAGAAGGGATATATGTTACATTGAGGTTTAATTTCTCTATTAAATAGTATTTTCACTAGTTTGGAAGGAACACTATTGTTACTAAGGTATAAGTTGAATTTAGAGTGATCTCTAAGCTATTCTTCTTTGTCATACTCTTCATGTAGTTATTGTTTTAACCCATTATGCCAAGATGACATGATCTTGTTGTTATTATAATATGTCAAAAATTATTTGAAAATGTGATGCACTAGTTCTATTATCCCATGTTAATTATTTTATGTCTAAATAAATGTCTTCTTATATATTATTTAATGAATTAAGATTCAGTTCAATATTAGATCTTGAATTACTAGGGTGGTCATGAGAAGAATTATTTACTGCATAATATATTGGGGAAGACAAATAAATAGATTTTCCCATTTGTATTATTGTTTGTCTCATTGGAATAATTTCAATGTTTCTTTAGACAATAGTAGCACTATCTTATTTTATGTTAATGATAACATTGAATTAGGTGTAACCTATTATGTTGTCCTAAGAGAACAATCGATGACTTGATGTAATATATTATTCAGCGGCTTATATCCAATTAAGACTAGGTTAGATATTAGGATCTTGGTTTATAGTAGTATTCATACATAGTTTATTATTCATTATTGTAAGCTACTTGATGAGGATTTAAGGCTATCTAGCTTTAAAGAATCCATTTTGATCTTTTTGCATAGTCTAGTTCCTAGTTTAATATTGTCAAAATGATCTAGAATTGAATAACATTCGTGTCATCAAAATTACAATCACTATGTATCATTCTAATGTTAATATATAACTGTGTAGGTTGATCCCACTTGATATTATGTTGTTGACCTCACCCTTGAGTTACTGGAAGATTCATGTGGGAATACATTCATTAGTGGGTCACACATAAAACAAAAATACATGCCCCATGGTGGGCATAAAAGCTGTTGGCTAAATAATTTTTGATCAATAATCATGGGACAAAGACCCTCCCCTATTTGCATACAAATTTACCTTTATATAAACAAAATACATAAAATAAAAGATAAATTATTTTAAACAAAAATATTTTTTCTTGGGGTTTCATACTTTTAACTTGAAAGTACGGGAAGGTGAGAGAAAAGGAAGATGAAGAAAATGTGATAAGGAAAAGAGGAAGGGAATAAGTAGAGTAGAGGGAATAAGATGATCTTAGTTGATTAAACATATAAAATGGAAAAATATGCCCTTAGAGTGAAGCTTTCAGAGAAGGAAATCTTTATCATAAAAATGAGATAGGAAAGACATATGCTATACATATGAATAAGGTACATACACCTAAGAAATTGAATGACTTAAAATAAATGAAACAACTATGTATTTCCTTATAAGAACATCTATCAAATTTGTTTTTAATCTCACCAAGGCTTTTCAAATATGAAACCTTTAACACAATTGTAAATGGAATTCTACACTAACTTTTTGCATGCATGACTATCTAACAAAAATATAATATTATATCAAATTAAAATAAGAAAGATCAAAATAGAATAACATATGCATGCTTATCATTTATTCAAGTAAAATTGAGGCACGATGTCCTACAAATCCTTTTTGTATTAATTTTTCAAGAGATTGTATATGCAACTTAATTTATTCCTATCTTTCCAAAATCTCTTTCCCCTATAAAAAATTACTTCAAAATGACCCAATAACTCATTTTCATAACTTTTCAAGGTAGTTATAAAATTTATTTAGGGTTTTAAAAGAAAAAAGGACCTAGAAAGTGACTTATGAAAAAAAAGAAAAAGTTAATTTATTACATCATAACTTTTATTGATAAAATAAAGAAATTTATAGACATGAAATAATTTTATAAAATAATGTGACATTATAAAATAAAATAAAATTTATTAAATAACATAAGTTTCATAATGTGGGACCCTTTAAAACTTGTGATTTTGTTTACATGATCCATTTATCAATGGAATAAAAGTGGTCTCTAGGCTTTAGTAACAACCCAATTTAATTTGACCAACTGACAATGAATTTACCAATCTCAATCATATGGGAATGAACACATGTTACTGGGCTAGATCACATCCTTGCATGTCCATTCCTTGAGGATCATATTTTCCAGAAAGACTCAAGTGACTTCTTTATGTCTTCTACTTCCATGAATTCTTGGGATACGAAAAAAATCACAGACCATATACACTTTAGAAATGAGCTCAGGAATGATATGGTATTTAGTCATTCTACTTTTTATTTCTTCAATAAACATTTGAAGTTTGTTTAACTTTGTAATATAGGAAAAATTAAAACATGAATATGGAGAAGATTCATTATTAAATAACTTTCAAAAAATTTCTTTGAGTTCCATTATGGAATTGACTTGTTATTATCATGAAATAAATTGCAATGGATTTCTTCAATGAGCTCTTGGATGTTGGATATAATTTTGTTTCTTCTCTATTTAATGCTATCAAGTTTCAATTTTGCATTATTGATAATTTATCTATGGAAGCTGACAGCATTGAACCCCCTGACATGGTCTTGAATCTTGGGAATTCCATCAATGATGAGTGAAGAGAAACCCGATTGGATCATGTGATGAAAATTAGTGAAGATTGATTCAATGATTGACATCTCCTGAGTGAACTCTGATTCAAATCATATTGGTGAGTTCAATACTATTTGAATCTTGTAAAATATCCTCATGACTGTCGGGGAATCCAAGAACAACACACTTGTTCTGATCCCACTTGTTAGGATCTTGCTCCTCAGAAAGAGCACAATATGATTACCAAATACAAGCAATTAAACATGCAAAATTATCCAAAAGTACAAGTAACTAGAATTCACAAATAACATAGAATATGAGAGACAATATACAATCTTGTATTAATACTCATACAAAAAAGAATATAATAAAGAGACGCCACACTCTTCCACCTTACAGAGGCTTGCCACACCTCAAGTGTAAAGTAATTCTTCTTCAAAAGTTCACTCTCCTACCAAAAATGGTCCCAACACACAACTCACACACAAAATTGGTGTTCACCTCTCCAACCAGTCAGTAATAACCCTGCCAGTACACCAAGCACTCTAAAATACTTCAAGTAGATCTCCCATGAACCTACAACTTGTAATTCAACAAACCATACTTACACATGTAGATCTCCTATGAGCTTGCAACAACTTGCAACTCAATGATCTTACAATGGAAGGATCTTCCTTGCCTTCCTTTTCAGCTCATCATTAAAATACATGCCAATGGGTCTATAAATAGATCCCAGACTTAAATAATAACTTAGACTCTTAGTTTACTAATAATAGACATGCAACTCAAGACTCGAAATAGCCTTTACATGCAAAAACTCAGTTCAACAAACTAATTGTTCGTGCAACGAACAGTTCTAGAACACACAGGAAACCGACGTCAGTTTCCTTCTGCATTGATCATGACCAACGTCGGTCATACTGCCAATGATGGTACTTTTGGAACTTCAGCAACCTCCTCTTTGTCTACATAGTTGAAGCTTTTAGCTCCACAACCTAACAATCTCCCACTTGGAGATAAATAGCTGCAACTGTACATGTACCTATACATCATCTAGTTTGTTCCCTTCGCTCTGTATCCCTCTTCAAGATCACTCTTGAAGACCAACCACCACAAAACTTGTGGTGCACCTCATGTCATCCAAATCTCTTGCCACATCCACATCTACAAACCATGTAGAAAATAACTTGACCCTGCATAGCATGTGCACCTGTTGTTGGTCCCTCTAAGAATCCACTGAACTGCCCTCCAATTCTTCTTTCCCAGATTGGCTCCAAACTTGTGACAACTCCCACTGCTTGGGAAAACTCAGGTCTAGTACATACCATGCACTTAACCTCATTATGTGAATCAAGACACTATTCTCTGAACTGTCCAACCATCAGCGTGCTAACCGGTCTCACATAATCATCCTAAAACAAAGTCAACCTGTGACCTTCCATGTCTCTAGAACACACTCATGCCAAAGAATCTTGCTGCTCCCAGATTCCTCATGACATACTTCTAAAATAGATTTACCTTTAGTTCAACAACTCCCTGTATATGTAACCCTACAACAAGCACATCATACAGTAATAGGATAATATAGCTAATGTTATACAACTTGGTAAAGAGAAACACAATGGTCAAACCTCCATTGTCTTGCAGCTTATTCAAGACCATATACCCTGGCCTACCATCTCACGTGTCCATTTTCGCTCTTCTTCATCCTAAACATCCATTCGTCTCTCAGTGCTTACTTCTAGCTGGCAACTCCACCAAAAAAACTCCCATTTGGTTCTTCTCCAAGGAATCACATCCTTCATCCATGCCAAGCTCCCACTATTTCTTGGATCTACCTGTTCTACTTCTTTAACAACTTCTTGTTTCTTTACCATAAGTGAGCAACAAGTAGTGTAAAGAAGGGAAATGATGAATTTGAGGCTTACATACCCTTTAAGTCCTCCATATGGATGCTTGAGACTCCTTGACAACTTGTTGTCCACCCAAAATCTATCTCAGTGACCAATGTCGGTCACATCTTAGTCTGCACCCAACCGATCTCGGTTCCTTGTGACTACCTCATCACCAACGTCAGCTCCCCTTGCTAACATTGGTGTTTATCTATCCCTGAGTCACCAACATCGAGCTGCACATAGCTGACATCGCTCCCTATCTGGATGCTGATGCTGGTTTTCTAACTGACGTCGGTCTCTGTGTTTTGCTTGTGAGAACTGACTTCTACCCGTGAGCTCCTTTTGGATCAAACCCTTGTCCAAATCACCCTTGCTCTGCTCAAAATTCTTCTACCCCTTGTGCTGAACTCTGTCCGTCACCTTCTCCTTGAAAACCAAGGCTTTCCTATTCTTGTCACTAACATTGAATTCCTCAAGAAACATTACCTTCTTCTTCTCCTGCAAATAAAAATCTTGATTCATGCCTTTCAAATCTGAAAGCATACCCTTTGACTCAAGAACATGCATCTCCTTCTTATTCATGTGACCAAGTCTATTAAGCCACATCTTCGAATCTAAAGCTGAAGTAGATAACCCAAAAATAGAATCAGTAATACAAGTAGATAGATAAAGCATACCTACTTTCTTACCTCTTGCTACAAGTGCACCCTTGGTAACCTTCCAAGAGTCCGCTGTGAGAGTTACTGTGCAACCCTCATCACCCAAACTTCTTATATAAATCAAATTCCACTCTAGAATTGGGACATGCATGACCTCCTTCAACACCCATGTGTTACTTGTCTACAATTTCAGCTTCACTTTCCCTTTACCAACCATCTGACAAGGCTTACCATCCCATAAACAAATTTCTCAAAAGTCTCCCTAGACATACTCATGAAAAAATTCCCTATTTGGGGATGCATGAAAAGAGGCACCAGAATCTAAAACCCAAGATTCTACTTTATCCAAAGAACATACCAGAGCATCCTGTGCAACAAAATCTACAACATCTACTTCTTCTTCATGTCCTTCATGTTGATCTTCACCCGACCTACAATCTCTCTTTAAGTGCCCTTACTTTCCACATTTCTAGCAGGTTATTCTGCCACACCTGGACTTGGATCTCCTGCCTATCTTTGACCTTGATATCCCACGCTCTATCTTCTCTCTTTGACTTCCTCTACCTTCAACACTCAAAGCATTCCCTGATGATTCACCTGTGCTTTTCCTGTGTATCTCTTCATTCAAGATTACACTCACAATATCATCCACTTTTAAGATTTTTGAAGCAGACGCAATATTAGAAACTGCCATTACCAAACTCTCCTAACTTTCAAGTAATAAATATAAGATTAAGAGAGCTTTAATTTCATCATCAAAAACAATATTGACTGAATTTAACTGGTTTACCAAACCATGGAAATCACTAAGATGACTATGTATAGATCCACCTTCCAACATTTGCAAATTAAATAATTACCTCATAAGAAATACCTTATTTGAAGTTGAGGGTTTTTCATATAAATTTTCCAAATATTCCATCAAGTCTACCATTGTCTTAGTGTGTGATAAGTTAGAAATCATAGATGATGCAAGACTAAACCTTATAGATCCCAGAGCCTTCCGATCAAGAACCTCCCATTCTTCATCCTTCATATCCTGGGGCTTGCAATCAACCCCACCCAATGGTAAGTACAAAACTTTCTGATATAGATAATCTTCAATTTGCATCCTCCACAATTGATAGTTCTTGCCATTAAACTTCTCCATTTGTAGCTTACTGTCTTCTACCATTACTCTACTCCCACTCAAACAGAAACCCCTGTGAGTAACCTGTAATCAACACATGCTAACCAGATCTAATCCAACCTGTTAGTATCCCAACCAAAAGCTCTAATACCAGTTGTCGGGGAATCCAAGAATAACACACTTGTTATGATCCCACTTGTTAGGATCTTGCTCCTCAGAAAGAGCACAATATGATTACCAAATATAAGCAATTAAACATGCAGAATTATCTAGAAGTACAAGTAACTAGAATTCACAAATAACACAAAATATGAGAGACAATATACAATCTTGTATTAATACTCGTATAGAAAAGAATACAATAAAGAGACGCCACACTCTTCCACCTTACAGAGGCTTGCCACACCTCAAGTGTAAAGTAATTCTTCTTCAAAATTTCACTCTCCTACCAAAAATGGTCCCAACACACAACTTACACACATAATTGGTGTTCACCTCTCCAACCAGTCAGTAATAACCCTGCCAGTACACCAAGCACTCTAAAGTACTTCAAGTAGATCTCCCATGAACTTGCAACCTGCAATTCAACAAACCATACTTACACATGTAGATCTCTTATGAGCTTGGAACAACCTGCAACTCAATGATCTTACAATCGAAGGATCTTCCTTGCCTTCCTTTTTAGCTCATAAGTACAATACATGCCAATGGGTATATAAATATATCTCAGACTTAAAAAATAACTTAGACTCTTAGTTTACTAATAATAGATGCACAACTCAAGACTTGAAATAGCCTTTACATGCAAACACTTAGTTCAACAAACTAATTGTTCATGCAAGGAATAGTTCTGGAACACACAGGTGACCGACGTTGGTTTCCTTTTGCATTGATCATGACCGATGTCTGTCATACTGCCAATGCCTATACTTCTAGAACTTCAGCAACCTCCTCTTCATCTGCATAGTTGAAGCTTTTATCTCCACAACCTAACAATGACAATATAAATCAAGTTTAATCCATGAACCAACATATTTTATGCCCATGTCTTCATCATTTTCCCCATGTTTTGAATTCTCTTAACATTAGAATCATGTTTGTACATATTGATGTTATTGATGAATGTACTAGGGTTAAAAAATATCCTACTAAATTGATAAAAAATTGAATGTATGCCATTGACTGCTAATTTTCTTCCTTGTATCACATTTTTTGAGATTTGTACTTCTCCATGAGTTGAATGATTGAATTCAATGATTCTTATGCATTTACTTTGTCTCCATCCATTGGATCTCTTCCTAACATCACAGTAGAAATTTTATAGTCTTAAATTGAAATGTTTTATTTATTTTTATCAACACTAGGTGTCACAATCTCTACAAAACCTATTCCTTGTTTGTTCATGATGTCTTTATAAATAACTTTGGGCTTCTTCATAGGATGAGGAGTTAATAAGTATGTGATTTATTCAAAGTTAATAGTGACTAGTTTGACAAATATTTTTATTTTCCTAATGGCTTCATAGAACCATGTCGATGTGTTAGTGATAAGAGGATCAATCTGATTTGTTAAATGAACTTAAATTTGGGTTTGAATTTCAGGAGGTGATTGAACAATAACTAGTAGAAATTAAGCAACTTCTACTTGTTGTGTAATTCTAGGAGAATATGAGGAAATGAAAATTGAGGCTTGATTTTTTTTAAAGGCCATGTATTATAGAGTATTATTGGTAATCAATCCATGAAACTCATGGACAGCATGAAAAAATGGAGAAAAACTTAATTATGTGATATCTAGAATGCCCACTCTTTCTCGTTCACTATCCATGTTTACATAATAATAGTACAATGTTGAGTAGATTTTGTAGTGATTTCCTTGATCAAAATATTTCTATTATCAATTAAATCTATGATGTTGACTATTGGCAAAGGTCATTTCAAAGAAGATATTGATGCCCTAGAAAGATTAGGGATTTTCTCTTTTGGAATGGTCTTGGATGATCCATGATGTTGACTTTGATTATTTTCCAATATAGAACACTCTTGTATCCTTTTTTAAATTCAAGAGAGACTATGCTCTTTGATATTTTAATTTATGTCCTTTACTAACATTGCTTACCTTCTCAACCAATCAATGATAGGAATAGACTTTGAGGCAATCTTGTTGTAGGAAGGATCAATCAAGTTATTTTTTCATTTGTGAATCCTCTAGGTACACTATTCAAATTAAAATAAATAATTTTACTTATAGTCATTTTGGAATAATATTTGAGACACATGTTATTATCATATTTACAATACACCTAATAATATTTATTTTTTTGTTTATGCTTATACTTTTCTCCCAAAATGCCTTTAATGAACCCACTAATGTGAAATTCCCATTTTTAGATAAATGGGTGAAGGGTCACCACAACCATTTTGGTTTCCATTGATTCAACTTCAGGAGATGAGGGACATTTATAGTTTTTAATTGAAATTAGGAAATAAACACTAGTATTATGATTATCTCATAAGAAATAGTTTACTAATGTTAGCTACTGAGTAGCTCTATTAGATCCCATTTATCACTTACATAATTTGGTAATTCATATGGAATGCCATTGAGTCTACCAAATATGATGTAGGATAAGGTATGGAATTGGATAAACTACCCAATTTGGTGATTGTATCCATTATTTGCATTGAGAATATCTTATTGGGATCATTTTTGAGCATCTTGATCATGTAAAAGAGGAATATGTCATTGAATCACATAAAATGTTTTCCAATAGATTTGATCTCAATATGAGGACAAAATTGATTCAGTCCTATAGCCATGAACTTATTGGTCTCTAAGCCTAAAAATATTTTTATTCTATCTATGTTATATGCTAGGTATAAGGTCATGTATAAATGACCTATCATTCTCACATTCAAGATTTATTGATGCATTCCATCACTTATTATTCTTAACCAGTCAATGAATTATTTATCATGAAGGATTACACATATGAACTCATACATACATGATTGCAAACAATTAAATAAGGATAGTGACAATGTCAACCACTTATTGACAAAATTAACTCCTAAATTATTTAGGAAATATCTTGACCTTTGTTCATTTGATGACCATCCAACTCACATTCATGAATTTGGAGTATTCTATTAGATCTTAATATCATATATTTTAAGAAGCTTATTTATTGATATTAATACATTCATCAGAGCATATAATTCCAAATGTGCCTTAAATGTATTCAGAACTGAAAAAGTGAACTAGCTTATTATTTTAATTAAACAATACTCAGTTTTCAAGATTATAGTATTCTAAATATGCAATCACAACTTCAAGGAATCATACTATAAAAATAAAGGCCAAAACTCGAGGCAATACACAATCATAAATTTAACTCATGAATACAAATTTTCCTTTAGATCTAATTCTATTTCATAACTATAATTTATTGACATGTTTGAGGTTTATGTTGATGATGTGCTCATATTCTGAATCTAACATAAAAATCAGTGCGACACCTTGAAAATCATATTTTAAACCCATTAATATTGGTATAGACATTAAAAAAGAGTGATAAAAATATAAATAAAGTGAAACAAATGTCAACTATAGGCTTTTAAAAGAAGGACAAGTTGACAAAGAGGGAAAACAAGGTGCAAGGTTAGAATCTCTAGGTCTATCTTTTAAAAATACAAATTTTACATAGAAATGACTATGTGGGAAATAGCTCAAAAATTAGGTTAGAGTAAAAAAATGATTTTACATGAATTTTTGAGACTTTTTATAAATAAAATTAAAAAATTCAAGAAAATTAGATTATATGAAAGTTTTAGATTTGGAGTTATTTATTCTTTGAAATTCACTTCTTTATTCTTGAAAACCACCTTTTAGAGTTAAAACCTTTTTGAAAGAGAATAGTAAGACTTTGAAAGTCAAGGCCAGTTTGTATACTTGGAAGGAAGAGATTACATGTTAGTTGACTTTAAAGGGTGAAAATACATGCAAAAAGGCCTTTGAAAAGCTACAAAAGTCCTTATCAAGTTCTAATTTTATAAAAGATATCCTTATTGACCAAATACCAAAAATTTATCCCTAGAGCCACCTATGAAAGCTTTAATACCACATTTTGGTCACAAAATTCACCTTTTGAAGGTTGATATGACAATGTCTGGATGTGAAAACGACTTACAAGGCATGAGTAGTTGTTTACAAGGCTAAAAAGACTACTAATACTCAATACCATCCATATCCCCATGAAAACCAATTTATACCATTCAATACAATGAATTTACAGCCAATACCATTTTGTTTAGGCACGACTAACTTTCACAAAGCAAATACCATGAATTTGGAATGAAAACTAATTTTGAAAATACTTAATATGGTCAATATCAAGAATTAAGGTGGGCTAATAACATGAATTTGCAGCCAAGACCACGTTTTTCCATCCAATACCACTTTGAAACCACTTTAAGAGCCTTTGAAGACCATGTTGGAGTTGGAATAGTCTTTTGGAGTGACAAAAGACAAGAAACCATTTTATTTTTTAAAAATCACTTAATATTTATTAATACCACCTGAAATGAGATGCCATAGTGGGTAATTTGGACATGTCAAAAAATATTGATGCATGAATTATTTTATAATTTGATAAATATTTAGATAGATTTACAAAATTATATGAGCTATTGGAGTCTTTAAACAATCCAATAAACCTCTTAGAACTAATTCTTCACTTGTTTGAGGGTTTGTAAAAAGGCATCCTACCTCTATCTTTGTAGCTTGTCAAGAACAATAAAAAATCATTTATTTATTGGTACAAAATATTTCAAGAAGTTGTAGTACATTTATTTGAGATATCTAAGATTTATTTATTTCTAATAATCTTCTTAAAAAATTTCAAAACTTCTTCAAAGTGTTGGTTAATTCTTTACAGCTTTTTCGTGTATATATTTACTTCTTCATGGCTTCTTAGAGGTGTTTAGGATTTCGTCACTTCTTCATGGCTTATTGAACTTATTCAAAGAAAATGACCATTATGTGATTTTATGTTGCTTCCATTATTATTTATTCAACTTGTTATTTCTATTTTTTTTTTTCAAAAATAAAAAATGCCTCTACATAAAATATGTTTCCTGAGATGATGGAGGAATGAATGCATGGAATTGGGGAAGGGAGGTCATGTTTAACTTTCCAAATTCTTCTATTTTTTTGGAAGAATTATTCAAATTCCACATATGTGACTATGTGTAATAAATTATGGCATCTTCTAATCTAGAAATTAGCTTTGAAAATCCATCACATTTAAAAACTTGCATGTATTTACATGTAAAACAATTAGTTTTCCCTTTTTAATAATAATATTTTTTTAATAATTATTAAATGGAAAATTACTTAAAACTCTCTTGTTCATTTATTTATTTATTTTTTATAAAACTAATAAATAAAAGGTTTGAATAACCTTCATGAGACCAAGCAGATGAGGGGAAATGAAAGGCATGATAATGGAACACAACTTAGGGAGTCAAATGTCACAGTAGTAGGAACATTTGTTGGATCAGTGAAGATAATTATTGCAACAAGAATGTGAGTTACAAGAATGTAACATGATCATTTGACATAAAATTGGATGGGTGTCATTGGTTGAGCATTAACTACACTAGTGTCAATATTGATGAACATATTGTCATAGTTGTGTGCACATAATTATTTTTTCCAAACTTATCTTGGTGGAAATCAAAATAATAATTTTAAGTGATCAATTTCATCGATGAGGTCTCTAATGGTTTTTCAAATGATTAGTGTGAAAAATCCATTATATTTGTGCCAAAATTTCTTATGTAAAATTTCAAGTACAAAAACACTAGTATGTGTTGATTCCAAGTCCAAAAAGTATTTTGGAACACTGCATCCCTATCTTTAAAATATTTAAAAATTACAACAAAGAAACCCTTGGTGCAAGGTAAAATGGGAATATAACCATCCATCCTAAGCTTCCTTTTCTTCTTGATCCATTTACATAGATGAGGGATAATAGGCCATAAATTTATAAAATGAAAAATCATTCCCATGCTTGATAGAAATGACTCCCTTTTTAGTAAATTCATTAGTTTCCCCCTTCAAAAATCACTAAGGGTTTGGATTTGGTTGGTACAAAGGACTTCCTAGTTGGTCTTCTCATGACTTCATTAAAATAGGGATGGTGACCTCCTTCGACCTCCCCTACCTTTCCCTTCACCCATATTTATTATTACTATCCATCACCATCCTTCCATGAAATTTTTACACTACTAAATTTGGTATCCATTATGATAGTTATTATGACTCTGGTATTTAGAGCCTCCCCTGATGTCATTTTCCTCCTATCATCACCTGATTCAGATTTATCTTTCATGTGATATTCTACCACCACTGTAATTTATTCATCATTTTGGTCATAAAATCTAGCATTAGTCATCACTATACTATGGAATGATATCTATCTAATTATTATGCTTCATTTAAATATTGATTATTGGCATGCTTTTCTAATATATATTTTACTTATAATATTTTTTTAAGCTTGATCAGGGAGCAATTTTTTCTAAAGACAAGACACACCTTTCACTTTATTGGAATATACATTGCATCTCCTTGATATAATTGATAACTCTACATATAACCAACAAAAATATTTCTAAATTTAGTATTGTATATGGCTATGCATTTTACATAAGGCTTAACATAATTTTTAAAATGCTCAAATATAAAAATGATAATAAAATAAGCCCAATTTATTTTACTATTAAAATAAGACCAATTTATTATTTTTACAAGATATGAAGGTACCCTTTACACTATTTTGGGCACCACTACAATCAAAGTATCTTATAGGATGAAGATCAAGAGTTCTTAACTTTTTTTGGATATGATTCATTTAACAATTTCAATAAAGTTTCTTCTATGAAATACTCTTCTCACATTTTACCATTTCAATCATCTCTCCCACATTTGTTTGTATTGAAATTTAAACAAACTAATTCCATAGATTTTCCCAACTACAATTATTGTTATTCAAGTTTGGTTTGAAGTGTGCCTTACCAAATTACAATAGAAAAGGTTACCTAAAGATGATCCTTCCACAAAGAGTGTCTGACCTTGGAATATACAAGTAGTAATTTATGTTTTGATCACCCACACTGAAGAATTGTAACCAAGAATGCTTTATCCATTAAATGCAATTTTTATATATTATCCATACATCAATCATAAAGGATGATTTTATTATAGTTTCAATACTTGGTTTGGTTTTTATTTTAACTCACTTTATTTTTAAGCTCATTGTAACACATTTTTTCTTTTAGTATTTATTCATCAATTATGTTTTTATTTGCTAAAAATTTCATGTAAGCCCTCTATTTTTTATATCTTTACATCTTTTCTCATAAACACATGTTAAAATATTATTCTTTCCTACCTACCTCCCTCATTCCACTCAATGTTGTAACCACCAACAAAATTTATTGTAGTAGATTTAAAATTTGAAATTTAGAGACATTAAAGTTTCTGGGGGAAATGATGTGGTAGATGAGTTTTTAGTTAGAAGGAGACACATTAAATTTTTTGGGGGAAATGATGTGGTGAGTTATTAGTTAGAAGGAGACAAAAAGAATAGAATAAATAATAAGTATGCAGCAGAAGATTATTGGATGCAACAATAGTCAAATAATAGGTACAACAAAAGAATATAGGGGGAAAAAATAAGGTAGAAGCTTGAAGAATATTAACACAATAGTGGTTTGTAGTCTATACAGAAGAGGAGAAGGAGGTAGAGTAGAGAAGGTAAGAGAATATTGTTTTCAATTATAGTCAGTAAGGATTTTTTATTTTTGTGTATACACCTGCATCTATCAATGTAAGAATGTAATAGAAGTCTCCCAAATTCAATATAAATATATACGTTTTATGTGTTTTACTTCATCTCTGCCCTCCCATGTTTCATACTTTTTTGTGTTATTTGCTTGCTGCCCACTTGGGCCTCCACATTATTTTTTGTCATTTATTCCATCAACAGTCCTTAGAGATATAGTTTTTCCAATAACTGGTATTGAAGCCCATAGGTAGTGATCCTATTTAGACGTGGCAGTATGTAGTTTAGGTTCATGACAATAGCCCCCCACATTTGATGAGAAGAACTATGATGTGTGGAGTATCAAGATGAAGACTATATTTAAATCTCAAGATCTATGAGAGTTGGTTGAAAGTGGATATAATGAGGTTGCATACCTAATAGCCTTTAATGTATTGACCTAATTGCAAAGGAATGTGTTTAAGGAGGATAGGAGAAAGGATGCCAAGGCCCTCAACTACATACAAATGGCATTAGATGATTCAATCTTTCCTAGGATAACAACAAATGTCCATTCTAAGAAAGCTTGAGACATTTTTTTAAATGCCTACCAAGGGGGTGACAAGGTTAAGCTTGTCAAGTTTAAACTCTTAAGAAGGGACTTTGAGACCCTAAAAATGAAGGAGAATGAGTCTATCAATGAATTATTCGCAAGGATAATGGATATATCAATCAAATAAAGACATGCAGTGATACCCTTGAAGATCACAGTATCATTGAGAAGGTTCTAAGGAGCCTTCCAATCAGATTTGACCCTATAATGGTTTAAATATAATGTTCAAAGGACTTAAGGAAAATGATGGTAGATGAGTTAATGGGTTCCTTGAAAACCCATGAACAAAGGTTGAATAGGTCAACCATCTCCTCCTATGAGAAAACATTCAAGACAAATGTGAATGTGAAAAGAAGGGGTAGAGAATCAAACAATAGAGGAAGAGGAAGGAGTAACAACACTTCTAGAGGTGGATCTACACAAAGGTATGATAAATTTAACATCCAATACTATTATTTCAAGAGGTATGGATACTATGCTAGTGACTATATAAATAAATAGTATGATATGCATAGGTAGAATTCAAATTTATTCCATATACAAGAGGATTAACTTAATAGGAATGAGAAAAGTGGAAGCTTGTTTATAACATGGAACATTGCCGAGCAAAGTGGTAAAGAGACATGGTATTTGGATTGTGGTTGCAGAAACCACATGAGTGGGAATAAAGAGATGTTCAATCACATTGATGATTTAATAAAATAAGTGGTGAATATGGGAAATAATAAGAAGGTTACCATTATGGGCAAAGGTAGCATTTAAATTCACTCCAAGCAAGGTGATAAAAGGAATATTCAATATGTTTATTATGTACATGGGTTGAAGCACAACCTAATCAACATAGGGTAGCTTATCTAGAAGGGGTAAAAGGTTTAGATTTGAGAATGATTAATGCACTATCTTTGATAAGAATGGCTGCTATAGGTATATTTCAGCAATGAAGATGACAACTAATCTGATGTTTCCATTGAGAATGAAAAGTGAGCTCACATCAATTTTCAAAACTGTGTTAATAGACAAGTCTACTATTTGGCATCTAAGGTATGGGAATTTGAGCTTTAAAAGGGTGAACCTTCTTCAGAAGAACATGGTGAAAGGGATTCCCCTTATAGAATAAAAAAACAAAGTATGTGAAGGATGCATAATGGGGAGCCAACATAGGAGTACATTTCTCATGGGTAAAGCATAGAGAGGTAGAGCCCCTTTAGGGCTGATACATTTAGACTTATGTGGTCTAATGAAGACCCCCTCTCTATTCAAAAATGTCTAATTTATGAAATTTATAGATGATTTTAGCCAAAATATATGGGTTTTTTTCTTGAAGAACAAATCATAAGAATTTGAGACCTTCAAGAAATTCAAGGCCATGGTGGAAAAGCAAAGTGGCCACTACATCAAAATTTTGAGGATGGATAGAGGGTGGAGTATATCTCCAATGAGTTCATGAATTTTTGAAAGGATCATGACATAAATAAGTAATTTACAACTAGGTATACATCATATCAAAATGGTATGGTTGAGAGGAAGAATAAGACCATCCAAGAGATGAAAAAGAGCATGCTAAAAGTAAAAGGTTTGCCTAATGATTTTTGGGTTGAGGATGTAGTAACAACCATATACTTATTAAACATTTGTCTGATGAAGATAATTAGGGATATGATCCCTCAAAAATCATGTAGTAGTAGGAATCCAAGTGTTGAACACCTTAGAGTGTCTGGTTGTGTTACATATGCACATGTGCCCAAGAAAAAAATGACAAAATGGGATGACAAAGGTGAGAAGTGCATATTCATTGGGTATAATGACCAATTAAAGGATTATAAATTGTAAAATATTATCACTAAATATCTCATAATCAGTTGGGATGTTCAGTTCATTGAGCATGAATCTTGGAAAGAGAGACAAGAAGAAGAGAATGTGCAAATAAGGTCTAGTGGACACTTTATTGAATCTAAAATAATAAGTAGTACAACCACCAATGCACCAAGTTGGACCCCTATTTCATAAAGGGTTGATTCATCTAGTGGTAATAGACATCGAGGAGGTCAAGGAGTGTTTAAGATTTAACATCATCCTCCTTAAACTCAAATCAATGCCAAGCAAGGATAAGAAGCTAGAAATAAGTCTATGAGAAGTCAAGGTTTGAGAAAAATGAAGATGAAACTATGAATTATGATCTCTTTTTATCATATGATCCTATCTACTTTGAAGAAGTAGCCAAGGATAACAAGTGGTGTGAGGTAATGGATGAAGAAACACATGCCATAGAGAGAAATGAGAATTGGGAGTTAGTTGACCTACCAAAAAGAAAAGAGGCCATAGGAGTTAAGTGGGTGTACAAGAAAAAAACCACTCCCAAAAGGAAGATAGAGAGGCATAAGGCAAGACTAGTGGTGAAGGGTTACAAGCAAAGGCCTGAATGTGAATATAATGAGACATTTTCACCTATTGCAAAGCTATAGATAGTGAGAAAAATCATAGCCATTACTACTCAACACAAGTTGAAGGTGCATCAAATGGATGTAAAGTTAGCCTTATTTAATGGTGTGTTAGAAGAAGAGGTTTATGTGGGATAGCAACCTAGATATGAGATTATCCATCATAAGAACAAAGTGTATAGGTTGAAAAAGGCATTATATGGGCTCAAGTAAACCCCAATAGAATGGTACAACTAAATAGACTCATACTTCTTGACCAAAAAAATTATCAAAAGTATGAGTGAGCCCACACTCTACATCAAAGCAAGCCAAGGTGACATTTTCATTGTTTTTTTGTATGTGTATGATCTAATATTCACTAGAAATGTAAATCAGCCCATTGAAGAGTTCAAAATAGTCATGAAAAATGAATTTGAAATGATTGATTTGGTTTTATTGAAGTATTTTCTTGGGATAAAGGTCAAGCAAATGGATGAAGGCATCTTTATATGCTAATATAAGTATGAAAATGAGATTTTGGAGAGGTTCAAGATGCTGGACAACAAGCTAGTATTTACTCCAGCTGAAACAATTCTTAAGTTGTGTAAGGATGATTGTAGTAGAAATGTAGATCCCACATGTTATAAGAGCCTACTGGGAAGATTGATGTATTTTACTAAAACTAGGCTAGACATCATGTATGCAGTCAACCTCATATCAAGATTCATGGAGATTGCAAAAGAGACATATTGGAAAGTAGGTAAGAGGATATTGTTGTATGTGAATAGAACAAAGGATTATGGAATTTTGTATACAATAACAAATGAGTTTTAGCTTTTGGGTTACATGGATAGTGATTGGGCCAATAGCCTTGATGACTGAAAGATCACTTCAGGATATGTATTTAATCTTGGGTCAAGAGCCATATCTTGAGCTTCAAATAAACAACCCATAGTGCCACTTTTTATAGTTAAAGTGGAGTACATAGTAGCCAATACAATAACATGTCAGGTTATATGGTTGAGAAAGATACATTCTAATTTTACATGAGGAGTAACAAGGGGATTATATAGTCTATTTTGATAATATATCCTCCATAGCATTGTCAAATAACCCCATATTTCATAGTAGGAGAAAGCACATTGAAATCAAGTATCACTTCATTCAAGAGTTAGTTGAAAATCATGTGATATAACTTAATTTTTGTATGTCACATCAATAACTAGTTGATATTTTTACTAAGTCATTATCTAAATACATTTTCATGCATTTAAGAGGAAGGTTAGGGGTCATTAATGAAACAACAATAGGCCTAAAAGGTTTTATGTTGGCTTGAAACTCTTATTGTAGAGCTTTGTACTCTAATAGTTCAACTCTAAACTCCAATAATCTAGCTATAAAATTCAAAAGTCCAGCCATGGATTTCATTAGGATAGTTATAGACTTCAGCACGGTAGCTATGGAATTCAATAGTCAAACTATGGATTTTACCAGGTTAACTATGGAAATTGATAGTCTAGCTATGGACTTAAATAGGCTAGTGACGGACCTTGATAGTCTAGCTACAGATTTCAACAGGTTAGCTATAGAGCTTGATAGTCCGAATATGTATTTTAATAGGCTAGCTATAGAATTTGATAGTTTAGATATGAAATTTAATAGTCTAGTTATGTATTTTAGTAGAGTAGATATAGACCTTGATAGTCCATTTATGAACTCTATCAGTAGAGCTACAAATTTTAGTAACGAAGTTACAAACATGCACATAAAAAGTGCATAAGCATTTGGGAAGACAAAGAGAATTTATAAGGAAGTTTTAAAGGCTAAGAAAAGTTAAATAGACCATATTAAGAAGGTAAATAATAAGGTGGGGGGGAGTGTTAAAATATTATTCTTTCCTACCTACCTCCCTCGCTCCACTCAACATTACAACCACCAACATAATTTATTACTACATATTTCAAATTTGAAATTTGGAGCCGTTTTAGTTTTTGGGGGGAATGATGTAGTAGGTGAGTTGTCAATTAGGAGATAAGGAGAACAGAAAAACAACAAAAAGTTTTCAAAAATAGATTATTGGATGCATCAACACTCAGATAATAGGTGAAATAAAAGAATATAGGGACAGAAAACAAGGTAGTAGCTTGGAGAATAATAATGCAACAATAGTCTACAGTGGATAGAGAAGAGGAGAATGAGGCATAGTAGAAAAGGAAATATAATATTTTTGATGACATCATTTAGTAAGGAGTTTTTATTTTTATGTATATAGTTGTAGTTATCAATAGAAGGATGTAATAGGAGTTTATCAGATTCAATATAAATATATACATTTTATGTGTTTTGCTTCATTTCTACCCTCCCCTATTTCATATTTTTTTGTGTGTTATTTTATTGCTACCCACATGAGCCCACACATTATTTTTTTGTATTTTATTCCATAAAATCTTAACTAACACATGCCAAATCCCAACATTGGCCGGTCGTCATCGATCATTGAGGACTAGTCATCGATGGTTGTTAGGGGTTGGTTCATAGTTAAAAGAAACCATAATTTAATCCATAATTAATTTGTTATTGACTCCAGTAATTTTTAAATGCTATCACTTTGTTTTAACCATGAAATCTATGGTCACCATCAACTTGACTGCCAACTCTACCACTAATTATCATGTGAAATAAACCCAACAAGGTAAACCTAGCAAGGAATGACATACTAGATAATCATGCCCTAACATGTAGCTAATCATTGTTTTTTTATCTTTGTCTTAATCATGGTTCAATAAATTACTATTAATTGGGTAATGCCAAGCCAAAATAGATGTCCTTCACTATTTGATCATTGTTGTATCCAGGATGAAGGGAGATAGTTCAAGTGGAGGTGGTCTAAACAAGAGTAGAGGAATCGATGTTTAGTCAAACATCGAGGTAAATTGTGGAAGTTTTTATCATTTTAACAGAGTCACTTCTTTTTGTTTGAGGGTTATACATGCCCTTGTTCAAGGTTACCCTTGCTTCTCTATAGACTGTGTCTTAATACATAGTGGTCTGCATGATTCTGAATTGTGTTTATGAACTCTATTTATAGCTAGACTATATATTGAGTTTCAAAATAGTTTACAAGTTGTTATTCCCATAAAAAAATGCATACTCAGTTCTCCTTTTCAAAAGGAATAGAGTTGTATTGTTCAAAAAAAAAAATCCTTTAGCAAACAATCATTTTAAAGGAGAAAAGAAAGCAAAGCTCAATGTTACCTTATTAAAGCTCATAGTACATATGACCTTACATAAAAGATAATGTTGTATATGACCCTACGTAAAAATAAATCCCTAACTTATTTAGGATAGATTCATTCATATTTGTGATCACAAAAGGGAAAGTGGTCATCGAATAAGCTAAACAAGGAAAGAAATCCTAGAGGTTTTTTATAAATGTGAAAAAAATGGATTCCATAACTTATTAACATAAACAATTTCCAAAACATAGGAAACAAGAAAAAGTATGGGGAAAAATGGAAAATGCTTTAGATGAGAACATTCATAGTGTGTTCATAAGCCTCCTTTGCATAAATTATTTAGATGAAAATGCAAAGAAAAGTAGGGAAGATTGTAATAAATCCTTTAAAAGGACATCTTTCTTCAATTTTACCTATACCTACTATTTCTAGGGCCTTGTTTCTCCTTGGCAAAGGCCCATTATACATAAGGTTAATCTCACCCAGGATCTTATCTTTGTTAATAATTTATTTTTATATAAAAAGACAAGCTCTTATATGTAGGGTCATATGCACTATGAATTTAGAGGAAGAGAGTTGTTTAATAGGGTACAACAGGGTGCATAAGAGCCTCTCTAGTATTTTCCAAGATTTAATATCTTCACCTCTAATTTTAATTCATGTGTTTTTATTCACCATTTCATGTGTATGCTTAGACTTTCCAAAATGTACTCTATTCTTTGTGATGGGTTCATCATGTATGTGTGCTTTTAAGTACATTGAAAGTGTTACTATTATCATGTTTCATGTGTTTGTACAAACTTCCACAAAGTCATAGTGTGTGAATCCATGTTTCTTGTACTCCCATTGTAGGTTTATAGGAGCCTTTATAGTATTTTCCAAGATTTAATTTCTTCAGCTCTATTTTTAATTCTTGTGTGTTTATTCACCATTTTTTGTGTATTTATGCTTGCTAGTGCCAAAATGTACTCTATTATTTGTGATGGGGTCATCATGTATGTGTGATTTTAAGTACATTTAAAGTGTTATTATTATCATATTTCATGGTTTATGCATACTTTCACAAACTATGAGTGTGTTAATCCATGTTTGTGTTTGTAGTACTCCCATTGTACTGTGCAATGTATACTTACTATTGTTGACTTCTTCATCCAGAATGTTCAGTGAGATTATTAAATACTTCCATCAACATCTTTCATAGAATTTGAAACTAAAATTATTTTTTTTAACATACAATCTCCATGGACTTGATATTTAAGGCTTCAAAAATATTATTGCCAAAATTTGAAATTGACAATAGACATGTTTTGGTTCTTTTAAAGTTTCCAAAATGTGATGTATCTATTACATTTTCTCTATCTCATCTACTACATACAAATATTTGTTTAACTTGTCCTTGAATTTCCACATGAGGTGTTGCCATATTATATAAATTGTTTCCAAATGAATTGGTATGTTAAGTTTCTATAATTTGAAAAGACAATCTTTGCTTTAGAATGTTATACTATCTACAAAAAATGTAATGCCTTCTCATATGTACATTTCCTTGTTGGAGGCTTGCAATATATACTTTCAATATAGGGTGTCAATTTCATGAAAAATGGTTGGCCTAATTATTCTATGACTGCTATGTTACATTGCCAACTAGTAAGATTACCTTGGCTGCTAGTACACCATTGCACTCTCGTGATAAGCTTTATAATGATTTATATAAGCATTTCATTGGTAAGGGTTATTGTTTTAGAGTATATTATTGACTTGTTTGAATGAATGTTATTGTTTGTTGGAAACAAATACTATGAATGCTAACTATTGAATATTTAAGATGGATGAGTGAGAATTAGATGATTACCTCAAATAACTTTATGTTGAGACCAAACAAATGGTATGCATTTTCAGCTACTATACTCAAACGTGAATTTGAGTTGTATAATTTTTTTGTTGATGCTAATATATTGTTACATACATTATGTTAGGAGAAACAAGTTGGTCTAAAGTCCTCATTATGTGCAAGTGCTCAGTTTAGATGTTCCCCTCACCCCCTCAAAGATCGAAGGAGGAAGCTATATGGAGGATCAACAATTGGGGATGGTATTCTCACTATTATGAGACATCCATCCCCTAACTACAAATAAATAGGGGTGAAATACTAGTATGAGATGGAATATTTACTAAATAAAGATGTAAATAAGGGGATAACATAGGTAATTTTATTAATGATCTGTGTATGTTCAATGTCTGCTTTAATGTTCTTGTTGCATATGTGAAATGCTCAATATTTACGAATCATACATTCCTCTTTTGATTTTTTATGTTTCCCTTTTTTAATAATGGAAGAGGAGGGGGTAAAGCAGACTTAAGGTGAAGAGGGTGTCTCTAAAGCCCCCAAAGACTATTTATCAACAGATGTATGGGAACCTTTGGCTATCATGTTAAAAAAAATTTCTTTCTTCCCTCTTACAACAATCAAAATTAAAATACTTTTGACTGACACACCATGCATTTTTATATATTGTTATTATTTTGTGTTTTATTTGGGAGGGGTAGAGCAAAGTCACATGGATGTGGCTGATAGTCAACTACATAATGACTCTATCCCTACAAATGTGCCTATTTTTTATACTCTCTCTTTCATTTGCCATTCTCAATAATTGCATACCATGCATCCCTATTTTTATATGTTATGTCCTTATTTAATACTATAGGAGGAGGGGGTGGAATAAACTAAAGGTGAAGAAGGTGTCCCCAAAGTATCCAATGATTATTTCTCAAGAGATGTATGGGAACCTTTGTCTAACCTTAATTTTTGATATCTCTTGATGTTAAATAATGTTTCTTTCTTACCTCTTAGAAAAATAAAGATTATAATTCTCTTGACATGCCATGTGTTTTTATATGTTATTTTTGTTTTGTGTTTTAGTTGGAAGGGTGGTGTAGAGCCACATGGATGTGACTGATAGTCACTTGCATAATGAATTTGTCCCTACAAATTTGCATATTTTCCTAGTCTCTCTTTCATTTGACATGTTCATAGCCTTGTGTTTGTTGTTCTATATATGTTTGGATTTGGACTCACATGTATATGTACACCTATGTGGTAGGAGGAGGTGGAGTCATATGACCATGATGATGACAGTGATTGGCTTCCAGACACTTCACAATCTAAAATGGAGGAGGACCAAATGCTATAAGAACATTTGATTGTCTTTGATGATTTTATCTTATTTTTATTATTTTATGCTTTTAAAATCATATTGTGCTTGATGAAATTATACTTTGTTTATTACTTAGTGCTCTTAAACTCACATCTCTTCCTTATTGAATGATAGTATGAAAGTGAGTGCATAATTGAAGATTGGGGTATTGTGAGGAGGAATGTGCACCTTTGCTTGTTGAGGCCATACAACATATTTAGAGCTAATGGTGGCCATCCATTTTGGTCATGAGATAGGCTTAACACTCACCATAATAAGATTAATGTTCAATAACCAATTCCAAAGAGGCCCCCTCGGTGTGTCAAAAGTGGGAAATGTACACCTAAGGGAAGAGAAATCAATAAAAGGCAAATAGAAAGGAGGCCAATAGACTGACTCTTGAAAAATCGGAGCATCAACAAGAGAGATAGTCTAGAAATATCATGCATGGATAAGGAGGATGTTTCTAAGTTATGTTATCTTAGTAAGACAACCTTGAAGTTTATCAAAGATGATATGGATTCATATGATTCAAATGAAAACTTGGCATGGAGAAGGGAAGCCTACATTTAGTGAAGATAATATCATTGACAAATGGAGCGAGAAAAATAATGGGTAGAGCAAAAGCAAGGTGCATGCAAGAATAGACCTCAAGTTAAATGCATTATGTTCATTACTTTTCATGAAGTTAATGTTAAGTTTAATTCAACTTACTCAATATTAACATTGATATTTCTACAAAAATCACCATTTTGATTATAGACGGATGACGCTCAAGACCATTCTAGTGATGAGGATCACATTCCTTTGAGATAAATGCATTTATAGAATGGTAGAAATGTTTGTCAAGGGGGACATAAAAAATGAAAGTGCGCATGATAGGTTACCTCATAAATTGATATTGTACTTCTTATGATGACTATGAATTATATGCACTCTTATTTAATCCCTGTACCTTTCTTTCAACCTTGCCATTACATATTTTGATAGTGATATATATTATTATTGCATATAGGATTTTGATGTATATTGTTATTGTATATTCTTTTTTACCAAAACTAATAAGTTTATTATTCATGTTGGTGTCTTATTCTTGCATTTTATTGAGATTTATAAACTGTACATTTTGAAATGTAAGTGTTTATGGTGACATGTATATGCAAGCATTCATGTGGTTGATCACTTCCACTTCTTTGTTCATTTACAGAGGCCTAAAGGCCACATCATGACCATTGATATTTCCTTGTGGATATTGCCTTAGACACTATTATTTATATACATACATTTTGGCATAATATGTATGACATATTGGATGTGTGGTCAAACATATTATTTGGCTAGGAGATTTGAATACAAGTGTTTCATTTTTGGTTTGTGTTGGATATGTAGTTTTTTATTTATGTACGATTCAAGCAATGGTTTGGTGGTTAATTTGTATTTACCGATGTATTGCACAATAATGTATGGTTTAATGATGCAATGTTTTTCCCATATACTCATCTTATATTTTTTACATGTATGGTATGTGTTATTTTTTATTGGTGATCTATCGTCTTCACATGTATACCTTATTCTCCTTTCATTCTTTCACATGTTGGTGACAAATTTCATATGTTTGCACATCTCTATGTCTATATAAAAGTAACCATGGTGGGGAGGAGTGAAATATAATATATGTATGCATGGCTTGTCTCCCTAACATTCCTTTGTCTCATATCATGTGTTTGTCTTTTCAAGCAATTGACATAACTATCAATGACTATGGCTTGCGATTCGAGGCATGGGAGGAGGGGCAAGAAGGAATAGGGAAACAATCTAATACATTAGAATGATCATGCCACTAGTAAAAATTTCATACTCTAATATAATGATTTCATTATTTTCATTTAAGTTAGAAAACTCTTTGTGTGTAAGTTAACTATTCGTAATTATAAAAAATTAGATGTTCTTAACTTTTGAATATTCTTATGGACCCTTGTTTATGTCTATATTTTTTTAGTTTTTCAATGCTAAAAATATTGAATGCTATAATTGAATTTCACATGTATCATATTTTTTATAGACAAAGTCCCAAATCTAGAAGAGAATGTGGCTACCCAATTGCCTGAAGACATGGAAAAACTTCTCACAAGGATGAGATCCTAGAATGCAATGGGTGTAGAAGAACATCTTGGTTTGTAAATGTCACTAGTAGCTGAAAAAAAATCACTAAAGAGGGAAAACCAATTTTTTACTGAGCTTCTTGATGGTGCAAGAGTAAAGGTTATCAATTTGTAAATTGCATTGGTTGACAAGACCAAAGAGGTCAAGAAATTGCACTGTGCACTTCTCACATTGACAGATGAGAAGATGGATGCTAAAATAAAGTTTGTCAATCTACAATATACCCATGCCTACATAGAAACCTTCCATGATGTAAGGGTAGAGACTATGCAGGCCATGCAAATGAAGCACAGAGGAATAGTTGCCATATATGAGTAGTAGCTGTAGATTTTGAAGGTAGAGTTTGATATCTTGTTTGCACAAGCCAATGGTATGTCTTCCAATAGACGTTGTATTCCATACACAAAAAATGATAATTAGTTGTGTGTAATGACTCATGTGTTTGGTATTACATGATGTATGCTTATGAATTTGGATGGAAATCAATTGAAACACATGCTTATCCACATTTTAATCTATAAAATCAATGTTTATTTTCCACCACTTGCTTACTTCATCATGTCTATGGAATTTTGTGCAATTTTTGAAGGTGGAAAGATATGATAAGTGTATCTAATTATTTAGGCATGGAAAGAGATTTATAAATTTTTATGATTCTATTTTTATGTTGACAGATATGTTATATAGTAAAAATCAAGTCATAATGCAATCTTTTTGGTAAGAAAACTCTAAGTGGAAAAAGGGATATCAAGATTCAGTTATGTGTCCTCTTCTAGGAGTTTGGAGTCAGTTAGAAAGATTAGATAGTTATTCCATTCAAATGTGGAAGAGATAAATAATAGAGAGAAATCCATAGAAAAATTATTGCATACTTATATTCCGTGTTTTGAGTAATTATTTTTGTGGCTGACTATAAGTGTTTTGTTAATGAAGAGTGAGATTGGTAATAGTTTCCAAATGTGATTGAAGATTATATAGCTTGAAAATATATTTATAAGGTATTTGAATGAACATATTTGAGAATACAGGTTTAAATAATCAAGAAGGAAGTGTTTGTGGACCCCGTTTTGGATGTTGTTTCTCTTGTTTCTCTTTTATTGGTGTTAGTCATCCTTTTCAAACTTGACTCATAGCCATTGGAAAACCTCTTGGAGGTAGTTACACTTGGTTTTTTTTCATAAAAAATATGATTATTTTATAATGGAGTTAGTTATGCATGTATATTTTAAGACAATATTTGAAGGAAGAAGGAAAAAAAGATCTTGTTCAAGGAGAGTGTGAGCAAACCCCCTATTTTATATTTCTTGATTATACAGTAGACTGTGAATGAAAAATGCAATGATCAATGGAATTAGATAGTAATATTACACATTTATAACTAAGTATTGATGTATTCTAAGATTATAATTTGTAGGATTGATAATCCATTTATTAGTGTTGGAGGATAGCAACAGGTAGACCCCTATTTTGTGATTATTTTTATTTTTATGTAGTCTGATTATATTCTATGTGAATGAATGATCATTGGACCTGCTTAAAATTGTGTTCTTTTACATTTTCCATTGATTGTAATTGTGTAACAAGTGTATGAATGAAGGAAAGACTTAGGAAGCTTGTTAAGTTTCTTAACAAGTGTTCTTTTTCATCTACCATTAGGTGAGTCATTTGATTGGTATTATTAGGTTTATTAGCATTTAAATGAGATTTGTACACAACATAACCATTTTGATATAATATAGACTTGTATATGGTCATAATTTTTCATATCCAAGTCTATTTTAGTTTAGTTAATGTGCCTGATAGATTGGTTAGTGGCTGCACATAATTGGAAAAAGATAATCAAACACTAGATAGAACCTAAAAAGCAAGTTTGGAAGTTTAAAATTCTCTAAGATCATAACCAATTATACTAAATAGGAAACATGGTAAAAAGGGCTAGTAGGAATTGAGTAAAGGACTAGTGCGTTAGAGAAGGAGTTGCAAGTTCAAACTTTTTACAACGAACCTTTGCATCAAATATGTTGAAGAACCATAAACCACATTGTGAGCAATGAATTAGTGAACATTTACAAAGAAACACAATCAAGAACAAGGAAAAGTGTGAGATAATTATCTTATTGTTTGCATCAATATTGAAACATCAACATCAAGAACAACAACCAACATTAAGAACAACAACTAACATCAACATCAAGATCAATAATAAATATGTAATACACAAATATGTATTTTTTTACCCTTAAATTAAATTGTTTATCAATATTGAAACATATTTTTATGAAAATGTTCTATTGACTTTGATCACTATCACTTTCATCCATTAGATCATAGTCATCATTGCTTTCATCCTCTTCTAGAACATGCGTGAAAAAAAATAGTGGTTTCATTCTTGAAATACTCTAGACCAGTTGTATGAGAGGAAAGTTTGTGGTTTGGGAGATTGTTTATCTCTTCCACAATGCAAGATATGGCTACACCAAACAAATACTGGATGCTTGAAATAGGTTATTCTAAAAAGTATATAGTTCTAAACATACTTTGAATGGTAGTTTTGCACCAATGAAAATATTCAATATTTGATCCTAATGTACATAGACATTCATATCATTAGGCACATTCATTGGCAAGAACTTCTCCAAGAAGGGCCTAAGATATGCTAGAATAAATCTAGGAGTACCCCATGCATCAAGAAAAAAAACATCATCCTGTGGCCATTCATATGACCAATGTATGTAGAAATCATTGTTTGGCCTATCTATGAGTGTCGTGTACTCATAGCTCGCTAAGGGAATATGGTAGGTAGAATACGCCATGTTGTAGTGGAGGAGAAGATTGACCCAATTTCAATCCATTAGGCTACCTAAAATTTTCTATGGTTCCAAGCCTCCTCCAATTGATGGCCTCATCTACCACACATGAGATTTTGTGTAATGCTTGCCATTCTGTATTGAGCTGGTTCAGTATGTTTGATTTATTCCATATAAATTTATGGAATTCCTCTCATATTTATACCATACTGACTATGTAGAATTAATGCCACTTGACATATAATTAAAAAAATTAATTAGAGATAATTTCCAAAAATAAATCATAGTCTATAGTTAATCATTCTTCTTAACTATTGAATACAGAGAAGATAAACCATTGAATAAAGAAAGTTGTGAAATCAAAACATTGTCCAAATGTATTAAGTAGCATAATATCACTATTTTGAAATCAAAATAGGTCCTTCATATGACTTAAAATAGGTTGAAGGATTTAAATAACTATTTTGGAAGCTAAAATGTGGTATTCTGCCTTATGCCCTATTTTGTGTCTATCAATAGAGAAAGGGTTATTTATTTCTTGGGGATATATTGTGAACCTGTTGAAACCATAGTTAGTGAGTGAAGTTTTTGTTGTAATGAAACTGAGTGATTCTAGATAAGTAATGCATGGATAAGGTTTACCTTACTTGTAGACAACTCTACCAAGCTTTATACCTTATTGATTCACCATAAAACATCTTCTAAACAAGGTTTCCCACTATACAGTTAACACAAACCATTATGTACAAACAAAAAAATAGGGTATAGGAGTTTTTTTACTTACCTAGTACCTTTAAATTCTCCTTCCATGGTTCAATAATTCTAAGGTGTCTTTCTCCACCTCTATTAACCACTATCTTATTGAAACAACACTTAGTTTCAGTCAAATCAATGCAATTGTTCAAAATGATGTAGAAGTCTCTTTCACTATGTAACTAAAGAATCTATTTAAATTTTCTCACACTATATATAGGATGTTAAACATATTCATTGAATGTAATGTGTCAATTTAACATATTTATTCCTTTTTGAGACTTAGAGACTTATTTATGTTTCCATATTTTTTCATCTTTATGGACACTAGTACAAGGTGTTTGACCAAGAAAACACATAATATTATAGGATACTCTTTGAAACTACTTTTACCAACCTTCACCAACATAATTAGTGATAATCTATAATGGTTCTTACAAGATTGGTATGCGATATAAACAAATACACATATTCGAAATGACTAATATGAAACTTTTCTTCTTGATCTCTTACCTTCAATCTTGGAGACACAAAATTTGCTTACTGACGGAACAAAATAGATTTTATACTAGATCACTTATTTAAATCAAAATAGACTTGACTGTGAACAATTATGACTATCTATAAGTTTGTATGCTACCAAAATGGTTATGTTGTGTATAAATATCATTTAAATGTTAAGAAACCTAACAAGATCAATAAAATGACTCACCTAATGGCCTCAAAGCATTTGATGAGCAATATGACCATTCCTCCATGAATTATAGTCAACTTACACCATGGATTAACTGTTATAGTTTACAAGGTTGCTAATCAATTTAATTTCACTAAACAAGCTTCATGAGTCTTTCCTTTGTTCATACACTTGTTACATAATTCCAAGTAATGGTAGATGCAAAAGAAAACAATGCCAAGTAGATCTAATGATCATTCATTCACCAAGAATACAATCAAACTACACAAAAACAAAAAGACTCCCAAAATAGGGGTCTACCTATTGCTATCCTTGAACACTAATAAATGGATTATAATAGTTCAAGAATTCTATGGTGTCTTTCTCCACCTCTCGTAACCACTATCCTATTGAAACAACACTTAGTTTCAGTCAAATCAATGTAATTGCTCAAAATCCTGTAGATGTATCTTTCACTGTGTAACTAGAGAGTCTATTTTTATCTCCTCACACTATATACCAAATATAAGATAAATGTAGAAAAATAATGCCCAAGAAATGGTTTTTACTTTAATTAATGATGTAAGTGATGACCAGATTCTTGTATGAATAAATTTTATCTCCTAAAGCCTTGTGACATTATGATATTCAAAAATACCCCTTTACATCTATTTGGCTCATAGTTGGTTGTCTAATGCACACACTCTATTTGTAATAGGTAGGATTTTACTATCATACATTACCATAATATTTTTCATTTTAAGTAACATGTAACAGATAAATTATTTAGATTAGTTATTTTTAAGTGTGAATTAGAAATGAATGACCATTTAGCATTTGATTTTTTTATGAGCCACTGGTATGCATAAGTTTATGCTTTCTATAATAACTTTGCTTGATTATTTCATATTTTCTTTTCTTGGAAGAAATTGAGTTCAATTAATATTTTTTATAACATTCTATTTTAATTCAAACACATTATAGGTGCAAACCCTAGAGCCATAAAGGGATTTTTATGGAACTCCATATATTCCAATATATGCGATGCTCCCTGTGAGTTTATTATATCACTTTGACTTATTAAAAATAAGGGGAAACTTACCAAAATATATGCTAATTTTGTGATTTGTTGGAAATGACCTCATCTTGCTAATATGTATATTCATTAATCTTTTAATGACATCTTGGAATTATTAATCAACAATGTCAATTGGTAGATCCAAAATGTCTGCAAAAATATTTGACAACTTTTAAATTTGCACATGTTGGTGGTGTAATGGTGAATTGTTGGTGGGGTATAGTAGAGGGGAAGAGTCCAAAAAGGTATAACTGGTCTAGCTATAGAGAACTTTTTAATATTGTTTGCAAATTAAAGCTCAAGTTGTAGGTTAAAATTATTCTTTTCTCAAGATAAGCTCATTATCTCTTCTTTCTTTTGATTAAAGTAATACTATTTTCCATTTATAAGACAAAATATTTCTAAAATATTTTATTTTAGGCCATTTTTGACAAATAAATGTGAGATGGATCACGACATCATATGGCCTTGTTAGTTAATGTTGTATATTATAATTCATTGTTTTAAAAAAGTTCAAATGGAATCTAAGCTTTGCAATCATCTTGCAATTTTGATAGAAGATTATTTCTTAGAATTTTATCATCTTATATTCACCATAGATGACCTTTGCCATTCATTAGAAATAAAAAGAAAAATATACATGAATTCTCATAGTGTTTATATTGATCATTTTAATCTCTAAATAAAATATGGTGAGTGGTTGTTTATGTGATTTTTGATATTTTTTGTTATCAACTATAATATATAACTGGAGTTAGTAACAAGGGTTGAATTTTAAAAATATTACCCTTGAGATGATAGGTAGGGCTATCAAACAGTGAATGAAAGCATGTAGTTTGAGCAAGTGCCTATTTGATCTTTTCCTCATTCATTTCTATGGTGAATGTGGAGATGGAGTGCATATGAAGTGTTAGAGATAATGTGTTTTGATGTTGAGGAGGTCAAATGTGGTATTTTTTTATGTGCTCAAAGTTCTTTCTTGTTAATAACATACAAACCAAAAACTTTGAATTGGTATACTGTATTCTTTATCTTGAAACTTATTTTAGATTCCAAAGAGATTAAGAAAGGCTTGAGATAGTCTTGTTACATGGGAACACACCTGATATAGGTTATAAATACTATTTAAAATATTTAAACTATCAAAACCATGCTTAACCCCTGCTTACCCTATTTTATGACATTAAAGCATAGTCAAGAACGACTGAGTTTTCTTTTTAGAGATTGATTTGATTCCCAACTCAACTAGTCATTTGTTATTTACTTGATTTGATATTTAAAAATTCATTTCTTTGTCAATCAATACACTTTTTCATTGGGATGATTAGTCTAATTCCATTATACCTATATCTTTACTCTTTATAGACTTCTTGATGGATTTATACCTCCTTAAATCACTTTAGTCATACATTGTCTCATTCCACTAGGATTTATACCTTCTTGATGGATCTAGTTACAACTTAAATCTCTCTATATTCCTAATGAAGTGTTTTAAAAGTCTAAATTCTTGAATACACTTTTAAATAGATGCTCCTTTGTTAAAATCTTGCAAACTAGGTCTAATTAGGCCTATTCCATAACCACCAGTGTCAAAACCATACCTATCTATACTGTATAATATTGGAACCTTTTCCATTAGTTAAAGTACCTAAAATTATGTTATACTATAAAATTTTAGCCGATTTGAATTTTAAATCTCATTATATCAACCAAACCCTAATCTTAGGGTTTGCATCCTTCTATATAGGTTGAGAGCCTTATAAAACCCTTATCTTGAGTTGTACGATAAATCAAAGGTTAAAACAAAGCTCAATTTTTTTTGGGGGTCTCACACCTAGTCCAAACCTTAGAACCTCCTTATAGATCATTGTTTACCATTTTCACTTGAGAATGTCTCTTGACTCTGCAAGAAAACACAACTGCTATAGGTCTATGACTAGTTTAGACATTTAATGGGTGATTACCATGCCAAAGAAAGATTAAAGCATCTTAAATATGTTATTAAAAACCTTACCATATCCACTAAAATATTCAAAAGTTATCAACATTACACTTTCCCTTACTATACCAAGTTTATCAGTCTAACTAAGGTCTGTATACAATAAGACAGGGGTTTATAGAACAATTCTTTTTCAAATACGTTTCCACTCATTAGAACTAGTTTCTTCGTACCATCAACTCCTCCAACATAGGTTCACTTTTCAAAACCCTATTACCTTGGCTATATCACTTTTCTTTATGCATTGATTGTATAGATAAAATAATACCAAAACATGTAGGGGTCTGAGTACTCAAATAGGGTATACACATGCACCCTTGAAAACCTAATATTGTATCTCCTTAAATTCATGACAAGACCTTATTATTCCTTCTATTCATGATATAAATATGTTTAACTGATGCTAGTTTCCTTGAACAAATGCTTGCTTCCTTCTCAACCCTCTAAAATAGGAGTTTTTTAATGTGTGATTGGGGTCTGGGTGAGCAACAAAGACTTACTTCTCTTATCAGGGTTTATCCCCTATGTTTAACATTACAAACTTAGCTTAAACTTTTTAGATATGGATTGAAAAAATTTGAAGCATACACATTAAATTCAAATTATTTAAAAAAATTATGAATAAAATTTGGGATCATGGAATGTTATGATTATAATATTTACACAAAATAATGTTATTGACGAGACTTTAAAATTTTTAATGTTATATGTTTTTGTGAGTTATGATAAATGCAAGATATGAAAAAAATGTGCTTTCCAAATAGGTTTTTGAGACATTTCAAAAATTATTTGGAAGATGTATACTTAACATTAAAAACACTAAACTTATATAAACATGCCAATAAATCATAACATAAAATCCTCATTCATCTGCCAGTCGTAATTTTATGTTGGTTATAGAAGGATGCTATAATAAAATAGAGGATATTTGATGAAAAATAAGTTGGGAATGTTTTTAAAGAGTTTTATTTTGTGAAATAAAACTTATTGCTCTCGAATTTCATTAGTAAAAAATATAACTCTCATCACCCATTGGAATTTATTTCCATGAGTACATATTTGTGTCATTTTTATTTTGTTTGGTATGCTCAACATAATTTTTTTGGTAAAGTTTGTTAAAATAAAAATTGGTGATGTTATATTTCAAGATATTATATATTATACAAATAATAATAATGATAGATAAAGGTTATATATCAAAGAATCCAGTTAGAATTTATGGCTCAAACTCTTCGCTAGAGGAAAATAATTACAAAGAAGGCCGAACAACACTTGACAATTAAAAAAATTACATCACATAATTTAATCATAAGCTACAACACTTGATGAAGGAGGTAAAGGATCATCATTTGGTGGTATAGTCACCCAAGTAGAAGGCTCTTCTAAGCATGAACAAGGTATTAAAGCTACTAACAAATGAAATGAACCTTAGAACTATTGCATTCTTCATTTTCAAAATTTTAGTAACATCATTTGCTAATATAATATTTATAGATTTGATTTATGTTTAAAATAATGGCTAGCTTTACCAAATTCTTATGGGTAGGGTTAAAATATCATTAATAAAATCCTTTAAGAGACAGTACATTTATGAAATATTTTATAGCATGTCGGTAGTCTAAAAGAACTATTCAACTTAAAAAAAGATATTTATTTTTCATTACATGCATTTATTGTTACATGCATCTATTGTTGTTGGGTTGTCATTGAAACCTACAAAGGGATACCATCAAAATGCATGATCTCTATTATGTCCACCCATATCTTGCTTCGCTACCTTGTTAAGCTTGTCATCCTAGATTTGTCATTTTGGATTGTTACAAGGTGGGGATTAGAAAATGTGTCATCTCCTATGACAGGGTCCAATATCTACATCTATTCATATTTTCTATGAAGTCTCTCTATCTATGGGTGGAATTTCATTGCCCATCCTACACTTTTTTGTAATGGATGAGGCATTGGGTATTGTGAATTTGATATCACCTTGATCTGCACCTTGTTGTAAACTTGTACCATATAGTTTATTAAGAATGCCATAGTTTCTTTGCTTTTATCCACTACATAACATCTATCAAATATCTCTTATGCTCTGCATATTAGGGCCTCAACATCATCAACTCTGACAATATAAGATATCTATTCATAAAGTGAAAAGCATCCAGTCAAAATGCTAAAAAACATGACAAACATATGATTGCAACTAGTCACTAAACTTATAATATCAACCCCCTTAGCTGGTCTTCAGTTTCATCCACCATATTTGCCATAACACCTTCTAGTTCATAGCTCGATCCTTGCATATCCATATACGATACACCATGAATTTTGATGTGCAAATCTTTGACATCCATGCCTTGTCCCTCATTTTCAATTTGAACTCTATTTTCATTGACTTGGCCAATGAAAATGTATTACACAAACTACAATGACCTCAAAGTTGTTAATGCATACAGTATACAAGGGAAAGAAAACTTACATGGTACTCAACATCGATGTTGTTGATTCTCTCACTAACACCATGTATTGAGGCTACATCATCTACAACTACCTAAGTTTTCATCTTTCTAATTAGGTCTACCTTGACCACATGCTTGCAAGTATATCCTTGGATTGAAAACAAGTAATTGCACATCAACATAGAAGGTGTTACATTGAATACATGATAATGCAACATCTCATATTTTGTACTTTGCACCCATGTCATATGAGGGTCACTATTGTCAAAGATAACATGAGAATATGGGATGTTCAAATCCTGTACCCATGAAATATTTTCATGTCTTTCTACTTTGAAGTTCTTATAGAAGCCAGTCTCCTAGTATAGCTGTAGACACTAATAATGTATGTAAACCAATGTTGTTACTTGGTGAACTAACCAATCCACCCTATGATGTTTAGAAGTCTTGACTCTGATTAGGAAATGACATTTTAAGTGGGAATATTAATATTATATATATGCATTAGTGTATTTTCTATCATGTAAAAGTGTCTAACAACATCATGACTGCATTCTAATCCTGTATGCCTAGTGTTGTTCCTAATATTTAATAAAGGTAGGCTAAGAGGAGTGATATATTTATTAAAACTTTTTGGAATCCCTTGTATCCATGTCCTCCTTGGTACAACTATGCATTACGAACCCCAAGTCTTGAAACATTTCATGGATAACATCATCATCTTTCACCTTTGTTATCAATTCTTCAACCACATGCAATGAACATGCCAAATATATAAGTAGACCTCATAGTCAAATGCTTCCTTCAATAACACAATAGTTTTTCATAAGTAAATGAAATAAGGTAGGGATGGTGTCTATGAACATAAAAATATGAAGTTCATGATGTGTGTAGGAATAATGATGATGCACATAATAGCTTTTATCTTTGAACTGGCATTGTCGATCATGAAGTCACTAATTTTAAATTCAATGTCTTTCAAATGCACTCTTTGAAGAAGAATTTGCATCCATTATCTTATGTTGATAGTACATGACTGAGACATAAATATACATGTAACAGGCACACCTTCATGTTTAGAATCAAACAAAAATAACGTGTATAATTGGAATTGTAAAAGAAAAACTAAAAACATTGGAACAACTACTATTGTTATAAACATCAAAACAACTAATATTATCAACTAATCTTACAAAAATTGGTACAATACCTTCATTTAATTCATCCAAAACATTACATTCATCACCAATAAGCTATGTTTCCCAAATGTCAACAACCATTTTACTTGTTGTCAGAGTTGGATACCCAAGATGAAGGGGATTTCCCCATCCCCATAAAGATCTCCCCTATTGTATCCTTGATAGAAAAACCACTTGTCAAAATTTTCCAACACCCACTCCTAAACACTTATTACATCATTATCATTATACACATATTTTACCTCCTTGATCAATTTCTCTCTATTATATATGTCGAACTTTCTCAAGAAATCATCTCGCTCTATTTCACCACTAAACAATACAATTTTCTCATGCACCGTCACCCCATGTTTAAGGTGGATAACATCAGTAGGATTTCCCAATAATAATATATTGTGAACCCATTCATTGAGTTGAGACTGATGTGAGGAGCAAAAAAACATTTCTTGCCCTTAAACTGTTCATATTGTTAGCCATGGTAATAGTTGTGCTCATTGTCCATGTGCTCTAGTTGATTTTATATGAGCAATACATGATCGAGTCTATATAACATACATCATGTGATGAAATGAAAATGAAAACTACACCTTATATGCCTTCGATCTATTTGGCTACCCTTTTTTGACTTTGGCATTAAAGACTTGTCTTTGGGTATGGTATCAATTTACTGAAAGTCATCGGGGCCATATGAACACTAGTATTCTAATGATTGTAGTGAAAAAATAAATAATCATGCAAGATGAAAATAGAATTTAAATGAATGGAACATAATAACATCTAAATAGACACCAATTTGCAATGTATAGTGTGAGGTGACTCACATGACATATTCAGAGATTGTGGTGATCTTGATATCCTTTCCTACAAAATTTGAATATCTCTTGGGATGTGAAACATGGAAATTTGTAGGGAACAACACCCTTATCGATTCTTCTTTGATGAAGTCTTTAACCTATCTTGTTCAACCAAGGAAACACAAGTCTTCCTCCTTGATGTTAGGAAAATTGGCCCACTTGATACAACTACAATAAAATGGACCCTCACATGGCTTATGCAGTTCAAGGTGTATTATTTCTTCCCACATTTTTGCCATCTATTGTAGCCTACAAGGAGAACATTTTATTGAATGAATTAGAAATAGACTTTTCATATTTTGAGTGAATGTAAGTTTATATGTATTATAGAGGACTTTTTTTGATTGAAATCAATATAAAACCCTTCATAAAACATATGAAAATAAATGTATCAAAATGTAGAAATTTAAAAAATAGTTCATGCACGAGGTAGTTGAATTTATATATGATCTTAAGTGGAATGCTCTAATTACATGCATGTGGGTTGGACTCAGGAATGTGATTTCTATATAAATCCCATAGCTTCAGGAAAGGGTTAAAAAAAAAAATTTGATAGGAAGCCCATAAAATGAAGACAAGGGTTAGAGAGTAAGGAATTTGCTATGAAGCCCATAGAATTAGGAGAGGGTAAAAATAAGATAAATTACTAAGAAGCTCATGTGATATTCTTGTTTTTCATCAACTAATCATTTGATGTATTCAATAAGAGGCATGGACATACTGGTAATTTATGAGCAACACATGAAAGGAAATGCTAGTAGGTGACACAATAAAAAATTGTACGATATGTGTGTATTACAAATTATATGAGCTCATATGTGATGCAATTCATCTCATTCAATTGTAATGGTATGTTGCCTTATCACCCACAAGAAGGTTAGGGCATAAACTATATTGAGTTATTAAAGATTTAGTGTTGCAAAATAGGCTACCAATTTTGTTTACATGATTTTTTCATAGACCACCACTACCATAATTCCCATGTACCAGACCATAATTTTTGGCCACTAAATTTAGGGAGGCCCATGAGAAGAGAGAACACAATTATGAAACTAAATGAGAGCTTATTCTTCATTACATGTACAAAATTATACAAAAAGTTATCAAGGTCAAAAAGATTCTTCTTCATTATATGTACAAAATTGTACCACTATCTAATGTCAATTATTTAAAACTAATCTAAGTAGTACCCATCATGATCATGAGCATTTATATCATCCTTAGATTCTTTTGATGGTGTTGGAAAATGACTTCTTCACCACATTTCTTCTTGGTATGTAAGTTTATCCAACATGTGTTTAGGATCTAATTCAAGATTTGAATATGGAGAATTCCATAATTTCACACAATTATCATGAAAACCATCCCACGTTGAAAGTTGAAATCTAATCACAAGGTGATATGTATGAAAAAATATCTCTAGAAATAATGTTACATAACTAGTTCTATCAAAGTACATGTCAAACCAACTTTTCATCATGGGATTCAATGATGTTTCATGCTGTAAAATAATTAATTTTGATAAGAGAGTAGACTTAAAAATTAAATCTAACATTTCCATTTGCTGATGTGACCAATTACCTTTTAATTTCTCCAAAGTAAAAGCATTATTAGTATTCCATAAAATCTTGGTAACATGATTTTCATGAGTAGCCCATGAAGGTGGTGGTTGACTGAAAATTTCATTCAATTCATCTGCAACTTGATCTTTGTCTCTTCTTGTTACATCTCTAAGTTGCATTAGGGAATTCCATAAGTGATTGGAATACCAACTAGAGAGGGGTTGCAAAAATAACAACATACTACAAACACACAAACTATGTTTCTCCTCATATGCTCAATATTTAAATTGATAAAATAGAAAATACCATATGGGTTTTTATGCTTGCTTGCCATTGAACATGCCATTTGTGGGATTTGAAGATGGATCATCTTGTAAATATGATTTTCACATAGATCATAATAAGGGAAATGTTTAATAAATTAATATTTTTTTGACCATTTTAGTGTTAATGACACACTTCAATTTTAGTTTAAATAAAATAACAAAACTCAATCTTGAAATCTACATGACTTGCATATGCTGCGTAGGCATAGGCAACATCCATAGATGAAATGCACATAACACATATATTTATAACCCTTTACAAAAGCTCATTCACTGTAAATTTTTATACAAACATGAATGATTTTATAGTTCTATGAATTAGGTAAAGTTTAGACACAAAAGAAAAAAAAAGTAGTTTAGGTTGTCCTCTTGGGTATAAAACTACAATTTTTATGTTGGTGTTAATAAATAAGATAAGTTGTCATCCCTGACTATGTCCGATCTGAGAACTTTCCTTGTTTCTTCTGTGATACCATAAATCAAGAAAGTTTACCAAAATTTAAATAGAATTTTAGATGATAACAATGAAATTACTTAATTAGACATGTTTTTTATTTATGTGACAATGTACTTGCTTCGGTATGTAGAGCCAAATATAAACAAAAATGTTCAATATGTGTTTGTGAATTTTTACCCATAAATTAAGCATATGATTTTAATGTTATATTAGGTTTTTGAATAAAATTTCTACAAAATTTTAAATCATATTTGGGATCACCACTACAGATCTATCATCAGGAATCCTTACCATAGATCAGGACCCTCATCCAAATTATCGATTAAAATTTTATACAAAGTTTATCTAAAAGCTTGGTATAACATTTCATTGATCACATAAAATATATAATATGATTTTTATTCTCATTAGAGTTTAACATTTGCATTTTTTCTACAAGTCATCAATGAGACCCTCTGGTTAGGTAATGTGGTCATTTGTTTCTACTCCAAATAATATCAGATAATAGAGGGCCTATTTATAGGATATGAGATACTTGTGGGATGGAAATTTTTGCCATTTTTTGATGTAGTGCACTTAGATTAAATGGTTTATGAGGATCCCATGGAATTTAATCCATGGAGATGGAAGACACGTATATGCTAAAAGGGGTCAATCTAGATTTTTTGCATACATGTCTATTACTTTATTGAAACATCAATGCTAACCCTGATCATGATGTGTTGTAACTCAGAATGTGGAAAGCGGTACATATTTCACTCCATTTGGATGAGGGCCAAGATTGGGCAAGGGACTCAAACTTGCCAAAGTAGAGATTGTTATTTTTATTCATTACCTTATAATCAACTATGGGTATATATAGTAGAATCTTTCAACTTCATTACCAGTCCTATTATGTGTGGAGATCACTGTTATTTCTCTTGCTGGTAAATGTGTAGAAAATCACTTTGTTGACTATGAAATTTAAATTGAATCTTAAATCTCTTTCTAAATTTATCATACCTCATTACTAAAGCTATGAAGAAGGAAAATGGGGAAGGCTATGAATTGGGCTTCCATACCTGGAAATTTGCAGATGTAATTCTAGGTCGCCGGTAAATGCAAAAAACTAGCACATGCAAAATAGGGAAAATAGGGCAAGTTTGAGGATTTTAGGGTTTAGGGGTTGGTCAATGGTAAGGTGAATGATTTCAAAAACTCTCACTCCATTTTTACACTCCATTTTCCCGCTCCATTTTCCCACTTTGTTAAAATGATATGACTAATTGTAGCTACCAATTAACTAATCTATTCTAACCACAACAAGGACAATACTATGTTTAATCTTGTCAGGGGGCCCACATTTGTCTAGGGAGACTTTTTGCTGGACCTTTCACCATCACTGGTCATTGACTAGCACATGTCAAAAGTTGGCATGTGCTAGTTAAGCTCATCGATCAACAACCCTTAGAGCTATAATTTTTCCAATGATGCATTTGTGGGAGAAAATAAAGTTATATATATAAACCCTAAATAAATTGGTCAATTAAACATGTCAATAAGCTCAGAATGGTGTTTAGTCCAAATTCTAGTAGGGCTAATTTATGCTTCCACAGTATTCAGATTAAATCCATGCTAGAGCTTCTACTAATTAATTGAGAAAATATGGATGTGCATGAAATATTTATTATATTCTTCACCACAAATTACCACTACCACAACATATTCTAGGAGAACTTGGAGAAATACACTACATGTCTATAACCACACCATGTTGATTAAGATCCACCCCTAATAAGAAATGTTGTGGTATATTTGATCCCTTGGAAACAAATATTTATGTCAAACTCCTTGGAAGAAAAAATTCATTAAAACTAAAATGAATATTTCTTCAATCTATAATAGATGTTAAAATTCTAATTATCTAAGAACATTATTACCTTGAGTGATCCAACATGAAACACTGGTTTCATTGTGTCAAAAATGCCACAATATCATCCTCTGTATAGTGTGATGCCAATAATTAAAGCAATAAAGCCCCTATGTAGGCCTAAAATTCCATTAGTAGTAGGAGTATTCCTATATACATACAACAATCTCTTGAAGCGAATACAGTTTTTTTCTTCCATACCAAGCCTCGTGTGTGCATAATCTAAGTGATGTAAAAATATGGATGTAGTTGCACTAGAAACATTATCGAAAGAAATATTTCATGCAAGCCACTTTGTGTAGACATCATTCTTATTTGAGAAGCCAAAAATAGCATGGAAGGAGTCCTTGAATTCAAATATGAAATCCCTTGATAAGATAAAAAGATTAACTATCATTAAGTTTAATCTCCAAAGAAAGATTTAAAGAATATTCAATAATGTTCGACATGAAATTTTAAATTTGCACATTTTAGTGTCTAAGATAGAATTTGGTTGTTCCAAAATAATGGCCAAAATATCATTATAATAACTTTACCCAAAAAAGGAAATCAATTCATAGAAATAAATTTGCATTGGTTACTTTGGATACACACTGCCCATGCTTTATAGTATCAACTTCTGGTATTTTAAATTACTAGACATTTTTATTAGAATGTTTTGACTGCACTCAAAACCTACCAAGTCAAGGGTTTATAGTTAATTAATTTTTCAAGCATACACTCATATCTTATACATACCACAAAAAGAAACCAAGAGTATAATTCCCCAGTTCTCTAGCACTACCATAAATATATTGGAATCCCACTGTCAATTTCACCCCAACAACAAGAGATGCACAATTGAACTATATTATGTATTTCGCATTATGACTTTGGTTTTTCCATGATAGTTCACAATTTTTCATCTTAATTAATACTATAATTAACATCTTAAGCATCACTTTCCTTCATCCTATATAACTAGGATAACAGTCCCAAGGTTGTGATGCTGAAGCATTTGAGTTATTCAATTTACATTTTGCCTTTTGTTGTGTTTGATCCATTCACTATGCACTTCCATTTGTTTTTGTCAATCCATTTTAACCGATGATCTATTTCTTGTATTTCACCTCATTTTATATATGTCATTCATTCTCATATAGTGGTAATCCATTTTATGGCATTCAATCTCATATAATGATAATACATTTTTTTTCACATTATTGGTCCAATAACTAAGGTGGTTCCTAAGTTCCAAGTAATAATCCAATCTTGCATATCAGAGGATAATTACAAATGTTCAGTATCAGACAAACTTAATTTGGGTTTCTACCTTGGTGAGTTTCTTATGTAAGGCTTAGGCTACTCACAATGGTCTAGAATTTGATGATTCACTCATTTCTTCCACTTGAACATCAAATAATGTGCCCATTTCATCAAGAATTTTGTTTCATGTGTATCTACTTCAGTTTTTTTGGTATTCATTCTCTACCTTGTCTATTTTTCTTTCTTCATTGAATCTCCTAGCCTGTAACATTTTTTGAGCTACATGAGCATACAAGAATGGACTATGGTTGTAACAATTGCCTTGTTGTAACTAATAACTTCAATTGCTTGTCACTCTTGTATAGGTAGAATTTGCTACACAAAAGTATTTTAATATATAAGATGTTTCTAAATTCTCTATAAGCAAGTGAACCATCTAGAATTTTTTGAATATAGCTGTAGGATAGAAAATTATAGAAAGAGCTATAGATGCAAATGTAAATATAAATATGTATGCATGTATTGGGCTAGAAATGTGCAGTGATATAGAGAGTAGCAGAAATATAGAGAGTTATTAAAGACATAATGGAGAAGAAAATAGTCTAGATGAGACAAGAAGATGCAGTGTGGAATAAAAATAATCATTCAAATTCAACACCCAATTGGAGTCTTGTTTCAGTGGCAATACTATCTATGGATTTTCCAAGTAGCAACAATAATTTTGGAACTCAAAGTGTCGCTTAAGCATCACCTAGAGGGCACTACTCACAAGATATTGCCCATCTACTACTCCCAACATAGGAGAAAGTTCTACTCCATAGGCATCACTTAGGGGATACTTAAAGGAAAACAAGAATCTCGAAGGAGATATATGAGGCATCCAAGTATGAAGAAGATAATTAATTTGTAAAATTTTCTTTACTTTCTCGTATTAATCCTATTTATTTTTAAAATGATGTAAAGGATAATAAATGGTGTGGAGCCATGGATGAATAAATAAAAGCAAATGAGAAAAAATCAAACATGGGAGTTAACACACCTTTCAATAGGAAAGAAAGCTATTGTTGTCAAGTGGGTTTATAAAGCCAATAACATTACATAAAGAAAAATTAAAAGACATAATGCAAGGCTGGTTTTCATAGGATATAAGCAATAGCCTAAAAGAGACTACAATGAAACATTTTATCCTTTTGCAAGGATGAAAATAATGAGAACAATTTTATCCATAGCAACTCAACATAAGTAGAAGGAGTATTAGATGGATGTCAAATCAATATTCCTAAACAGAGTGCTAGAAGAAGATGTTTATGTGCAATAGCCCTAGGGTTATGAGATTCTAGGTCATGAAAAAAAGTATACAAGTTAAAGAAATTACTATATGGGCTCAAACAAGCACCTAGGGCATAGTAAAAACACATTGATTCAAACATGATGAGCAATAGTTTTAGAAAGAGTAGCAGTGAACCAATACTCTACATTAAATCCAACTATCAAGGTATTATTTTAATTGTTTGCTTATATATAATTGATTTAATTTTTACTAGAAATCAAAATATGTCCATAGAACACTTTAGATAAAAAATGAAGAAAGAAACTGAAATTGACATATTTGGGATTATTGAAATATTTTATTGGTATTGAGATGAAACTAACACTAAATGATGATATTGTTCATAACTCAATTCAAATATGCAAATTATTTTTTGAAGAGATTTATAATGTTGAATAATAAACCTAAGTCAACACCAGTAGAAATAGGTTTAAAGTTGAGAAAAGATGATTACAATAGAAATGTGGATCCAAATTTATATAAGAGTTTGATTTTAATATTAATGTATTTAACAATAACTTGACCAAACATTGTGTATATAGTTTTTCTAATCCCTAGGTTCATGGAGAATCCAAAATAAGCACAAATTTTAAGATATATTAATGGCACCAAATGCCATGGAAATTTTTGTACTGCATCTAATAATTTTGTGTTTGTTGGTTATAAACATAGTGATTGGGCAAGTAGTATTGATGATAGAAAGAGTACATCTAGGCATGTTTTTCAAACTGGGTCTAGAGCTATCTCATGGTCTTCCAAGAAAAAACATATTGTATCACTCTCCACAATATATGCTAAGTATATAGAGCAAATTCAACATCTTTTCAAACTATTTGGATCAGGAGAATCTTATAATATTTGAATAAAATGTAGAAATAAGTAACAATAATATTTTGTGATAATCTATCTTCCATAGCTCTATCATATAATCTAATTTTCATGGATGTAACAAACACATAGACATAGAATATCACTTTATAAGAGAACTATTGAGAATGGAGAAATAAACTTAGAAATTTTTAGGTCAAAGGAATAGCTCATAAATATAATTATAAAAGAATTAACAAAAAAATATTTTGAGTGACTAAGAATAAATTTGGACATCATCGATCTAAAAATTCAAAATTAAAGGGATATGTTGGAATTAAAAAATAATCTTGACTTCTTGTAGTTAGTAATCTCAGCTACTCATCCCTCTTATATAGGCATAATTTTCTCAATAATGATATTTTAATATATAAAATGTTTGTAGATTCTTTAGAAGCAAATAAACCATCTATAATTTTCTTACTATAGCTATAGGATAGAAAAGTTTAGAATGAGCTATAAATGAAAATGTAAATCTAGATATATGCATGTATTGGAATGGAAATGTGTAGTAAGAGAGAAATACAACATTGATATTGAGAGTAGTAGAGATATAGAGAGTAGTAACAATATAGATAGCAGCTAAAGACATAATAGAGCAGTAAACAAGGTAGCTGAGATAACTAAAAGAACAAATTCATTGCATCAACAAGTAATATAATTTTGACAATTAATTTAAGATCTATCTCTCTCTCTCTCTATACACACACACACACACACACACACACACACACACACACACATATACATACATACATATACATACATATACATATACATATATATATATATATATATATATATAGATATATACATACATACATAGATACATACATACATACATACATACATACATATATATATATATATATATATATGTATATATGTATGTATGTATGTATGTATGTATGTATGTATGTATGTATGTATGTGTGTGTATATATATATATATATATACACACACACATACATACATACATACATACATACATACATACATACATACATATATATATATATATATATATATATATATATATATATATATATATATATATATATATATATATATAGCTCAAGTGGAGATGAGCTATGTGCTACATATGGGAGGTCTCGAGGTCCATTCCCTTAGGCTAGCCATCTAAGTATCCACTAGCTCCTAGATACTTGTGTCCCCAATGGGTCAGGTGTACTAGTCTACACTAGAGGCTTATAGTACATAGAAATACCGTAAGACCCATCCTTCAAAGCACATTAATTTGATCTTTCTAACAATGAAACCATAGAAGCACCAAACATGAAATAATGCTAACCAATACATGTATTGAGAAATTATGTGCATAGTTCATGAGCTACGATATTTATATGTAAGGAGGAAATATTTGCAGTGAGAATAATAGATGTGTGTTGGATCTAATAGAAAGTACAAAGGAATGATATACAATTCTACTGTTGTTATATAAAACACATTAAATAAGAATAAAATGAATTGTTTTAGAATTAAACTAGTAACTAACTATAATAAAATGTAGTGTAAGTCATGTTTGTAGTGAGAAAATATCAATAATTTTAAAGAAAATAATGACATAAATAGGAAAACTCTAACAATTAGCCACAAAAATATGAATATAGACTATGGAAGATTAACAATTAAGGCTTTGTATTAATGTTGTAGAATTTTTTCTCAAATTACCAAAATGTTGTATGTAATAAATGATATATAAATTTAGCTCAAATTGGTAGCCTTGTCTAATGATAACTATGTTATTTTGTATTTCATGTGGTCCACTATGTAATTGTAAGGCAGAGTGATTGCCTCATTATCTTATGTTAATATGGTAGTGTTAATACAAATTATGGTCTACTGGTAATGTGGAGATAATTCCTTGATATAGATAACATACACTTCAAATTCAATTTCAAAAAAAATATATATATTTTTAGACACCGTAAACAAAATTGCATTCATAAAATTTCAACCTGGCTATGTTTGAGAGCCAACACACAACTTAGTAGGGAAAACCCTCTTACTTGTTATAAATAGGCGTGATTGTTGAAATTTTACCATTCATAGGGTAGGAGTGAATCCTCCTCTAATTATGTGTAATACATAAGTTCCTTAGATTTTTGATAATCCTTGTTCAATTACTTTAGCACAAGATCTAAAAGTCAAACATCCACTAAAAAATGGCATGCTTTTAAGCCTTGTGCCTCATAAGTTTAAAACTAAAAAATTCAAGGGTTGCATAGTGGTTTGTCCCTAGTTTTATATTGAAAATTGCTTGTTGGTGTCATGATAAGATAATTGGTCCACTTACTTAACAAGTATTTTTTTTAAAATTTACAAATGATACTTTTATCTGATCTTGATTATCACAAAACTCTTTTTTAGTATTGGTCTTAATAGACCAATAACCTTACTAATAATTATATATTTTTATTTGTTACAAAAGTGACTCTTGAATGTTTATATTTAGATGAAAAAAGGACTCTCAAACCTCTATTTTTAGATTAAAGTCCACTCACAATGACTCAAATAGAATACTCTCTCATAAGACTATGGTCTTCCTTAAGCGTAAGTGCATGGAGTTGGGGGATAATTCTACAGACATTTTTGGTAATGAGATCACGTTATTAAATAATGTGATCACATTATTAATTAATACAATTGCATTATTTAAATAATTTATTGGTAATTATTGAGCCATAATGCAATCACATTATTAAATAACATGATCATGTTATTTAAAACAATAATACAATCATGTTAATAATGTGATCATGTTATTATTATTTTCAATAATGTGATCACATTAATAATATGATCAGATTACCTATGTAACTAAAAAACTAAAATTCAAAATTGAATGCAAAATTTCTCATTTTACATTCGAGCTTCCTTTGTTAACCTTGTCATTCTGTGATCACATTTTGGGTGAGAGAGGCTAAACCTTCCCAGAATTCATCCCAAAAATCCACTAATCGATGATGCTACCACATAGAAGAGGTAAGTGATAAAAAACTACACTTGTTAACCCTAAATTTTAGTAATTTTTATTATTTAGCTCTAATTTTTAGTTGTAATTTGTTTGTTTTGAACAACCCATCCTGCTAACCCCTCCTATTATTAGATATAACCCTCCTAACTCTCCATAGAACCCTCTTGTTCCTCTTCCTAAACCTCCATATAACCCTCTTGTTTCTCCTCTTATCCCTCCACCTAACCCTCCTACAGTTCCATAAAATCCTCCAGTTAGTCAAGAGAGTCTAGTTGACCACACTATGGGAAATAAAATTGAAATTAAAAAATTAATTCTGAGAATGAGGGATCCCACTTCCACCAGTACCCACCACACCTATCTAGCCAATTCCCTAGAGACATTATTAGGTTAAATTGACTCTATAATGAGCCAAATTGATAGATGGGCTTCATATTGGGATAGTTGTAGGGATTATTATGATGACAAATTTTCAGCACTTGAAGTAAATAAAAAATACATATCAAAAGCCTCCATTTTTGCCTTATTCATTAACCCAACCACTAATGCACCATTTTTGGTAACTGCTAAATTTTTTCCAATCCATCATTGCCAACATAATTTAATCACAACCATTTTTTGGGACAGATGGTGGATGGTGTTTGATTATCCACCATATAACAACCATGAGGTCCCATTGTATGTTTTGAGAAAAATCTACTGAGTTTGTCCTCAATGAGATTCCAAACTATTCTGATTATAGTGAGTTTCAGGGATGAGGTAAGGGCTCTACATAGGATTGACCAGGTGCATGTCGTACACCTAATAGACCTATAAGGATCCTTATCCAAAAACCACTTAAGCCTAAGATTCCCTCTATAGTTCATCAAGTTGTGGAGATTGACACTCTACATGATATTAGTTCTCTCACTTATATACTCATTCAACATACGAGTACGATCTCATAGATTGATGCTAGATATATATACCTATGTGCATACCTGACCCCACCCTTACAATTCTTGTAGAGATATGTACACTAAACCTTCTGATGATGATGATGTTGTTGGTTTAGAGGGCTTTGATAATATACTTATGAGTGATGTTTTTTTAACAAGCACATTGGTTTGTAGACATCAACCTTACATAGATGCAAGTATATTTTATATAAATGTCATGTTAAATTTAAGTTATATTTGCAAATTCAATTTAGCTAACAACTAATTTACATAAAAATTGAATAATATATATGTAATTTTTAGTGTCCTAGGAGGTGATGGTGCTTTCATCATCATAATCAACATTTGTAGCATTTGATATGACTTATTCATTGTTTATAGTTTCAGATCTAGCTACTGGCCCATCCACTACTATATTTGTCTCTGTTAGGATGACACATTTTACTTATACAAAGGTAAAAATTTGAGTTAATATTAGGCTCTATGTACATTTTGTTTATGTATATTTGCCTCTTAAGTTTAAGTTAAATTTACCTACCAAGGATATTGATACAGAGGTTCTAACAAGCTTCCCTAATATGGATGGAAACACACACTTACCTATGCCAAATACTTAGCTCTGATATTTTCTTGTCCTTCTTTGTCTTCTATCTTCAACCTCTTTATCTCTTTGATCACTTTTCATTTACTAAGTCTTTCTTGTTCACTCTTACCTACTCAATAGCTCTTAAGCCTCCTTGTATTCACTTAATCCTCCTTCTCTACTTGAATTCATTTTACTGATCAACTATCTCTTTAATATTTCCTTTTAACAACAACCTCCTCAGTTCATTCTTTATTTTCATTTTTTCTCTCTTTATCCTTGTTCTATTCTTTACAATCTTCTTATGTGTTTTCATATTTCTGCATGCTACTTTGAATTTATCCTTCCAAAATACTCATAATACCATATACCTACTAAATTACATCTTGTTTCATGCATCCAACCATTCCACACAACCCCCAAGCTTCAACTCTTCACTCAACTCTTCTTTCCTCTTTGACACCTTCTTTCTACTATCCATTTTTTGAGGCAAACCTCCTTATTATGAGTAAACTACAAAGATCCCAACCAAACCAAACCCACATTCAGATACCCCTTTATATCATATAGCTTCACACAAACTTTTATAATTTAACTCTTTTTGGAGAACACCTATCTCAACACCCCTCAAGACTATTTAGGTCTCCATACCATAAAAACTCAAATAAACTCTAAAACTTCAAAATACTCTTCCTCCTATATAGATACACCTATCTAAAATTTTTAATGGCTTTTCATCAGTTAAATCACTTGTTACCTTATTTTCCACTTTCAAACCCTAACTTGTGTTGTCTTAGTCCTGCACCTACTTGAGAGGATAATAAATGAGATAGAATGACATTTTGACCCTTATCAAATATTATAAGTCTTTAAATATCTTTGTCCTTATGCCATGTATATTCTCAAACTAATCTTTTTATTTTCTCAATACTAAATCACTCCAAACATGTATTTCTACATAATTATATACCCCTCCAATATGACTATGTCAACAAATAGGATAGAATAAACACTTAATACCCTTTAAATTCATTTTAGATAAATTAAAATAACCAAACACATGGAAATAAAATATTCCACAACATTCACAATACCTTAAATCCTAAACTCTATTTACAAAAACTCTATATGGACTTTCTTTATGACTATGCAAACTCATAATTGTTACTAATTGGACTATATATAGTTTTCCCATGTATTTTATTAGAATTTAAATGTGTTTATATTAATTTCATATATCTCCTTTATCCCTTACACATATTTTAATCATTTATAATGACACTTTAAACTGACTATGTTCTCCTCTTTCTGATTGTGCCTGAAGATAGAGTATTGAAACTTGGGTTTCACCACTTTGATCTTTCTAACAAGAAAACCATAAAATCACCAAACATGAAATAATGCCAACCAATACATGTATTGAGAAACTATGTAAATATTTCATGAGATAACATATTTATATTGAATAAAGAAATATTTGCATAAAGCATAATAGATGTTTGTTGGATCTAATAGAATATATAAAGGAACGATATACAATTCTACTATTGTTATATAAAATAGGTTAAATAAGAACAAAATGAAGTGTTTTAGAATTAAATCAGTGACTAAATATAATTACATGTAGTGGAAGTCATGTTTGTAGTGATAAAATATCAATTATTTAAAATAAAATAATGACATAAATAATAAAACTCTAACAATTAGCCTAAAAAATCTAAATATAGTTTATGGTAGATTAATAATTAAGGATTTTTATTAAATTTTATAATTTTTTTCTCAAATTACCAAAATGTTGTAAGTAATCAATGCTATAGAAATGGAGCTCAAATTTGTAGGCTTATCTTATGGTAACTACGTTATTTTATATTTTATGTGGTCCACTACGTAATGGTAAGGTAGAGAGATTACCTTGTTGTCTTACGTCAACATGGTAGTGTTAATACAAGATATGGTATAGAGGTAGTGTGAAAATGATTCCTTGACATAGATAATACACACTTTATGTTTAATTTCATAAACAAAATATTTTGTGACACTGTAAACAAAACTGCATTCATAAAATTTCAACTTGGGTATTTTCTAAACCCATGCACAAATTAGTAGGGAAAACCCTCTTACTTTATATATAGAGGTGTGATTATTGAGATTTTACCAATCCTAAGGTAGGGGTGATTTATATTCTAATTATGTGTAATACATAAGTTGATTGGATCATGCATAATCCTAGTTCAATAACTTTAGCACACGATATAAAAGTCAAACAACTAATAAGAAATGGCATGCTTTTGAGCCTTGTGAATCATAAGTTAAAAACTAAAAAAATCAAGGGTTGCATAGTGTTTAGTCCCTAATTTTGTATTGATAATTTATTTTTGGTGTCATGGTAAGATAAGTGGTCTACTTACTTACTCAACAACTATTTTTTTAAAGTTTAAAATGATAGTTTTATTTAATCTTGATTATCACAAAATGTTTTTTGAGTATTGGTCTTAATAGACCAATAACATTACTAATAATAAAATATTTTGATTTGTTACAAAAATTAATCTTGAACCTTTATATTCATATGAAAAAATTACTCTCAAACCTCTATTTTTAGATGAAAAGGCACTCTCAATGACTCAAATAGAATACTCACTCATAAGATTGTGATCTTCCTTAAAACCTCTTGAACCAACCCTTGAGAAATAAATATGCTTACAATATTATATGAAACAAGGTTTTATGGGTCTCCTTTATGTTTTAAAATCAATTTTCTCAGTGTCTTTCTTTGATCATGAAGAGTCTTAACAACCAAGATTGAAATGACAACCCAACTATATATAGACCTACTAGACCCGATTCTATTTCCCAAGGACTACAACCAATTTTAAGATTACAACCTTATATTTTATATAAAATAAAATTTTAACCATCAACATATACACTTTTTATGGGACTTAGATCTCAAATCCCAAGTAACACAGTCCTAAACTCTTTATTTTCCCCTTTCTCAATATGTACCTATAGTTCTGCCTACCTTAAGAAACCTTGTTTTGTTTCAATGGTCAATGGAATTATTTCAATTATAAAGTGGTTTAAAATATTAATAAAAATTTAAAATCCTTAATGAAATATTATTAAATGAATAAAAATGTAAAAACAATCAAAACCTCTCTCTTGACCTTATAACCCAGTCCAGGCTTAGTCTATTAGGTTTGTCTAATACTTAATTTATGATTCATATAATCAAACCATCTATAGATTTAAAATATAATTGAGTCATTTTTAAAATATTATATAATCCATGTCAAAAAAAATTATGTGATTTGGATCATAATAACATCTTAAACCACTTTTTGGTTTCTTAACCTTGTCTAATATTGTGACATATAGTTTGCCTTTTATAGAGTCCACTGTAGGTGAACTTATAGGATATTATAAATCTTTAAATAAATTTTAATTTATTAAAATACAATTAAATTGTGATAACCTATCATTTAAACACTTTTATACTATTTTTGGAGTCAAATTATTATATAAAAACAAATGAATATCCTCACTTTTTGAGATTTCTTGCAAACACCTATAGGAAATGCATAACTCAGTCAAATTTTTCTTCCAACATAGGACCTATTATAATTTATTAACACTTTTAATAATTATTAAATACCATTTATTACCTTAATTATAATTTTTTATAAGTTTCATTGGATAAAAATGAAGATATTGATCTTTTACTATCTCTAAACCCTATTTTAGTGTTTCTTAGGTTACCAAAAGTTGAGAGTTTCTTATGAATTGTTGATAAGGCCTAGGAGTTATTAGATAGTTATAAAATTTTAAAAATAATATTAAGATACCCTTTAAACTATTATAATAATCAAATTCAATTCATGCATTATTATACACATGATTCAAGGGAATGTTAAGACTATACATATGTAGGAAACTAGGATATGAAAAATGTTCAATAAGAATTATTCAATATGAACACTAAATCAAATAGAACATGGATGAATTATATTTGTTCATATGTTAAAAAAAGTGGTTAAACACATTTATAAATATATATATGATATTCAATAACAAGAAAAGAGCATTAAAATACTCAAAGATCCCTATTTTAGGGCTGTAAATAGTAATTAGTCCCGAAAGTAATGTGAATTCCATCATTTTCAACTTATTATATTATTTAAATACATTCCTCCTTTGTTTTTTCCAATATTATATTATTTTTAAAGTCACATCAATTTTATAATTATCTTATTTTAGTTTGAGGTTCCTTTCAAATACTTTTAACCAAGTTAAGAAAATGACCTTATTGACTTTATCCATCACTACACTTGGTTTAGCTTGGTACTTGGATAGACATTGACTGTATGAACATAAAGGGAAATATATACATGTATTAAGCTTATAAAAAACTCATTATGACCATTTACTCATCATAATTATTCATATATCTATAAGAATAGTATTTGAAATTTGAAATTCTAGTTTTTTAGGAAATACTCTCTAAAGCCTCTAAAGGATATAAAACAACACCTAGTGCCGTAGAAAGGTTTATTATGAATTAAAAAGCACCATGAAACTACTAAATACATTGAAAATACTAATTTTACATTCACAAATATGATCCTACATAAAACCATCAACCTTTAAGACTTTCATGAGCTCCTGCTCATGATCTCCTTGATGTTGTCCTTCCTTGTTACAAAAGCCTTCTTAAATAAAATTTTCATACATGTGGACATGTTATTGAATTCCAAATTTTTACCTTCTTTCATGTTGTGACTTTTCCTCATTCCATATTCTCTTCAATTTTATCTGTATACATTTACCTTCCATAATGAGTTTGTAAAATTGCATCTTCTTATCTTGATTTATTGCTAGAGATATTTTCTCTATACACTTCACCTCCTTATCTATTATTCCTGCACATACATCACACAAGGAAATATGATATGTAAAACATTGATAACTCGAGGTATCTTCAAACTCTTCTAGATTCCATACTTGTTGTTTAAGTATATAATCTACTTTGTCAATAACCATTTCTCTTCCTTGAGACTCTATTGTCTCATACCCATTGTCTACTTAGATTTTATTTTAGGACAGACCTTGTGCATTTTTTCATTATTTTTGGCATGCTCCAAAGCTTCCATATTTGCTTGTTGTTCCAAGATTTCATAAACAAACTCATTTTATTGCTCTCTTATAAAACCTTTATCACATGCAATCTAATGTTTAATATCCTCTATCTCTCTCAATATATATTCTTCATCAAAAACCAAAATATTCTCATAAATATCTACTACATAATCATTATTCAAAAGAAAATTTTATATCTTCTATCTCTTTGATTGCTTCATACAAAATAAATTATGGTTTATTTTTATCATACCTTTGTTGTTGTCTCTTTTCTTTTCCTTGCATCTCATTGTCCTTATATCTCATGACTAATATACCTACCTTATTTTCATTGTCTTCATCTTTCCTATCATCTTGAGTAAGGACTGTTTCTTTTTCAACTAATCCTTTATGATGGACATAAACTACTATTATTTTTTATCTAAATTCTCTATAAATTCTCCTAGATCATAATATTTCTTGAGCCACATGAGTGTAAAGAATGGAATCTATGGTTGTAATGAAATTTCCTCCTTATGACTAATAGATTCAGTTGTTCATCACTTTTGTATAGGCTGAATTTTCTAGACAAAAATATTTTAATATATATAATGTTCCTAAATTATCTACAATAAAATAAACCATCTAGATTTTTTTGACTATAGCTATAGGATAAACAATTATATAAAGAGATGTAAATGCAAATGTAAATATAAATATGTATGCATGTATTGGGCTAGAAATGTAAAATAATATTGAGAGTAGTAGTGATATAGAGAACAACAATAATATAAAGAATAGTTGAAGACATAAAAAAGTAGAAAATAGAGTAGATGAGAAAAGAAGATGTAGTGTGGGATTAAAAAATGATTCAAATTCAACACCCAATTAGAATCTTGTTTCAACGGCAATATTATCTATGGATTTTCCAAGAAAAAACAATCATATTGGAACTCAAAGTGTCATTTAATCATCACCTATAAGGCACTACTCATAAGATATTTCCCAATATACCACTCCCAATATAGGAGAAAGTTATACTCTGTCACCTATGTGGCATCACTCAGGGGATACTTAAAGTAAAACAAGAAGATTGAAGGAGATACATGAGGTATTCAAGTATGAATAAAATAATTAATTTGTAAATTTTTATTTACTTTCTGATGTTGATCCTATTTATTTTTAATATGGAATAAAGGATAAGAAATGGGTGGATCCTTGGATGGAGAAATAAAAACAAATGAGAAAAATTAAATATGGGAATTAGCACACCTTTCAAAAGGAAAGAAAGATATTCTAGTCAAGTGGGTTTATAAAACCAAGAACATTATAGAAATAAAAATTAAAATACATAAGGCAAGGCTTGTTATCATAGGATATAAGCAATGGCCTGGAAGAGACTACAATGAAACATTTTATCTTGTTTCAAGGATTGAAACCTAGTAAACTATTTTATCAATAGAAACTCAACATAAGTGTAAGGTGCATCAGATGGATGTCAAATCAAACTTCTTAAACATAGTTCTAGAAAGCTATGTTTAAGTGTGATAGACCCTAGGTTATGATATTTTTTGTCATGAAAAAAGGTATATAAGTTAAATAAATTACTATATGGGATCAAACAAGCACTTAGGGAATGCTACAACCACATTGATTCATACATGATGAGAAATGGTTTTAGAAAGAATAAAAGTGAACCAACACTCTACATCAAATCCAATAATCAAGGTAAAATTTTAATTATTTACTTACATATCTAGGAACTAAAATATGTCCATAGAACACTTTAGATAAAAAATGAAGAAATAATTTGAAATTAACTAATTTTGGATTATTGAAATATTTTCTTGGTATTGAGATGAAACTAACAATAAATAATGATATTTTTCATACCTCAATTAAAATATCCAAATAATATTTTGAAGAGTTTTAGAATGTTGAATAGTAAACTTAAGTCAACACTAGTAGCAATAGGTTTAAAGTTGAGCATAGATGATTGCATTAGAAACA